>JBBVQN010000014.1:600000-1108686 GCA_038993655.1 Talaromyces verruculosus
AAATTCCTAGAACATATTCTAACCCAGACAGCCGAACAAAAAAAAAAACGCTCCTCCTCGAAGAGAAGTGGTCGCAATATGAAGGTCCAGCGAGCAATGTTCCTTCTAGTAGCATTTGCAATGTCTTCAATTACAAAAAGTGTTGCGCTTACGAGACCTCAGAATTCAACATATACAAACCCTATCCTCCCGGGCTGGCACTCGGATCCAAGTTGTGTCTTTGTCGCTGAAGAGAATAACACATTCTTTTGTACAACTTCGAGCTTCCTCACCTTTCCAGGAATCCCTATCTATGCCAGTCAAGATCTACTTCATTGGAAATTAGTTAGCAATGTATTTACTCGTCCTGAACAAGTGCCAGAGATTGCAAATAGCACTTCACAAACCCAGCAAGATGGTCTCTGGGCTTCGACAATACGATACCGCAACGGAAAATTCTACCTTGTCACTTCATATGCCTCCACATATCCTTCTTTCAAGGTTGTTTCTGGATTCCTTTTTACCTCGACAAATATATATTCCGACGATTCGTGGACCGATCCTATAAGGTTTGCGATTCGGGATATAGATCCTGACCTGTTCTGGGATGACGATGGTACGGCATATATCTCTAGGGCTGGCATCGTGCAGCAAACAATAGATCTGGAGACAGGAGTCCTTGGACCGGAAACAAAAATATGGGCTGGCACAGGCGGTGCAACTCCGGAAGGCCCGCATATTTACAAGAAGGATGGTTGGCACTATCTCATGATTTCGGAGGGGGGTACTGAGCTTAATCATCGCGTGACAATTGCTCGATCCAAGAATGTCACTGGTCCGTATGAGGGTTATAGCGGAAACCCTATTCTGACAAATAGCAACACCACGGAGTATTTCCAGACTGTTGGTCATGCGGACCTCTTTCAGGATAGTGACGGTAACTGGTGGGGAATTGCTTTGGCAACACGCTCCGGTCCAGCTTGGAGAGTTTACCCTATGGGCAGAGAGACTGTTCTCTTTGCTGTTACATGGGGGGAAGGGGAATGGCCAGTCCTCGAGCCTGTTCAGGGGCAGATGACGGGATGGAAGCTGCCCCAACCTTCTAAAGGTAAAGGGATCCCGGGTAATGGAGCATACGTTGATGCTCCAGATCATATCACGTTTAGTCCTGGGGCTTCAATTCCTAGTCATTTTCTTTATTGGAGACCACCCAAAGAAGGTAGTTTTACCGTGTCGCCGCCGGAAAGTCCATGTTCTCTGCGCTTGCTGCCTTCATCACAGAATCTTACTGGAACTGGTGTCCCCGGGGTGGATGTGAATGAAACAGCCATCACACTAATTACACGCCGTCAAAGCCATACATACTTTACTTTCAGTGTGGACATAACCTATGCTCCCAGAGTGGAAGGGGAGGAAGCTGGTGTGACTATCTTCTTAACACAAGATCAACATATTGATCTCGGAATTGTGCTACTTTCGTCTGAAGGAAAATTGATTCCACACGTCCGTTTCCAGACGGCTCTACTGAATGACTTGAACACGCCTGCAACCGAAAATGTGACGGTACCGGAGACTGTTGTTAAACCCCTACCGTCATCATCCCCCAAGGAGGTTCGAGCCCGATTGCAGCTCCAGGCAAAGGATGATACTCATTACATCCTGTCTGCTACGCTCTCCGACGACCAAAAATTCGAATTTAGTCAGACGGTGGAAGTTGTACTCGTCAGTGGTGGGACAGGAAGGTTCACTGGTAAGGATATCTTGACATATGTATATCCCGCGCTAACCGTGATGCTATAGGAACTCTCCTCGGTACATACGCCACAAGCAACGGGGGCTCTGGTTCCACGCCGGCATATATCACTCAATGGCAATACGAAGGGCAAGGCCAAAAAATCTCTTGAGGGACCAGATTAGAGCATCGATCTCATGTAGTGATTAGGGCTAATTCAATCAAGGAACAGTCATAATTTTATAATGTGCTACTTGTTCTTGACTTTCCACCCCGCAGAGCTACATTGAGAATCATCTCAAAAACCACGACTCACGTAATCATACATCCGTGCAGGTGTACTCAGATATTCTTTACCCATTCGCTTATCGCTGCCTTAGCTATCCCCAGCCGTTTCTCTTATATGGAGTGCACTGAGTTCGCGACATGCTCAAATCGAGACACGATAATCGGCAGGAATTTCCCCAATATTTTTTCGAATACCACGATGACGACCAAGACAGGTTGCAAAACGCTCTATAGAATTTGGCAGGTAACCACGTATAGAGAGAGTCTTAAAAAAGAGCTGATATCCGAGGAAGGGCATTAAGAAGAATATAGGAAGGTAGTTCTGGCTTGATACGCCAGCCAATGTTGTTGTCACTTTCAGACAGAACGTTCACATCCCAGGCCACTGGTCTCACATATCTACTTGACTGGGTTCTAAGTTTGGCTGATGGAACGCTTCTAGCAATTTCAAGTGTCGAAACTGACCAGGAACTGCACGCCGCCAATGGGACTTTGCCGACTTATAAGGGCTATATCAATCTGATACGGGTTCTCCGATTGTTTCTGGATATGGAGTTGTTGAGATGACTCTACCAGGGACACTCTAGGCGATCATTATGTACTTGTATGATTATACTTTGATGTCGTGAGACGATGCGAGAGAACTTACTCGACTATCAACCGTGAATGTCTCAACAAATTTAGAAAAATAAGAACAGTCGTCAATAGTTAGGGCTTAGGGCTAGAAAGCTGCCAAAGACGCTAAACCTAGATAGGGATGCGTGGATCTTAGTCATCCACCACGTGATCAATTGTCCCAAAGTCCCCACTCCACGCGTGACGCGTTCGATAATCTCAAACATCAACACACCTTTCAACCATGCCATTTAACATTGATCATCTTTCAGATAACGACATCGCTTTACTCTGCCATGACCCAAAACGCATAATCAGTGGTGACGCCGACGTGCGTTGCCTAGCCAGAATGTTTAACGATGTTATTGTCAAATGCGGATGGAGTGTCACTCCCGAAGAAGCCTCTAATCACGAGTTCACGTACAGTTATTCGTCGTTCTTCTGATGACCTGAAAGTTCCATGGATACTTCCATTTTTTAAAATCTGCAATGTCGGATATCTCGTAATGGAGTTTGTGGAAGGAGTATCACTAGAGAAAGTCTCACTTCAGGATCATCCTGGCCTTGTTCAACGTTTAGCAACGGCGATTTACTCCTTGTTTCAGAGAATCCCAGTTGGTACACCTGGGCCTATAATCAGAATATGGAGCTGGCACCCCTCTCAACACAATGACGAAACTCAACCAGTAGCTTAAAAAAAGGGCGTTATTTGACGACAAAGCCAAGTTTGCTTTCACCGTGTCTGATTGTAGGTTTTGTCATCTCGACCTGACGCGTCGAAATATCATCTTACGTCCCGATAGATCCTTTTGTCTTCTGGATTGGGAGCAGGCGAGTTTCTACCCTGCCATCTTTGAGATCTACTACCTTCTATTTACCCGTCAACATGACTACCGGTTTACTCAAGAACTATTAGATGCTTGTGCAGATCTCTCGCCAAGCAGGACAGAGCGCGATGATAGACTTCTCGGGATGCTAGATCGCATTTATCGAGATACAGTTTGTAAGTGTTACAAATTACCATTGTTTGAACTTCCATCAGCTAAAAAGAGCCGCATAGCTCAAACATGGACGACAGCGAACTTCGAAAAGAAGCCGCAAAATTCAGCTTAGCTTCAATCTCTGTCAACGCCGAAATGTTCACACCAACATTACCACCACCACCATTATTCACAGAAATTGTCCCACTTCCATCTCATCCGGGATCATGAGTATCTGCTCTTGGGCGTTTTTATGGTATCTGCATTGTATGCGACTGCCCAATTCTGATATTGTGGCCGCAGTTGCATTCAAGATGTAGTTGGTACGTACGAAATCTTGGAAAACCGTCCAACTGGGGAGTGGGTTATCGGCAGCATATCAAGGCCTGAAACCAACAGTCTTCATGAACAAGGTTCGCTCGAACATACATCCAGAATCGGCATCCATTCCCCGATCCAGTCATGCGATAGTGGTCGCGACGCAAACGATAGACCAAATTGGTGAAATGACTAGCTTTCAACCCCGGATTGGCCATATAATCAAAATAGGTGAGTTGAGAGTTGGTTACTGTATAAGTGTGAGTGGAGACAGTGAGGGTTCTGTTTTTATCACTGCCCTTCGCTAAGGATATATTGAGGTGGACTGATGCAGTTTTGCTTAGTAGGATGAGGTATATTGACTAGTGGTTTCTACTTTTGTCGTAGTCAGTGTAGCTGATTGCGCGAATAACAATTCTTATTTTGATGACGTCAGTATTTAGAGAGAGGGACATGTCGAGTGCAAGAACTATGTAATTTCTGGTGATACAATCGATGGAACCAAAAACAAGACTGAGAATCTGCCAGCGAAAGCCGGGCCAAACAGGTCACCTATCGCTTTATATGTAGGACGACCATGTTCAATAGGGAACCTTGGACGAGTTTGAAGGAATTATCAAAGAATGATAAATAGCCGCCCTGTTCACTATTCTGTTTCAGATAGATATCTCAGCCTGAGTGCCTTTTAGAACACTTCTTTTAACATAAATACTATCCAATCGAGACGTTTAATGAAGGTATAAACGCGTCCCTCTGAGGCAAGGCTCGCGGCAACAAAAGCTTAGGAGTAACTATGTCACCAATGATGACTCGCGTTCGTGCAAGAGCCAACATTGAATGGGATCAAAAGCACTCTCCACATCCATGGGTTGAGGGGAGAGTTCACATATTGCATGTGCCGTCCAGTCACACATGTAGAGTTTATCAAGGTGCAATTGGATGTATTTCGATGCGGCTCTTTGAGGTTGTTTTGACAGGAGACGTGCCGATTGGTTGTACGATATCACCTATGTGAATCATCGATACATATATGACTACCAATTTTTGGCATTTATAGCTTGATTCAATGCAAATATGGGTTAAGCTCTTAGCCGTATTATTCCTTGACAGAGCGCTCACTTGAGGGTTGGATCCCATAGGTAAATGACATAGATCAATTGACTGAAGTGTGTACAAGATTTAAATGTCCCGAGGACGTTGAGAGCGGAATATATATTTAGGCTTACTCACGTGGATACACCAACAAACTGCAATCACAATGACTCGCTTTATCGCCAAAGCGTTGTTCTGAGCGGCTGGAGATCAAGGAAGAGCTTAATTTCTAGAAGGCTTTATTGTACGTATGCATCTTGTTGATCTGATCAATGGTGAAGAAAGTTGGTATGACGTCGACCTTGGAATCAAGCGAACTATCTTTAACCGTAAGATTTCAAACATCAGATATCAACAATAACTACAGTCAGCTACAACTCTGTCCTACCTACATAGGTACAAAATCGCTAACTAGCCCTAAGATGACAAATATTACGCCGATTCGTCACATCAGGTCTTCAAGCGAGGGCGTCAGTTACTCAAAAGCCAAACATGGTTGATCCCAGTCTTTCCGAATAACTATCAGAAAAGCTGACAGGCCGGCGCCAGGAAAGTGATAAGGCACGGAAAAAAAGCAAGCAGAAACAGGATCCATCATGTTGTTCAAATATCGCTTTGTTCGAATACTTGGTGACTCGAAAACTACGTACTCCGTATGTACACCGACTATTGATCTTTCATGGAACTGTGACTTCGGCGGTCAGGGAGAGTTCAGTTATTCCCGCTTGAGGCTTTGAACGAGCGGTCAAATAAGCGAGACCTAAGTACTCGTACAAGAAATGACACCAAGCAAAATGTTTCAATTGATTTGAGATCTCACAACATCATTTGAGTGTATAAATAGTAAGTAGTATGTGACGATTTCATTCCAGGGCGCTTCGAGATGTGATCAGTGATTAGAAATGGAGGAGCTGATACCCAAATGGGTTGGCCAGCCGAGGAATCACGAGACCAGACTGACCTGTACGTAGGCCCCAAGACGTGCAACTCTGGCGGTACGGACTTTCTGATGTATGTACGTACTATGTACAGACAACAATACAGTGTAACATACCGATACTGTATCGGTACTACGTACGTACGTAGTAGTCGTACCACACAACTCGCAGCCACTCACACGTCACATTCCTGGCGTAGCCTTACGGATATACGAGGGACTTCGAGTACGAGTATGACAATGCAGAGTTCGCGTACAACTTCATTTCTGTCCGTAAGTGCCGGTAATATGCGTCAGAAGTTTTGCAAGCTGAGAGTATTTGACCTTAATTTACTCATCCATCGAATCCATGCATGTAGGTAGCACAGAAGAAAAGCATCGTGGAATAGTACGTAGTATGCCAATGAAATCGTATGAATGCACGGGTCAGAGGAAGGGAAAGGTGATGGGGTCCGATCACACCGGAATCACAATAGGACTAGGCCGAGGATAGTTAGATTATGTACGGAGAACGGTTCATGACGGCAAGTCTCGGCGGTTACGTGGTTGTGTAAGTAAAACCGGTATTTGTGTCAAGTTTCAACTGTCGATCAAGGGCCGCGCATACGTGGTAACGTACGGCGTAGTAATCTCGTACCGTATTTACCATACGTGGTGAAATGAAAAATTCTGCCCAGTCAGCGTCAGCCCGCTTGCCCCTCCCAGCAGCGGCCCAATACAAAGGTGCCATCGCCCGCCCTTTCGCATCTTTTCCTTCGCTTCTTCGTCCTCGTTGGTTGTTCAGGCCAATTCTTGATTTTATTTGCCTGATTCCCTCACTTGTCCCCCCTCCCCAACTCACCTATCACCTTCCTCCTCAACTTATATTTGTTCCCCTTTTCCTCCTTTCTTCTTATCCTCTTCTCTCCATTGGACTCTCAAGGCTTCTTTTTACCCTTACGCACTCTTGGTGCTATCCACCATCCCGCTCGACAAATTTCCCAATCAACAGTCAGAAAAGGAATACACAAAACGCGCGTGCGCGCTAACTGCGGCTGTGTGTGTATTTTGATTCGAGTTTTGATTCCAATTGCGATCCAAGCTTGATTGGCTCGTTTTTTATATCATCATCCTCCCTCTCCTTGTGATTTGTTTCCGCCTGGCTGGCCAGCAACACCATTCGGTGGCCGTTGAGCAAATCAGCGTCAAAGGTATGTTGAATATTCGCTTCTACCAATCGAAGCAAGCACAGCACCCGTGGTTTTCATTTGCTGCGGTTACACCAGTGACTCTTTCATGCGCATGTTACTTTCTACATTATTTTGATGATACGATACTTCTCCACGATCATGTTGTTGAATTTATGACATCTGCCCACATCAATTTTATTTTTCTGTCGTGTTGTTTGCCCATTCTACTGAGCATGCATGATGTATGCATGCCCTATGCACTGCCCTTGTTGTCTATGACGTTGCCTTTATTGTTCGTTGATCGGGCATGCCCTCGTTACTCAATCCCTGAATCAACAATGAGCACAAGGAAAAGGTGAAGCAAGTCCGCTTTCAGGCGCAAATCAGGCAGCAGCCTATCGCAGTGCATTCCGGCTGATGTCTGCGCGGGCGGTGGCTGTGGGCGGCCCTAGCAGGGCTGTTCGGCGAGCGATGAAACGGAACCCACCGGGTCCTCTCCTGACAGGCTGACATCAGTGCCTTAAGCACTTTCCTCCCCTCGGACGAATCACCTTATGCTCCTCCCCTCTTCGCGCTCTCTGTCCATACATATCCCCCCAATCCCAATCCCAATCCTAATTCGCATTCTCCATCCATCAACCATCGTTCAATCATCAATCGCTCTGCTCTTCCCCCTTCCATTTCTCTTTTTCTGGCACTCAGCAGCCTTCCTCGTGCAAGTCTTCTCTCGTGTGTCTCGGAAGCCACCGCCGCCCGCGCTAAGCCTCAGACGGACAGAGCGCGAGATGACTAAGGACTGCCGCTAGTCTGCTTCAGGTAACTACCCAGCAACAACTGATTGTCTTTGTGACGCGATTGTTATTGTTGCTATTGAGTACGGAGTACCGTCATTACAATACACGTTTCTTACGCGCCGCGTGTGGGTATTTTGCCTGTTACCCGCTGTTCTCGCTCTGCTCTCTCTGATTTGTCCCGTCTTATATTACGCTCTTACACTTGATGTACCATTACGAGGTTTTTCCTCGCCACGATCCCTGCTCTTTTCATTTACCGCTCGTTCTCTTGCGTTGCGCCCGCTTCAACCCGAAACAAAATAACGCATCATATCTGACAAATTACATTTTGCGCAGTTCTTTACGAGTCCTCATATCAACAGGAACGATCTTGTTCGTCCCGTGATTTGAAGAATCGCGCGACCTGATTATCATCCTGTGGGTTGTTTCGCGCCAAGCTTTTTTCTGGTAAGCCTCGCCCTAGTCCCATTCTGCCACCCGCGCGACATTTGGCGCGTCCTGCTTGCTGTTGTCTCTCGATCCCATCTCGACAGCTTCTTTTTTGTTCACTTTGCGCAGTTGTCGCAAACCTTTGCTGAACACTTCATCGGCTACTACTTTCTGAGCATTGTTAACGCGCCGCGCAATCAGGACAAAGCGATCCGTGAGTCTTTCGCGAATTGCTCTTGCCCACGCCGGATCGACAAGGTGTGTACTTTGGCTGCAGCAAGCTCCCGCGTCTGCCAACGCATACATCCCTCAACCAGCCCGCAACACACACACTCACACAACTAGCCCTACTGCCTAACCCTCGCTCTGCTTTTTTCAGCCAATCCCTGCTGCAGCTGATGACAGGCAATCGCATTTTCATCATGTTTTTCCAACAAATTAACCATGCTTACCAGTTGAGACTTGGCTGGGCTAACACGTTCATAGTGTCGCATACAGCATTGCCCGACACACACCTCCTGCGGTTGGATACCTAAGGCATTACTAGCATCAACGACGACGTCAGCAGTCTCAGCCGCTTGTAACACCGCCTCATCTTGTCTAATTGGACCATCATTTCGAGGGCCAGTTGTCGACCTTCTCCAGCTATCTTGGGACTTGGTCGCCTTGCCCAGGTAATTTAGACACACATCGGCAGTCGCCTGCGCCACGAGAGAATCTCCTCAATACCACATTTGGTGACAACGCATCAATCATTATTTGCTGGGTGTCATCGAATTCGGAGCGCCTGCATTAGAGCCCAACCACGTCTCATTCCGTTGCTCTGGGAAAGGATTCAATTTTGCCTCCCCGCTCCGCCAACAGGTCTTTTTCAAATAATATTGATTTGGTCAAGTTGAAGACAAGACGTAAGTACAGAATTAATCGTTCAAAACGAAAGATTGAGAGCAAATTCAGGTACGTACGTGCAGTTGCTGTTGTTCCACTCAGCCCGCGCTGGTGCCGTTTTATGGTTTTCTACTGCCCCGCGTGCCACCCCCGTCCCACATCCTCACCCACACCGAGGTCCAGTGACCATCCAGTGCTGCAGCCAGTGCTGACGCGATAGTTGGCGGCTGCAGACATCGTCGGGTAGTTGGTCGAATCATCTCGTCTAAAACGCCTAACGTCTTTTGAGTCTTGTTTCACGTCGCGCAATCTAACATCCAGTCCTTTTGCACAGATTCGTCGCCCAGAGTCAAACAGTCACCAGGCAACGCGGTTACCGACGACCAGCCTTATATCGTCTGATTCCATCGCGTCTTGTACTCATATCCCGTCTCTATTCATTGGATTGTCGCCTACAGATCGCGTTCACGACGTGCTTTGACCCTATCGCGGTGCAAAGCGCCTCGTGTGTGACGGAAAGCACCAATAGCGCACTGTTTCCTCGCTCTTAAACAACAATCAACTGCATACTCAGACAACATGGAGTACTCCCCGCAATATCAGCAACCGCATGGTCAGCATCCTCACGCAGGATCGCACATGGCCGGCGCGTATCAGAATGCGCAGAATGCTGGCTCAACCGTTGGTACCTTGACTTCTCCTACAAACCCACAAGCGCATATTCCTCAAAATCACCAACCGTCTCCGATTCTTCCTGGCCAGGGCCACTATCAGCAGTCGCAAAATGCACCAGGCGCAGTTCACCAACAAATGAACTTTGCGCAACCATATGGTGTCACAACAACGATGCAGCCTCCCTATGGTATTTCACCTACGCAAGCTGCCGCCATGGCAACAGCCGCTGCCTCTGGCCAGTTCTACCCCATGTCGCAGGATCAAATGGCCGGACAAATGGCACAAGGACCCCGTGGCTCACCACGAATGGCTGGCGTACAAGTCAAGAATGAGCGAAATCCCCGATCTCCCACGCAGGTCTCCGGTCAAATCCCTCCCATGCCTCAAGTACAGATGTCGCAAAATGCCCCCATGCAACAAAATCGACGAATGAGTCATGTTGGTAGCCCACACCTGCCCAACGCGCAACCAGTCCTGAACCATGTAGGTCGCCCTGGTGTTCCTCCAAACATGCCTCCACCTCCTCAGCCCCAAGTTCAACAGGCACAGCCCGCCGGTGAAGCAGTCGCGGGTGGTACACAAGAGGAGTCGCCCTTGTACGTGAACGCGAAGCAGTTCCATCGAATCCTCAAACGACGTGTTGCGCGACAGAAACTTGAGGAGCAGTTGCGACTCACTTCGAAAGGCCGTAAACCATACTTGCATGAATCACGACATAATCATGCTATGCGACGGCCTCGTGGCCCTGGAGGAAGGTTCTTGACGGCGGATGAGGTGGCCGCCATAGAAAAAGGCAAAGGCCTAGATGGCGATGAAACGGCCAAACCAGCCGGTGAGAGCACTTCGTCGGCACAGAAACGAAAATCTGGCGTGGCTGACGATAATTCCGCCCATCCTTCAAAGAAGAATAAACAAAGCACAAGCGCTGAAGAAAGCGAAGATGTCGAATCCGGCGAGCCGTCGGATGAGGATGGTTGAATTATTTCGCCTCCTGCTCTTCAACGATAGCTGATGGTGTATCAACCCTGAGCCCCAGTCTCCGGTCACCGTCCAATCGGCGAGTCTAGCCATGCCAGTATTCATGGTTTATTTGTTATTAGAACTGTGAAAGGCTCGTTTTGAATTCCTTCGGATCGTTTCTATCTTCTAGCAGGCGGTTGTTAAGTCTTTTTCTTCTATCATGTGTTATGTCCCTATCGTTTGTCCTTTGTCAGATTGCAATTATCTCTACGGTTTGATGACGTGTCTGTTTATAGTGATACTTTGGGAGGGTCGTTGTTGCGTTTATTCTATTTATTGGCTCTTTTCATTTGAGTGTTTGATTTGCTTTCCCCTTCTATCACCAGTTTGTGCCTGGTCCTTTTCTGTGGGTAGCATGCCGGCATCATCGACTTTCAAGCAGACCCCAAGGAAAGTCCATCTTTACGACAATGGACGTTGAGTTCCATATTAATGGCCTATGCTGAACGCTTGATGTCGGCTTGCTACTTCACTTCTCTTCGAACATTTATCCCGGGGTTTACTGGCTGGGGGTTTGGGCAAATTTAGAGACGGTTTCCATCACTGGTAAAAAAACAACGCAAAACACATACGAAAAACAAGCAACAAGCGACAAAAACATCTTTATCCCAACGAAATGGAAATACAGCAGAAATTGCAGCATTGCAGAACCCGAACAGAGGGATTCTTGAGCTATGATTTGCTTTGTTCCCTTCGATTCATACGATGATATACCGAGGTGAATACGGACATTACATTGGACGAGTCTTTAGAGACATGTTCTGTGGTTGAGAAATGATTGGTTTAGATCCATTCATCAGTTCATCTACCGTTATCTGTTATTCTCCCATTTTTCACGATTCTTCTTTGTTCTCTGTATGTGTGTCGGCCTCTTTTGGTTTTACGTGTCTTTTTTTCGTTATTTATTCCCCCCTTCCGCTTGATCTGTTTGAATCGTTTCCCCTCTTCTCGAATATTATTGTTTGATTTATATGTTATCTGTCAGAGTGTGTATCTGGTTCGGTTTTTGTTTATTATCTTCATCTTTCCATCATCTTCGATCTATATTGTGTGTGTAGGTAGCATTGAGCGAGAGAGGGTATTGACTAACTGAATGGATGACTGCTATATAAGTCTTTTAACTCGGGTGTTTGAATATCACTGTTTGTTAGAGATAGATCGTGTGTAATCAGATTCTTCTCATAATTCTCTCATTGAGTTTTGTACATTCGTAGGAGGAGTTGCATTTGCGATGAGACGTAACTATCATATTGCTCTCCTTCCACATACAACCTAGCGTGATTTATCCCAATACGCTAAACCTAATTAGGTACCGTTCGATCCGATCGGGCCAGCTTCCAGCCAGCTTCTAGCCATCTCAGCCTCCTCCCCTTCTCCTTCTCCTCTCACACCTTTCAACATCAACGACATAAGCAAGCTCCCAGGATACTTCATCGCATACTTGGGATTGCTAGGAAATCTCAATTCAAACTCAGATGTGATTACCTTTTTTTCTTTTCTCGCTTCTCAGGCTTCTTTGTAGGTTAGCCTACCCTTCCTTCCTTCCTCGCCCCCCAGATCCGTTCACTTCGTGACTTGCTTGGACTTGCCCATTGCACCCCTTATTCTTTCATCTCCTTGTCGATACTCCATTCTATGGTTTATGTTTCTTCTTTTCTTAAAATTCCTTCATTGCGATTCATCTATTTAGGCTCTGGCCTGGATTGCCCCTTATTTACTTCAGTTATGCCTCAGTCGTGTGCCTGTCGTTTGTCGCGAAAGCGAACCTCACTATGGAACTTGTCGGAGTCTTAACTTTCGCGTCAACAAGATGGAATAACAATTCCTCATCTTCCACTCAGTTCAACGAACTCCCGGGCGCACATGAGACTCGCAACGGAGCGACATGAGCTGCGCTACACGCACCTTTACTCTTCATTATTTATCTGACTTCACCACCTCGGCTCCTTTTTGTCTCTCTTTTCTTCCTCTCGCCCTTTCTTCTTTTTTATTGCAATTTGCACACAAGTCTATCGTCTATATTCATTTCTCATTTCCAAGGCTCACAATTGTCGACTTAGCTTCTCTTTTACTTTTGACCTCCCTTAATCTCCCTTTTGTCCTCCGCCCGGATCACAAACCCGACAACATCCTTATCCTGGATCCTGACTGGGTTCTAACAACAATCGATACCGTGGACGTCGCGTGCGAAGGACGATCTGAAATACGTGGATTGGTATACTGGAGCAGAGGAAGAGAGCAATAGTGGACTTTCGCGATGGATTCATACGACGAGCCCACGTCGCCTGGAAGGGGTCGTGGAGGAGACGGCTATCGTCGTCGGTCGCCAGGTAGGTGTTTTTGGTGGAAACGTCAGGCAGTATAAATTAACGCGATTGACGGGATGACAGGTGTCTCACAGGACCGCCGTCGAGGCGGTGCGGGTCGTGGACGATCGCGCTCACCCCCAGGCATCGATCGCTATGAACCCCAAGATCGCAGTCGTGGTGCCCGCGGTGACGAGTATTACACACCCACTCGAGACAATCGAGACTATACTCCTCGCGATCGCGAAGACCGCCGTCGAGCTGCATCCCCGGCTGTGATTGACCGCTATATTCCAGGCCAAGATGCCGGCAAGCGAATCGTTCCGACGAACCCCCTTCCAAACCCCATGTCGCTCGATATTCAGGTCGGTTTTACGTGGTTCGCGGAGTGGTGGAGGGCGGAACAGAATATTAAAGAAGAGAAAGAACGCGCCAAACACGGTGGTCGCCACCCTTCAGATCGCGTCAAGGGCGAAAGGGAAGCTCGCGAAGATCGCGACAAAGAGAAGAGCCAGATCCAGGCGGCATACGATAGTTACAAGGCAGATCTGCAGATTAAGATGTCGCGCACATTTGTCAAGCAGCATCGTGGTGAGGAGTGGTTCAAAGAGCGCTATGTCGCAGAAGTTCGCGACCCACTGCGACGACGTATGATGGACTTTCGACGTGGTGTTTATGATCAATGGGAGCGCGATATCGAGTCTGGGTATTTCGATGAATTTACACTCGAAGGCATTTACAAAAGCGAGAGCGACGGTGCAGGTGGTGTTATTGAAAAGGAAGAAGGAGAAGCCACCGCAGTCGGAGAGACCCTTAGCGTTCTTGATTTACTCCCGGCGCGAGGCGCTGAATTGCGCGATGACGCTTTGTCGCAGCCTGCATTATTGATCAAGACTCTGGCGCCGAATGTGAATCGGAACAAGATCGAGGAGTTTTGTAAAGAGCATTTGGGCGAACGAGATGGTGGTTTTAGATGGCTCAGCCTGAGCGACCCTAATCCTTCCAAGAAATTCCACCGTATGGGCTGGATCATCTTGCATCCTGCTGCGCATGAGCCTGCTTTGGTTGAAAGAGGCGACGGTCGTGATGAGGAAGGAGAAGAGAAGGAGGCGGAGACTGGAGCCAACGGATCAAAGACGGGGTCTACGGCAGAGAAAGCGCTGGAAGCTGTCAATGACAAAACCATCTATGACCCTGTCAACGGAGATTTTGTTTGTCATGTTGGTGTGCATGTTCCTCCGTCGCAGCCACGCAAAAAGGCTCTGTGGGATCTTTTTTCTGCTCCGGAACGTATTGAGCGTGACCTTCAGCTTGCGCGTCGTCTAGTTGCAAAATTAGATGGAGAGATGGGCGATGTTGATGCATGTAGCAGGATTGAGTCTAGAGTGGATGATCTCCGACAGAGAGGTTTCTTGCAACCCACGGCTCCTGCGTCAGGCACATCAAAGAAGAAAAATGGGCTTGACACGGAAATGGATGAAGGGGAAGCTGAAGAGGGCGAAGAGATGGAAGGGCTGGATGAGGAAGATGTGGACGATGAGGATCTTCTGGTTAAGAAAAAGCAAATCGACTTGATCGTGGAATACCTTCGACGAGTGCATAATTTCTGCTTCTATTGTGTCTTCGAAAGTGACTCGGTACACGAGTTGGTTCGGAAATGTCCTGGTGGTCATTTGCGTCGACCTCGGTCTGGCCTTAGCAAGCAGGCCAAACAAGTCGCTAGAGCTAGTGCTATGGGAGAACCATTCCCTACTAAAAAGAAAGAGGCCAGTGAGGATGGCGAAGAAACCCCGGCAGCAGAAGAAAAGCGGCCCCATAAGCTGTCCAAAGGCGAACAACAGTTACAGCGTGCATTCAACTGGGTCAAGACATTTGAAGATAAGCTTCTGCAGATTTTAGAGCCTGAGAACGTGGATCTTTCGAAACTAGGTGGAAAGGATGTTGAGCAAGCAGTGGAAGAGGAGTTGGCCAAGTATGTCAAGCAGGAAGATGAGTTCAAATTCCGATGCAAGGTCCCCGAATGCTCGAAGTTATTCAAGGCGGATCATTTCTGGCGTAAGCATGTGGAAAAGCGTCATGAAGAGTGGTATCAGAATATCAAGAATGATGTACGTTTCCTCCCTTCCTTTGAGCAAAGTCTTTGAGAATGATACTAAAGTATTATAGCTCTTGCTGGTCAATGAATACGTTCTTGATCCGGCTCATATAGCACCCTCACGAACGGACGCGAATAGTAATGGTCACTTCCCACTTGGCAGTAACCACGTTCAGCCAGGCACACCGCGTGGCTTCAACCTGGCTGCAAACATGCCCTACTTCAACGGTAATGTTCCGAATGCATTCCAAGGCATGCATGCAGGTAGTGGCAATTTCCCTGGGTTCATGGGTGTCAATGCACCAGGTTTCAGCGGCATGATGGGCGACGGCGCAATGATGTCCCATCACGGCCAGCCAGGAGCGATGCGCCGCGGCGGAGGACGGTACAGTAACCGCTCGGGACCGTATGATCGACGTGGCGGAAACAGACCCAACAACTACGGAAGTAATCACGGCCGTCTTAGTCCTGTGCGCGGTATGCCAGGCATGTTCAGCGGTGCCGGCGGTCGTCTCCCAGGTGGCAGTAATCTCGGTATGAACAACGTACCGTATGTACCACCCGGTCACCCTGCAGCCGCTATGCTTCCACCCGGTGGTGTCGGTGGTGGCCCTGGTGGCCTAGGAGGCGCTGGCAGTTTCCTGGATGGTGGCAGTGGACATCAAGCCATGGGACCCAGAGAGGCGGTCCAAGGACGTAGCTTGAAGAGCTATGAGGACTTGGATGCGGTGGGTGGCTCGGGGAGCGGAGAGTTGAACTATTGAGAAGCAAATAAAATAGGACGAGGACTCTGAAGAATTGTTTCAAATGTATCATGGCGAAATTTAAAATTGCAATTCCTAGTTCTTGTATGGGTTTTAGTCGATGGATGTACAATATCATTGATTACGATTATGCGTATTATGGCAGAATTCGGCTTGAATTGGAGTGCATGGATTAAGAGAATATGCATCCTAAATACATTAATCTAGAATGGCATGGGGTCCACGGAAGATGGACTAGATTGCGTAAAAAGTGATAACGGATTCCCCTGAGCTTAGATAAACCAGTTGATAGGAGAGCACGCAATCCGTGCTACAGTACTATATCACTGACTGCAATTGTGTCTGAACGGAGGAGCAACCAAACATAAGGAATTCAGAAAGTAAAATTGTACTTAGCGAAAACACATGGGGAGCCGGATCGCGCGCCCCGGCAGTCTGTGAGAATAACTTCCTGGACAACGCATCTTTAACATATATGTTGTCATACATAAGAGCCGGAGTGAAATCCAACTTGACTGCTGGGCCCGAAAATCAAGTGGTTACCGAGCCGATCCGAGGAACTAGTTCAAAATGCTCCGCGGAAGTGGCGACGCTTCCGATTTGCTGGATGCTTGTAGGAGTCCGTCCTGCCTCACAAAACACAACATGGGCAAAAACATGCTGCTGCTGCTGATCAGCAGAACCCCCGAATTCGCCGAAGGGAGTATTCCTGTCATTCAATTTTGTCTTCTCTTTTCTTCTGGGTATAAAGGACGTTGCAATCATGAACAATCGAGTTCCACCAAGGCAGACTCGAGTATTATCAAATCAAAATGGCTACCACTGCTATCCAACCAGCTACAGCCGCCACCAAGACCCTGGCTGACGAGGGCTATATCCAGAAAAGTCACAACGCCTCATATGACTATGCCACCACCAAGATCTCAGGCACCTCTGACATTCTAGCCCAACAAGCTTCTAGCCGTCCTCACTTTGGCGATTGGAGAGACGACTTCTTCTCCAAGGGCTATGTCGTCATCAAAGGAGCTATTCCACGAGAGCGTGCTGAAGGTTACCGTCAGCAGGCCATGGACTGGTTCTCCAAGTTTGACTTTGGATTTGATATCAACGATAAGAGTACATGGACCCAAGAACACTTGCCTATGATGATGAAGGGTGGTATGATTTTGAATTATTGTGCGGCCCATGAGAAATGGGTCTGGGATGCGCGATGGTTAGTTAATGGAACATCTTCCTAATTATGTCCGTTTCTCATTTTCCGTATCACTAATATAATATGTTTATATAGCGAGGACGGTGTTATCGATGCCTTCGCTAAACTATGGGAAACCGATAAACTCCTCGTCTCCTTTGACGCCCCAAATATCACCTTACCTGGCCGCAAGGACCTTTCCTGGTCTCCCTGGCCTCACGTCGACCAAGCCCCTACCCGTAAAGGTCTCTCGTGTGCTCAGGGAATCATCAACTTTTCTAATGCCGGTCCGCTTGACGGCGGGCTAGTCCTACTGCAGGGTAGCTCCGAGCTGTTTGAGCGCTTCTTCTTAGAGAACCCTCCCGGGCCCAAGCCTGCCGGTGCTCCCCCACAACTCGATTGGTTTGGCTACACCGAGGAGAATGTTAAGTGGTTCATGGACAACGGCTGCACCCTTATCAAGGTGAACGCTGAGCCTGGAGATCTTATCATCTGGGACTCCCGCACCGTTCATTACGCTAAATTCCCGGAAAGTGAGACTATTCGTACAATTCTGTACGCAACATATACCCCTGCCAAATTGGCTACCCCAGAAGATCTTGCTCTGAAGGCAGAGCTGTTTCACCGTTACGAGGGATCTACTCACTGGCCTCACTGCAATATCTTCGGACAAGGGAAGGCGATGCGGAATGGCAAAATTTGCCCCGGAGAGCGTGATGAGCCTCTTGAGAAGCCAGTGTTGACTGATAAGTTATTGAAGCTGGCCGGTGTCAGGTCTTATGATTGATCTTAGCGTTAGCTTGACTAGAATGAGGAACGTAGAAGGGGGTAAATGTGAAGCCTTAACTCTATTGAATTGCAGCTCTCTGAGGTAAGATAAAAGAATGTCATTGTGGTCAAATACAAAATTTATAGAGGGTACCTAATAACTGTGCAAATGTGGGGTGTCCTGTGCCTAGCTTACGCTGTAAGGGCCAAAAATGTTACATAGTTTCAAGAATTTCCGGACAGAATAAAAAAAGGAATAAAAGGAATTATCTCTCTCTTCGAAACAAACGCCAGAAACCAGAGTCTCCTACGCTGATCTGTTTTAATGACAAGCGGAAATTATGACCAGAAGACCAAGGAGGACAGTTCACGATGAACAACCAAGATATACTCGACCACTTGGGTAATTATACCCAAAGCGCAGAGTCTGGTTTTATGACCTTGAATTTCCCAGATTGACAAGATTACAATCTCATCCATGCTTGTCGTTATAGGATAGGACGAACGGGTAAATAAAATATATTACGGAATACATCAACCAGGCCCACGAAGATATTTTACAAAGGAATTCAATTAATTCACGTTGGACATCTATTCATAAAACTATCTAGTTGCTTGAATGGTTTCGTATCACACAAATGGTAGGATGAGATGGCTGGGGTAGTCACCTCCAAAATGCACGCGGTGCTCCCCCTTATTCTTGATATGATCCAGAGTTCCGAAGTTGCTCACAGCGAAGCTTCGACCACTGATTACTAGCCGAAGCTTTTCACCAGCTTCGAACTCGGTCCCCATAGCCCAGATGCCAATTTCAAGCTTGACGACATTACCCGGGATAAGTTTTTCCTCCTTGTCATGGGGGTGAAATGGCCAATTGGGGTGCATGCTCTTTGATTCATCGATTGCCCGGTGTGACGCTCTGAGCATGCCAAGGGGACCCTTGTATGTCGTCAACTCGGTCTTCTGTTCCGGCGTGAATTCTTCGAACGAATTGACGGGGATCTTCTCCCAGGGAATGTTTAGGCACTCCATCACCCGGCCGTCCTTATCGAGCTTCTCAATGAGGACAAAAATATCCATATCGTCATGATCGAGACAGGACATGTAGAGAATAACTTTCGGCAATCCAACAATCTGAGTAGTCTTATCAAAGGCGTAAACGAATTCGGCTCTGGCGCCCGACTCTGAAGCGTAGCTTGCAATTCCCTCGGATATCCCATCATTCTCTAAAAAAAGTTGTCCGCTCGGCCCAAGGAAAAATTTCTTGTATTCGGTCCGCGCAAGAGGGAACTCATCCACCGTGATATTCTCATAGGCTTGTGGCACCTTGTTTCCAAATCGAAGCACAGCCAATCTGATTCTTGGCGTATCCTCCCACTTGTTTTCGACGCCTTTAAGGTATCGGTCAAAGAACTGCATCAACTCATCCTTGCTCTCCGGGCTTCCCCAAAGATCGTACCACTCCTGCCATGGGTGCCACCGAAGCCACTTATCCTTTGACTCAATCTCCATCCAACCGCGAATGGCACCCATACCATGCATAGTACTTGTCCAAGTTCCCGTAATGTACGCCGGGACTTGAATCTTCCGCATATCAGGTCTCTTATCATTCCACCACTCGTTTGCCAGCGAGTGCTTCTCGAACATGAGCCTGAAACTCTCCATCCCCTGTCGACCGTGCAACATATGCTTGACAATAAGCTTATCAAACATATCGCCGTTGTAGATTCCTCCTCTTGCGAATTGTTCGCGGTACAGATCACCGCAGCCCTCCCACGGTGCAATAGCTTTCAAACTAGGCGGGCGTAGCGATGCGATGAACCACTGCACGATGGCAAGATGAGAGTTTCCAGCTAATCCAATAGACCCGGTACACCAGGGCATTTTCGCGACTGCTTCAATAGTATCGTATCCATCTTCTGCCTCCTGTGTGCCCATGATCACCATTGTACCTTCGCTATCGCCGGCACCTCGAGAATCGATATTGACGACTGCATATCCTCGAGGAACCCAGTCTGCTGGGTCTGGTGCTTCGAATTTCTCGAGTCCCGAGAGCGTACCGGATGGCAGTCCCAGGTCCCACGGTGTCATCAGTTCAAGAGCTGCAATGCCGTTGAATTTCTTGCCGAAGGGGGACCAGCAGAGAATAGCCGAAACGGGCTGATCAGTGTTTGGTGGCCGTAGAATATCGGCGTAGAGGGTGACCCCATCACGCATCTTGATGGGGACGTCATGTTCAACGAGGATATCACATGGGATAGGACGCGACTTGGGATGTGGGAATTTCCATCCCTTTTCGAGAATTTCTGAGCGAGTGTTCAAGCCAGTGTAACCACCTTGGCCAACTTGAGGAGGACTGATGGTCTCGACTGGAGCTTTGAAGGAAATAGGCATGGTGATGGAAATGAATAGTGTGAATGTTGACTACTCATTTGGCCAGCTCAAGGGCTACTTGAGCTATTCTCAACAGCATCGCCAATCATGTTCGGCTTAAATGTCGGCATCTGCCAAAAGCGATGCGTTGCCGAGCATTGGAAGTCAGAAACTCAGCTTCCTTTCCAATGCGAGTTTGTGTCTCAATTGCGGGGAGCTTGGGGATGTTTGCCGTCTGGTTCCCACGGCCGACCCTCACTTCCTCGGAACCTATAATCTGCGAAGAATTTGCGTACTTCCGAACCGAGCCGAACCGACCCTGCTGGCTCCTGGAAGCTGCGGTTTAGGCTCGTTCTTTGACCATTGAAAGTCCGGGCTAATCAAATGATCTACATGAAATATGCCAATTGAACGAGGGAACAAGAACTAATGACAAAGAGATGCGGCCGGATTCCAACGTTTGAAACGTGAATTAATTATCTGAAGTCTGCTACATGGAAACTTACTGTACGTTCATGCCTCGCTCTGCGCTCTCAAAATCTGTGAAGACATGTAGAAAGTCTGCCCAATCACACCCAATCTCATCTGGTACTCTGGTAGACCATTCCGTATCTTGAAGTGCGATTGATGCATCATCCAGCTGAAATTCAGAACCCTCCTGTTGGCGACCCTGATGCATGATTGAAGTTAACGCGGAAGTTGTACTTTGTATCAATGGCGTATTCTGTAGCCTTTCTTCAACCCCTGCCGATGCACAGACTCGTCGAAGATTAGGCGATGAATCTGGATTGGCCGGGTGGAGTCGATTGGTTTTTGGATATTCCAAAGCTTGACGAACGAGGTTGTCGAGTTTTCGCAGAGATGCCTCCAGGCGATCGAAACGTGCATTCAGCTGCGAACGCTTCTTGATCAATTCCATGGCATTTGACATCAGCTACATGAAATGTCAGCACACCGCCCTGTGGAAGATATTTAGTAGAGTGATATCACCTCAAAGTCCAATCTAGCCATTCGGGATTCTGGTTGCCGGAGAAAATAAACTGCTAGGATGTGAAGGGCGTGTAATGGAGCATAATAGGTGGTAAAGTGCGGCACCCAGCCGTTGTCGTCGGCTTCTACCATGATTCTGAGAATTCTTCGGGCGGAGTTGGTAGCAATTGGCTGGCCGTGGCGAGTCAAGAAGTCCCAGGGCGTATCCTTGGCTATCATTTCCGCAGCGCGCTGAACAGCCTCTTTACTAATGAGCAGACTGTTTCGGGTAAGCATGATCAAACTGGGCGATTAGTTAGTCATTGTCATGAATTCGGTTGCACTCATGGCTGTCGTAATTGAGGAATACTCACGCGTTGTTGTATTGTATTGACATGAAAGATATGAAATCAAAGTCGGTGGAGCCAGAAATTAAGTCTGAATCGGGCCTATTCAAAGTTAGAAACTGAGTGTGAAGCTCAATGCGAAAAAGACGTACCTCATATCTGGTGGCAAGCTACCAGCCCATTGGAGGACGTCACGACAGGTCTCGTTCGTCACCTTGACCTTCTCAGAAATTGCTTCCTCAACACGATCCTTGCCAATCTGCTCCTCGTATAGATTGACGCGGATGCACCGCCGACCGACATTATTTAGTAGCCTCGCCAGACCGAACACCATTTCCAGCAGGCGGCTGTCTTGAGACTCCCCTAAGCCTACATCTTCCCACTTTGGAAAATAACAATGGTCATCGATTATGCAACTCGCCCGACCGAGTTCGAAAGAGAAAAGATTCTCATAACAGAAGAGCGTGAGCCAAAGTCTATGACCGATGCGCTTGTCGCCATTGCTCGTCCGTCGAGAACGGGCAGCACCAGGCTTGTTGAGACCCATCGTTGTCGCCATACTGACGCACATCGCCAGTATTGCCATTGAAGCCGATATTTCATCATTATATCGGAGACATATGGAGAGCAGAATAAGTGTCTGTAGGGCTTCTAATGAGACTGCGCCAATGATATGCCCAATATAGCTGCGGCTCAGTTGAAGACAGCTGTCAATGAGCGGCTTTAGGTTGATATCTTGATCGCAAAGGGCACCAGCAGCAAAAGCCAGGTACACTCGTAGAAGGGATATCATCCCCCAAGACTGAAGGAAGTGATTGGGGCCAGATTGCAGCAGCTCCGCTGTTTCTTGCTGAGCCAGTTCATCTTCTAAAATTGGAAAGACAGAGTTTAATCTCTTCAGATATATGCCAAGTAAATCTCTGCAAATGTCCGGTTCTGGTAGATCAGGCAATTCGAAACTGAGCGGTATCAACGAGGGGCTCTGACCGTCATCACGCTGAGATTGGGGTAGCCCAAATCGATCCGCTTTTCCCAAGCGGAATAAAGCCAGATCAAGCCAGTTCGTTAGAATTTCCAAACAGGTAGTGCCAGATGCCTCCAGAAGCATAGGCAAGGGCCCGGTAAACGGGATCGGCCGATGATCAGAGATCGTTGGGACCAAAGGCACTCTCTCCCTTCGATCTACGAACGTAGCGGTCACGACTTCGGCTGGCGACGTCGGAGTCACGAGAGGATCCGGTTGGTGCAATCCACCCGCTCTTTCCCCGATTCTACCAGAATTGACTGTAGGACTGACGGTAGTGGTAGTAGGTTGCTTGGATGGGCTTTGGTGTGCCTCACGGCGTTTGATCTGCTGCCCAGGCCGTCGAGGATCCTCGGTCACACAAGGGACACCGGCCATAATGCATGCATGACAAGATGGCTGCTGCTCATCGCAACGTGTCTTACGGCCGCGACAATAGTTGCAGGCAAAATTAACGCGGCGTCGCTTAGGACGATGTGCTGAATCCAGCTGGATCTCCGAGGAAGACATTGCGATGAGGTTCCGACGGAGCAAAAGGGGGATCCCGAGTCTTAAGTCCTTTTTGAGGGGAAGCTCGGGACAATTCGTTGGAGCCGAAAATCGGCCCCACAAATCTGGCCACCCCAGATTCCCCAGCCGATTCACAGGCCTTGGATTTGTTATATAACGCCCAACTTGGGAGCTTTACACCCTGAATCATGATCCCGTGCAGTTCGACGTGGATCGCAAGGCTGCACTCGATTGTGTAAGCTCCAATCAGCCACTATGGGCATTTCTGAAGACAAAACGGAGGTGACAGGGGTTGCGAACCTCATGGAGATCGAGAATTGCAAGCCCTCAATGGCTGAGCTTCCAGTCTCTGGTACCGTGAAGCTATTCGAGGAGGAGATGGTTGTCTTAATCCCGACCCCTACGCCCGACCCGAAAGGTATAAGTCCCTGTGATGGTGGATTCCAGGTCTTTTTCTTAACTAATCTTTTCTCCTCTCCTTTTCCAGATCCCCTTAACCTGCCAACATGGCGCAAATACTTCATCATTCTGCTGGTCGGTCTTTACTCAGCCATCTCGGTCCTTGGAACATCAGGTCTCGGATCCATCAGAAGCGAAGTGGAGAAAATGTATCCCAACGAGTCCTCTGCCGCTATTGACAATCTCCTCACATGGCCAAACTTCTTCATGAGCGTGGGAAATCTTATCGCCATGCCCCTCAATGTCGCGATCGGCAGACGTCCAGTTTTCCTCATGTTTTTGGCTTTGCTGATCGTCTCCGGCATTTGGTGTGCTGCTTCAACGTCCTTGAACAGCCACATTGCAGGTCGCGATTTCTTCAGCATAGCGGCTGGTCAGAGCGAGGCCTTGGCTCCATTAATGGTGCAGGAGATTCACTTTATGCATGAGCATGGCAGCAAAATTGCGTACTTTGTTGGCGTACAATGTGTCGGCACGGCGGTGGGTTTCCTTGCTACAAATTACATTGCCTCTAATCTAGGCGTGAGGTGGTGGTATGGCTTCATGACTATTGTCAACGGAGTTGTGTTTATCCTGTCCGTCTTCTTTGTTGCCGAGACTCGCTATGACCGACCGCGGGGACATGGCACCCTGGGCATTAATGGACAAGTGGAAGAACTGAAGATTGACAAAAAGGGTAATGTTTACAAAGCTGGTTCCCAAGAGGTTCTCTACGATAAGGCGACCAAAAAAGATCGCTTCCTCGACCCCGCGACCTATGGACCACGCACATGGAGAGATGAATTGCGCCTTTTCCACTTCAAACCTACCTGGAAAGACTCGGTATTGTTTTACGAGAATACGTTCAAGGGGCTTCTTTTACCAACAATATTCTGGCTGCTGCTCCTCAACGGTGCGTGTCTTGGTATCTATGTATATCAAGCTTCGACCTTTTCGACTGTTCTCATGAGTCCGCCATATTCCTTCCATGTCGATTGGCTTGGATTTGTTCAAGTTACGCAGGTCATTGACACGATGGTGATGATTCCGGTCTTGGGCTACGGATCCGATTTCATTTGCAAGGTCCTCAGCAAGTGGAGGGGTGGTATATTCCAAGTGAGTATCTCAAGCGAAGTGCGTTGAAACTAGATCTAACCCGTCCTAGCCCGAATATCGTCTCATCACACTTTTGGTTCCCGCAAGTGCTGCCATTATTTCGTGTACCATCTACGGCCAGGCCGCGACGAATCCGGATCAATGGCCATGGGTTGCGATCGCGGCACCATATCACCTTGGCTACTTCTCTTTCCTGGGCGCAAATCTTGCTGCGATCACATATGCGATTGACAGTTTCCCAGAACAGACAGGTCCACTGTTGCTTGTTATCTGTGCAGGCCGAGGATTCTTCGCTTTCGGTTTGAGCTACTCGACCGTGCCAATCACCGACAAGTTAGGATATGACGGCGCTATGAATATTTATGCTATAATCTGTGGAATACTTTTCGGTCTGGGCGTCCCTGCATATATCTTCGGTGGATGGATTCGGAAATGGGCGACCCGGCACTTTTGGCCCACTACTGTGGATGAAGAGTGAAGTTGTAATCCGAGCTGCATGTCGAGTGTTCCTAATTTTACCTAAGCACTAATTGATCACCGACGAGTGGCCCTGATTGGACACTGAACAATCACTGAGCATTTATCCTCTATGCGTGACTTCACTGATATGATCATTTTGTGGTCTGAGCCTGAACCAGAGCGCCCTTATAAAGCGCCGACGGTCGAGGCAGGAAAGACCCACCAGACAATATCTGGTCTGTATAGCTGCATGTTCCACAGCCTCATAGCTTGCCTGAGCTCTCTTGTACGGCTTCTCCTCAGTCATCTCCTTATGCCATCCAACAGTACCCCGTCCCCACCACTTGAACCAAAAGGACTCAGGATACTCTTCACGGGCTCCCATCGGGTCTGGATCGCAAGTATTCGTGGGATTATTTTCTTGGAGGCAATCGTCAGGTTCGTCCTCCATTGTGGCGATTAGTTCAAGTTCCCAGTCAGCCTTTGGCGGTGCAATAAAATACGGAGCATTGTAAAACTTACTAGTATCGTATAGGCAGCTTGTGCTTGTGCTTGTTGTAATGTCAAACTCCTTTTCGCAGTTCACGCAAAAGGGTTGTTTGACGCCCGACTCTTTGGCTGGCTCGTCTTTGTTCTCCTTTTCTTCCTCGTCGATAGTAGGGTCAGGCTTTGCATTTTTTTGTCCGCAGGGAGTAGCTCTTCCGCATGCTTCTTTGCCTCAGGGTACGTCTTGCAGATTGACTTGAGGATCTGGCGTAGCTTGACAGCAGACGAAAATGACACCCTTAGGACAGTGTGATGGAAGGGGAAGGATAGCGCCCGTAAGGAATGCAGCGCCAGGTCTACTGTATTCCCTTGACGTAAGCGAGCATGGGAGCGGCAGTCGACAGCAGGAGTGGCTGCGGTTAGGTGGTGCCCTTGAAGGAGAGGGGCCGACGTTCGTTCGAGTTTCCTTTGGACAGTTTCGAAGTCTTCCAAGGTTCTTTGGGCGCATCTTCATCCAAAAGACCAAGAACTTCAAAAGTCAAGTCGGGGTTGTTTTTGAGGCTAGCGATACTCTTGCGTGTCGGGTCTCGGCGAGATTTCTGTACTCGAGCGCTGCCTTTCGTCTTTTTATTGTCAGGCTGCGTCCTGAGACGAGCTTGTCGGCGAGTTTGTACCATTGAAATTTTTGTGCTCAACGGCAAAATGGATGAAAAGGTGGAGTGGTTTGCATAGACGAGTTCGCGAAATTCCCAAAGTGAATTCCGCTAGAGAAACGAGATATAATTTATTTTAGAGGTAGTAGAATTTTCTAGGCTTCTGATACACCTGGCTTCATGTCAATTCACTTATCACTGGGTTCCTCATCATCGGATACTGAAGTTATGGATCCATTTCCCACCCAATCCATACTCTTATATCTGTCAAAACGGGGCTTCATATAATGTGTTTCTATTTGAGGCCACTACTATCACTCTCTAACTACCTTATCGATACACTCTGCTACATACCGCACGTTGCTCCAATTGAGCCCTGCAATAGATACCCTCGAACTTGCAGCCATGTAGATGTGATATCTCTCTGCAAACCAAATATCACAGGGTCAGCGATAAATAGTTCTAGTTAAATAAAAAGTGGACGGATTGCAGTTAATTCACCTTGCAAAAGAGAAACTTGTTGTGGACTCAATCCCAAAATGCAGAACATTCCCTTTTGCCTCGTTATACGCTCCCAATTTCCAGGGGTACCTTTCATAAGAAATTGCAACGTCAGTACTCTCAATAGTTTGTTAATAACCTTCAGCATAAATACAGGATACTCACCTAACTGATCAAGCTCCTTATAAAGCTGCGATCGCATCTCAGCAATCCTGGAGCTCATGGTAATCAAATTTTGACCCCATTCAGCGGTGATAGTCTCATCTTCAAGGACAGCAGCAACGATTCGAGCGCCGAAGGCGGGTGGGTTAGAGATCTCAACTCGAATCAGTTGTGCCAATGTCGATTCCACTGCCTCAGCGGCGGTGGTTGATTGAGAAACGAAGGCGCAGAGGCCGACTCGTTCGCCTGTTTTGAATAACTTATTAGTCTCAATGCCATATATTGATATCAAGCTACTGGTAGGATGCTTGTAGCTCACCATAAAGACCCATGCTTTTAGCAAACGAGAGACACACAGCCAATTCAAGAGACAACTCCTCAGCAAAATAACGAATCGCAAGAGCATCGTTGGCATAGTCGCCAGATGTAATACCGAGATACGCAGCATCGAATATCGGGAATAATTGGCGGTCTTTCATGATTTCCCCGATTATTTTCCATTCCTCAGGACTTGGATCCCAGCCACTAGGGTTATGAGCGCTGGCATGCAGAACAAATATCGATTTTGGAGCTGCTTCGTTGAGAGTTTTCAGTAATGAGGACATATTCACTCCGTCTAGGTCTGGGGACGAGTATGTATATTCTTCAACGTGAAAGCCTACAGACTCAAAAACCTGGCGGTGGTTTGACCAACTAGGATTCGTGATGTAGACGGTTGCGTCGCTGCCGAGTGCTTTGTAAAGCATTTTGCCTGCAACATGTAGTGCACCTGTTCCCGACAGTGCCTGGCATGAAGAAACCTATCATCGTCCAGGACAATTAGCGCCACAAACTTCTTATATGACACCAGATTCTATAACATACTCGCTTCTCTCGCACCACTGTCGCCGAGGTCCCAAAAACCAACTCCGTAGCCAGCGTGCGAAAGGACAAAAGACCCAAAATGGGAAGATATTCATGATATGAGTCCTTGATTTTCTCCTTGGCCGCTTGCACCGCAGGCAGAATCCATGGGTTTCCGTTCTCGTCTTTGTAGGTTCCTTGTCCTAAGTTGACCTTGAGGGCATTTTGGTCAGCATTGTACTTTTTTGTAAGCTCGAATATGGCGTCTGGTGGCGTGTAGGTGATGCTATTGAATATTGATGGAGTAACAGAAGAGCACATGATGGTGTGTACTGCAGATAATTAATGCGATAGATGCAGGATACAGTATATTCCCTCAACGATGATACTAGTGTGAATCAAGACAAGAGGGGGAGGAAAACATAATCGTCCAAAACTCGTAACTCTTCAGCTTTTGAGAGGGGTAATTGAGTCACCATTATTGCTAACAAATTATCTATCGGTTTGTTAGGGTACTTACCGATTATGTTAGAGCTTGACATTTGGGATAGGGTTGGCTATCGTGGAGCTCCACGGCAACAAGTTGATTGTGCCGAACTCCAAAAAAGTGGAGGAAGAGATTCAACAGACTGGGAAGAACGAGGGGAAAAGAAGTTGATCAGTGACTCATTTGATACTCCCATTGGTAGATTAAATTCTAGTTCAAAATTGAGCGAATGTTTGTTCTGCTTCCTGTAGAATAGTTCATTCGAGCGGAATCGCGTCTTCTAGGGTTTTGGTTTGCGACCAAAGAAACGAGTATCGAATATATTAGATATGGCAGCTATCGAGCCCAGATATGGTGTCTATACACCCTTAGTGACTTTCTTCAACGATGACGAATCGATCGATTACGAGGCTACTCTGTCGCATGCTAAACGCGTGGCAGACAGCGGCGCCGTCGGTCTCGTCCTCCAAGGCAGCAACGGAGAAGCGCCTCATTTAGATCACGATGAGTGAAAGGCTCTGGTGCGCGCAGTAAGGGACCGTCTGAATAACCTGGGCTATACGCATTTGCAATTGATCGTGGGTTGTGGTGCGGCCAGCGTCAAAGAAACCGTCAGATACATCTCTGAAGCGAAGGAGTCTGGTGCCGACTATGCTTTGGTTTTGCCACCAGCATACTGGGTTGCGGAGATGAACGCAAGCGTGATTGAGGGATTCTTTTGTGATGTATATCGAATACTTTTCGCGTTTCGTTTGTTCACCGTTAAACCCCTGCTGACCTGAGGGAAACAGGTGGCCGCAAAATCAGAACTACCGATCCTGATATACAATTTCCCCGGTGTAACAGGAGGCATCGACATCACCTCTGATTCAATCATCCGTCTCGCACAAGCAGACTCCAAAATCATCGGCTGCAAACTCACCTACGGTAACGTTGGAAAGCTGCAACGCATCTCATCCACGCTCCCAGCAGAGTCATTCGCAGCGTTCGGCGGAAAATCAGACTTTTTCCTATCTGCCCTTGTGGCAGGGTCAAACGGTATAATCGCCGCTCTCGCAAACGTCGCACCCAAAACACATGTTGAGCTGTTACGGCTCTGGGAAAAGGGGGATTTGAAGGCTGCTCAAGCACTTCAATCTAAGCTTAGCCACGCAGACTGGGCTTTGTCAAAGGTGGGTATTGCGGTAGTCAAGGTTGTCTCGCATCATTTCGGATATGAGACAGGTAAAGGGCGGCGACCGCTTGGTGTCGCGACGATTGAATCACTGAGCGAGGACGTAGTGTCTAGCATCCAGGCAGTTGTTGAAATCGAGAAAAAGTTGTGAATGGAAAAACAAGTCAGAAGTAAATAGCATAGAATCGTTAAATAATGCATATTGATCTCCTTCAGCTGAGCTATTATTATATCAGATTATATCTCACAGACCAGTCGTGTTATCACATGACTATAACGCTCTCATCTTTTGCATCCCTCCACACAACACCCTCCATCCTCTTGATTCGTCTTTCTGTGGCAAGAAACAGTAACAAATACAGATGAGGCGCCACTTCGCCCCATGTGTACAGTTTCAGATTCACGATTTTTGGTTCTCTGCTTGTGGAAGAAGCCGATGAAGCATGTTCGAGAAGACACCATATTCCCCACCCGGCGCGACCCTCGGTGAAGAAATCACGAATAAAGCACCAGAATTGAGAGAAAAAGGATTGCGCCCATATTTGCGCGTTTGTATCGATGCCCGTGTTTGTTGAGGTAGAGGCTGCATTTTTGCTAGCGTCTGATACAATCGTAATGCATGGAAGGAACCAGTATCCCCTTTCTAAAGGACGTAGCTCGCGGTTCTGTGATTTGGGTGTGAATCGAGATGATTGTTTCATGCGCTCTGCTAGAGCTTTAAGCGTAGGTGTGATATGTGTGCGAAATTTGTCGTTGGACACTGGTGGATCTGGGGCTCGAATTTCGATGGGAAGGCTGTCTAGAGATATCGGCCCGGTGGCTTGGGGAAGCGTTGGACGTTTGTGAGGTCGCAATTTCGAAGAGACTCGGGGCTCTCCGTTCTGAAAGCCTTGAGACGTGCTTTCGTTCGTGACGGCTTTTCTTTTTCCGAGAACGCTCGCAGAAACAGATGCATTCGCTTGTACGGTTTGTAGATTCGAAGACTTTTCCTTTAGAGGCGAATCGGACGGACTATGGGACGTTATGTGAACTTGACGATTAACGAACGACTCTCGTGGGCTTGGACTAGGCACTGACGAAGGTATTCGCGTAACATCATTATCCGGATCGTATTCTGTGCTGTCAACGGCGAACTTCCTAAATTGACGAGCTGAATCAGGGACAAATGAGCGATCGACTTGAATCGAATCATTGATAGTCGTCAGATCAGCTTCTTCGTTTTGCTGTGAATCCGGTATGACATCTAGTGGCGTCTCCCATGTGGTTGGTCCGTCGTGAATCCGGTCGGCTTCAAGTCGTTCAACGCTGCCACCTGTAGATTCCAAACCTTCACGCGAGTTCTGCTCGTTGCTAGTTCCGGTTTGCGATGCGAGCGGGATCAGGGGTTGGAAGGAAAGCTCGCTCTCTTCTTCTGTTGAGTCGGGAGGAAGAGGTGGCCCAACGAGCTGCGCGGATTTGCTGAGCGGTCCAAGTCTCGCTTCAATATGCTGAGCTGGTTCTGACTTATGGAGCTCATTTAATGTGACCAAGCTATTCAGATCATCGCCCGAGTTGACCGAGACCGTCTCATGGTGGTGAGCGCAAAATGATCGTTGACCGCTCGATGACGAGGACAACGACACAAACGAACGCGATTGATCCGCGCTGACCTCGAGGTCGCTCCCATCGTTATTATCCTGTAGGTAGACAACGGATTGACGCGACACGGGTTCGAAGGCTAGGCAGGACTCCACAAGAGCGCGATATCGAGCGTCGTCACTCACCGCGCTGGGAGCTCCAATGTGGACGAGGATTTCGGGATTGAATGCCATCTACCAGGGCGTATACTGGGCTGTAACTAGGCACATTTCGCGTGAGAATCAAGTCGCGATGGTCATATTGGTAAAAGAAGCCAGAGCTTGAGATGCGGTTCTTGGCTACTGTTTGCGCTCAACGTGGTTGGTTTGTGTCGTTGTTGTTGACGTTTTTGGTGTGAAGAAGTTGGAGGGGAAGTCGCGACCGCGTCAGAGAGTGCGTGTGCATAAATTCACAGAGTACAGCTGTGTGAGTACAACTTACTAAAACCACACTAAATACACGCACCTCATCGAGGCATTCGACTGACAGCCACTTTTGACATTCATAATGGACTACGAAGAAATCTCTTGGTATACCTAGGTTGAAGGATCGATCCATCCATATCTCAAGTGTTTTAATGACATACCTACCTACATTGATGACTTCATGACCTCTGGAGTCACATTTTACGGTGCCTAGGGAGATAGTTGACAAGGTCTTGAAGATACCTAGGTGATCGAATATCCGACGTCAAGGGTTTCATGAAGACCTGCTTGTTGATGCCATTATTGAATGAATACGATATCCCAACACTCCAAGATTCAGTCATCGAGGCCCAACAACATCCATCCACGCGTGGGAGGCCTATGAATACTTGTGTTTGTTTATGAAGAGCTATGCAAGATATCAATGGGTGTTTAAAAAGCTCAAAGAGCAATTGCAAAGCCTGAGCGTCAGTTCGCATGAAGCTCATGCAGTACAACCATATCGACACAGCTCCCAATCGCCTTAAAACTTGGCACGCAGATCACAAAATGAGTGCATCAAACTCGAGAGTTGGACACACATGGAACCTACACTATCAGATCTGGATCTTGAGTTAATAATCGTATGACTGCTGCAAAAGGATTCACGTACTTCTGAGGCTATTGATGCAGGAAACAACAGTCCTCAAGTTACGTATTTGATAGTTATTTTAGGGCTTCTAAGCAATTCCATCACTCGTCGAAGCAAGTCCGACAAGGTAATGGGCGCTGGTGAGGTTAAAGCAGAGCCAACCATCCTCCAACAAGAGCGAATGCCATTATTGCTGCAGATTTGTGATTTGTGCTCAGTTTACATCCAAATCCTCTGGAAGCACTGGTGCTGGTGAGTAAAGTCCCGCTTCTATACGGAGTAGTGGATGAACATATGATGCATGCTCATGTAATTGGAAATCCCACCGCGCAGGACTTGTATCTTCGATACAGACTAGTAATAGACGGGGTGTGGATGTAAATTCTCAAGTTATGCACTCAAAATCTTACATGCAGATAGGTATCGTCTAGGCTAGGCTGTCCTCTGCTTATTTAAGCCCTATGAGTAACACATGTCGTATCTGCATATCCTGAAGATATGCTTCATGATCCCGATTTGGAAATCAGTCTTCAATTGGTCTACTGACCCCCTCCTTCTCCATATTTTATACATCGCTGCTTCAGCTTGCATTGTATCAGCTTGTGCTCCCGAAGTTCCCGCTTCGATCCTAGTACATACACCTAATCGCATGCGCTTCGTACAGGGCGGTTAGGCTCAGGCGCACAGCCTCAATCGAGTGATGAATGTCATTGCTCCACATTACCTATTGAGGTAACCTTTGCGTGCGAAGAAGTCCCTCATAGTGTTCTTCTGTTACTCATACATACTACGTACATTTTGGACCCAATCAGTTCGTACAGATGGGGTAATCCGTGTTCAAGAACGTAGCTGGGTGTAACAATTAACTACAGTTTAAGCCAATTGCCCAATTGTTACAATCGTTGTTGTACGTACAATAAGTATCATTAACTTACCACAAGCTCCATGATGAATAATCGTTGGTCAGATCCTTGTCGCCTTAATCGTGACAGGAACAGAAATAGACTAGGCTTGCCGCTAGCTTGTAGGGTAACGATGTACCTACGTAACTATGTAACTATTTTGCAGCTACTTTGATAGCTTTACTTAGGGTTTAGGGCTAGGGTTATCGGTACGTCTTGCAACTAGTATCTGTATGAAGAAACCTATGTAAAGTATTGACACTGACAATACGGACTGGCAAGTCGTTCTAGTCAGATCGGATCATACTGACTTCGGCTTCATTCGACCATGCCAATAAACATGTTGATACCCCCTTGCCATCTTACTCATATCACGCAGTAAAAATAACTGCAAGCTGAACGGAATTCTCTATTCTCAAACGTTAAGCACCTTTTACCGAACTACGTCAGTCAGTATTCTTTGTGTAAACGTTGCCATTCGCTATCGGGGATGTGAGGCTGGGAGATCGGACATGGGAATATCGGAACTACAGGCACCCGTTCGGATAACGCATGTCGAGCGAACAGGTTAGAACATTTTAAACACGCTCTGCTCATTGGCCAATTAGTCTTTTAACATACATAGTTCGATGTAAAGGAGATCCGACAGGAAAGTACATACATCAACGTGCCTGGCTGGCTGGCTGGGCTTCCGATGGTGCATATTCCGGGCAATGTGTACGGGGAACCGATTCTGCAGGAGCGAAGATCGCATTCTTTTGATACGATCTAGAGTAACGTCTTGCGTCACCAGCAATATCTCTAATTACAAAAGAGGATGGAAGCTCAGAGTTTGAGAGGAATATCGGCCGGTTTGAACAGCATATTTCGCAAGATTTACAGCACTATGACCAATCAACCCAGTTTCGAAGGTTCGTATAGAATCTACCTCTTCTTTTTTGGAGTCATTTCTTCGAGATGTATGTCCATATTGACTAATGCGGGGTTCTCTATGCTATTAGACGTCCTAGGATGTCAGACAGCTTTGTTTGAATGGGCGGAGAGCTATGATACCAAGGACTGGGATCGCCTTGCAAAATGCGTTGCTCCTACTGTTCGTGTGAGTCTTGTCAAATTTTCTTCTTCTTTTTATGATGCATGTACTGATCACGCCATGCATGATAGATTGATTACCGCGCTTTCCTGAACAAGCTCTGGGAAGCTATGCCGGTTGACGACTTTGTCAAAATGGCCTCAGACGCTCACGTCCTCGGTAACCCCAAGGTCAAGACCCAACACTTCATTGGTGCTCAGAAATGGACCAAGGTCAGCGATGATGAAATGATTGCCAAGCATCAGATGCGTGTCGCCCATCAGAAGTACAGGGATGAGAAGTTCACGGAGGTTGCTCTCAAGGGTCACGGTTACGGTGCATGCACCACAACCTTCCGCAAGATTGATGGTGTTTGGAAATGGGCTGGACTTACGCCAGAAATCCGCTGGCATGAGTATGATCTCGATAAGATCTTCCATGAGGGCGAGGAGAAGTTTGGCGAGAAGGAATAGATACATAGATAATTAGAATGGAAGCATTGAAAGTTTACCTAAGTAGATATCATAAGCTTCCGCGTATTTGCGTGGTGAGAGGTAAATACCGTTTACACCAGTAGCATTTCCCGATTGAATGTCTTACATCAATTGATCTCTGGTAGCACTCGTGACCTTGATCCTCACGTTAACTATCCATCTAGTATTTGAATTATACATCTGGCGCACCACAATTACGATTATAATGGTTAATCATATATCTCATTCCAACATCAACCATTCAAAGATGCCGCTTTCCGATGAACAATGCACTATGTACACAAAAATGCCTGAAACCCCAGTTTTGCGACTATCCATTCGATTATGCTAAGTTAGACCCGGAGTCGATGTTCCCAAGGTCATTCATTCCGTTGTTCATCATCTGCCCATGTCTCATAAACCCCGTCCGCCCCTGTTGAGTCCCCTGCATCCTCGTCGTGTTGACTTGGTACTGAATTGCGAAAGCCACCGTAGCACTGTTTCGTAGGTTGAGCTTGTTCACCACTACCAGCCCACCCATATTATCCTGCACATTATTCACCATCTCCACTAATTCCGCAACGCCCATTTCCTGCTCATTGCTTAACTGTAAACGGCAGAGATCGCGCGCACGTGCTGCCGCTTCGACATCTGCATTTACCGATCCGGGTTCTGGTAATAAGCAGAGAACTAGAATGAGCTTTATAGATGGATCTGCTCGAAGCACGCCGAGATGTGCCCTCAATTCCGCAAGTGCTCTGTCCGACAAGGAGTGCCCGGACATCCCGAATGAGAGCGTTGGTAAACGAACAATGTATAGTGCTGCATCTTTAACAACCTGCATTGAACCCGAGGGCCGTTTTTGGACTTCAATCCGCGGATGGAAGTCTTCTGTACCGTTTGGTGATAATTCTGGACTCACTTGGAGAACGAAATGGAGACCTGGGTAGAGTTCGGCGAGGGCCATGGCCATGCCTGTCGATGGAACTCCCGCCTGTGTTCCGTATTAGTATCGTGAGGTTGCAATACTTGATCAGGGCTTTAGTATACTCACATCAATCATACATGCTTTTCGCACATTTCGCCAATCTAATCTACCCAGTATATCCGTCATACTATCAGCCGGATCTTCGGCGCATTGAAGGTATGCGGACCATTGTCGCGAAATCTTGTTTTTCTGTCTGCATATTGCTTGAAAAGGTTGTGATGTACCGAATGTCAGACTGTAAGCGCTCTCATTAGGGAGATTCGAGCAGGGAAATCGTCTTGTCGCTTCACCCATCTTCAGAGAGACGGGAGCAGCGGTCTCCGCAAGAAACATGGCTGCATCTAAGTAGGAGAGTTTGGTGACAAATTGTGCTGAGAGCGCAGTGTGCGCGATTCGTCCCGGTTGTGGCTCAGATAGGAATCCAGCTGTTGCCATCATGCGCACTACTCGACAGAGGGTGATTTCAGGCACATCGGCAAGCTCTGCGATGTCCTTAACTGGCACACTGCCATTGAGAGGGATATAGGCGAGGACTTGAAATTCTCCAAGCCATTGTAGACAGGCAAGCAATTGATTCTGTTGTTTCTGGCATCAGTCGCAATATTCACTAATCAAAATTAGGGCTTGAATCACGTACTTGGCTGGCTAGCTGTTGGATGAAGTCGGCCGGTTCAGCGAGTAATGCCTGCAACCGCGTGGTAACGGCGAACAAGTTACGTCTCGCGCGATGAACCTCACTTGGTGCATTGTTGGGTATAGAAATATGAGATGCTAAATTGAGATTGGCGTCCGGGCAGTGATCTGTAATAACCTTTGCTGCACTGCTAAGCTCGTTTACGTAGCTTTGAAGTTGACCCAAGTTCCCAGCACTCATGACCGCAACGAACGGACGCAATGAAAAGACGGATTCACAGTTTCCAAAAGATGTACGGCAGAGAGCGGCCCTGGTATAGGCTGTGATATCATATGGAATCTCCTTGAATAACCTCAACTGTAGTAGGGTATTGCTCCTAATCTTAGCTCAGATTTCGAGTTAGGTATTTTAGTATTTAATAAAATGGTGTTTCCATACCGAATTTACAGAAATTAGAACTAGAAAGCTCGCAAATATTGCGGTTTCCGTTTTACGCAGTAGGTGAGCTAAACGAACATCGGCCAACTATCTCAGTACCATGATGTCGATGCAGTGAGGGGCGTTTCAAATCCTGAATAGAGACCCGGACACCGACTTGGCCGAAACGGCTGAAAAGAAGCGAAGTATACACTTCGTCGCTGGCCAAGACACATACCACATACTAACTAATTACAGTACTCCGGACGGTGCCCACACTGCCACACAAAAACATCCAAAACGCTTAGCTTGAGACCGTGAAGAAGGCCCATGATGACTTGGACCCTTGGCACTTATCATGAGGTCTCATTGGCTACAAACGACTAGTCCCTTCAGCAGGCTTCCAGGGACGAATACGAATCTACTGCGTCCCGAGCATGGATTCTCGTGGTTCCAGCTTATAAGGAATCAAGGATAGAGTTTAAAATCTAGGTTGACCATCAATCAACCGTATTGACCAGAGTCCCTAACTAGCGCTGAATGATGACAATGGGGAGCTCGTTTTAACATCAGGGTGGCTGAATTAGTGTATCATTAAGCGTACTCTGCCTTGACCGTAGCGCCAAGGGGCTGGAGCAAGGGTCCAAACAGGTTGAAGAGCCAATACACACACCGATACGCCCGGTTCGTCTGGGGTGAATCCCGCTCACGTAAGTTTTGTTAATTTGAGATTACTGATATGGAATCTGTAACATAGTTGGCTAGCTAATCAAGTAAGTGCGGAGTACTTCGTATGGAATCGTACATGGCAATTTACTAGTGGTTAGTTGAATTGACACACGTACCCTCTAGCTGAGCCTGAGCACCCTATGTACGGAGCATGTTTAGTCAAAGTAATACTTATTTATGCTTAGTTTTAGCTTCTTAATCGCCGATGGTACGAAAGACTACGGAGTAGACACCTATTCAGCCAACTGATCCCTGCACTACGTGCATACTGTTATGGGGCGGTCATTGCAGATACCTTCCTAAACTAGCTTGGTAAAAACTGACTGGGTAGCTACTCCGTAGAATTAACTTCTAAAATCTCAATTCGATGTAAACATGGACATGTATTTTAGACCTCGGTTCTATGGTATATTGATCAAGTGAGGTTCTGTCGCCTTGTAGGGTCTTATTGAAGTGTAAATTGGTTCAATGGTGTTTCCTTGATATTTGGATGACAAATTAATTTTGGAAAGTTCGTATACTAACTAGTTAGTTATACTACATCAGTCTAACTTTGTCAGCGAAGTGCTATCAACGCACGGAAAGAACCGCCAGACAAAACCTTAGAAATTGCCCCAATTCGCACCCTTCACCTGACAACTACTTACAATGTTGTGTAGTACATCTCGTATACTTCCCATGAATCCTAGTAGTAGCGGATTGACCACTTGCTAAAAGGCTGCGTAATACTCAGTTTTGAGTCAAGATTACAACGTATTTGTAGGACTTTGGCTATATTGTAAGTAATATTCCTCATACGTATTACTCCGGATACCCTACCTAGCGTTCGGGGTTAGGGCAGATTCAATACAGGTAATTTTCAATCTTTGAAAGACTGTATTCTAGAGAACTGACTGGTCATAGAATTATCGCATAGTGAGTTGTCAACAAATTGATATCTTGTATGTCCCCAGAACCAGCGAAGAGAGTATTTGGTATACGAAATGGTCGGGCTTTACCTGCTTCGTATAGGCGCGGATTGCTGCTACCGCAAAGCGGATAACCTACGTCTTGACATCATTTATCCACTAGTTATACTATGTAGTATGTAACTATCATATTTTAGACTGAGGTAACGGGCGGTTACTAGTTTATGACCGTAGAATCCAGGCCGCGCTCAGCATTGCGGATCCGCCAAAACTCTCATTCGAGCTTACAGGCATCGTAATTAGCTATTAATTTAGTCCGACAGCGATAACACAGGAATTATCATCTTACATTTTGTCAAGTCTACCAGGTGTAATTCAATAGCCAGCTACGGAGTACTCTGTAGGATGGGTCATTTTGATCCATTTCCTGTCGATAAAGTCAAAGATACAGGATCTTTTGAGTTACAATAGGACTCTTGGGTAATTGTGTCCAGACAGATCAGTAAACTAACTAAAAAAGTATCTCAGCGTCAGCCGAGGAGATCGGCAAATTTGCGGTACTCTTCATCTGCGGCTAAGCGCTCATGACAGCCATTCTCCTGTACGACATAAACTTCGAGGCCGTCAACCTTACCATCGATCTTGGTCGCTGGCATTACTCCAAAGACACCTTCAAACGCCGGTAGTGGGAGCCTAATTGTCATGGGCAAGCCGAATCCAAAATCATATTCGGTATAGGCCCTCATCCCAGTCCAGCTAGTACCCACAACGTTTTGGGGGTGCCAGATCCAGCGCATCTCTTCCTTGCCATCGATACCCTGGCGCACTTTGACAAGATCCGGGATTGAGTTTTCGTTAATTAACGTAGTACAATGACGAATCGTCTCTGCGATACGAGCCAAATTGGGGCTTTCGATGAGTTCTTTCAAAGTGATCGAGTCCGAAAGTGTCACAAGAAATCCGTTGCCCACGTAGTCTGGAGAGACTTGTCCTGCCCACTTGCCTCGAACGTCTACAGCGTGTGAGAAGCTTGACTCTGTCTTTTCCACGTCAATGCCCAGAAAGGGGACCCGTGAGCGAGTGATGCATCGCCAAGTCAGAGCCGAGACGCAATCGTAGCTCGAAACAAACTTTCCAGCTTCGCTTGGCTTGCACATCTCCTTGAGCTTGGCGCATGATGAGGCAGAAATGCGATAAATCCTATTGCTGGTTGGTGGTCGCTCTGGAGGGTTGATGAGCTTGCCAGAATCGTCTTTACTGATGGGGTGATATGTAAATCCGCGAATATTCTTCTTCAGCTTTTCGGTCTCGGCAGCATCGGGTGTGTATGCTGCATTGAAATATGTCCGGTCCAGACTGGGTTTCCAGACGGGCAAGGGCTTTCCCTCTACAGCCGCCTTGGTGCTAGCAGCCCAGTAAACATAGATATTGTCGATACTTTTGGCATCTCCGCACATGTGATGGAAGGACAACGCCAAGATTATGCCGCCTCGGATGAAATTCGCTTGGAAAAGAGCCACAGGGCAGCCCTCATCGCGACGAAAGCCGCCGACATTGATACCGTCGGGTGTCAAGAGCTCTCCCTTGTCGTTGAAGAAGCCCGGATCAAAATTGTGCTCCTCCAAGTACTGATACGAAGGCAAACTCGGGTCCAGATCAAGATGGTGAACATAAAGTTGAATCGGCTCGTGATTTTGGCGAAGAGCACAAATCCCGCCTTCTGCGGTCTCGTGAAGTACACTGCCCACAAGTGGGACGTTTGTCAATACGTTTTCGAGGCCTGAGCGCAAATGACTGATCAATTGTTCTTTGGTCAATGTGTCGTTGGGTAATGGATACACCATGCACGGCGTTGTATGATTTCCCGGAATGACTTGATCGATTTCTGACAGTATGACGGTTGATTCGTCGGGGAGGGTTTCATGGCCTCTCGCCAGGACTGGGTATGATTCTCGTTGGGTGGTCATTTTCGAAAGTCTGAGTATAGGCTTCGAACTTGAATAAAGTTATAGATATTCAGTCAGCTGAAATTCGTTGTTCTACATGCGGTAGTTCGATAAAGTCTATATAATCAAAGCTCAGCTGTTGTTTGCATTCTAACCCTAGGTACGCCTGTGCACGGCGTGGGGTCAAAGTCGGTGTTCAGTTACACGGCGTCAGTTAGGGCTTTGCATCACTCGCCGAAGATTTATCCAAATTTGGTAACTTAGTTAAGCCGTAATCTTCTTGCAAATAACCCTAATGGAACCCTGTAGCCCGGAGGCACTTCGTTCTCGGCTTTCTAGCATTTTCCGACTTTCGGTGTTAAAAAGTATGCTTCGGAATTTGTACATCTTTGCCTTGCCTTGAAAGAGAGTTCACAGTGAAAGCGTCTAAACACACAAATGAAGGTACGGTGTTGCAATACACAGGACGAGTCGTATAGTTAAGTACGTCAACATGTTCAGTTGCCAATCAATAGGTTGTGTCAATGAGACGTATAGCACGACTTCATAACTACGATATGCTGAATCCCTGCTTTCCAATGTGTTCTTACCGTCCCTTCCAGTTAATCTATTCGAAGCCCTAATCGGAACATGCAATAGGTAGACTCATTGGTGCCTATACTTCTATTCTATTTCTGACCAACGTAAGCTTGCTTGGTGTCACAGACAAATTTAGAGTTACAGGCTTGTTCTAATTCAGGAAATTCTCTCCGTGATACTTCATGTACTTAAGTTTCGATATACGTATGTACATATGTAACCTGGGCTAGTTGTATTATCAATAGTGAAATGCCGCTAATAGTACTTAGGTAAGTACTCGGTCTTGTTAGAGAGATGTTTACCTAGCGCTTATGTTAACGTACTTGACTGTTGGGGCCGAAGTTCACAGCGGTTTATTAGTGAATTGTCTGCTTGGTCGTAACCGAGCTAATTTACATTCTGGAAATAAACAACCTTCAGTAAACGGGCCGTTTTTTTGGGAAGATCAACACGAAGGATAACACGTGCACTGCAAACATGATTCATGCGCTGGGAGGATCAAATACTCCCAGTCTGATTAACAAGCAGAATGGCATGGTCATCATTTCAAAACATTTTGTTAGCAACACTGTGGCTGGAGTAACCTGTATCTCCTATAAGCTCAATCCCGATGAAATATCTTAACTAGGTACATGTAGACATATTATGATAGAACGAGCATGTTTCTAGAAGGAACCTGACGCTTTGACAAGCTGCAAATTACCTAAGCTAAATGTATAAAAGAAAGTTAAGCTTACATTGTACTGCTGATGGCTTTATTAATAGCATAGATGATATTAATATAGCCCGTAATATTCTTGCGCAATTAAAAAAGTTGACTAGGGTAATCCTCACGTACAACGTACTGGATCCCTTCATACAGTTGAGGGAAAAAGCCAAGCGACGCCAACTGAGTCACCTCAGGGTCTGAAAACGCCCGACGGTTCGTATGTTTAAGTTTACTACGTATTAGACTGCTTCGTATTCAAACTGACCAACTAAATCACCGTAACCAGGTATCACCGATGGGTGGTTACATGGTACGTATGTATCTGATCACCTTTATGCTTAATTCCCTCTGAAGTAACTGTGGATTTTACTCCGGGTACCCTTAAACTCAGTTTATCGATACAAGGTAGGATTCATTCTGGATGGATTCTATTGGTAGCGCGAATCGGTCGTTTCAATTATCTCCTAGAGCTTTCTCTTGCATGAATGCCCGGATTGCATGGGTGAGAGATCATGTTTATGAATTACTCTGCTTGAGTCGTGTGTAGGATTACCCAATTTTATGCAATTTTGATAATTGCTAGTTATCTTCATCTATGATCTGCTAAGTCGTGTAAGATAATGCAGCCTAATGATCAACATGAGTCAGCAGCCTCGGAGCTTCGTATTGAGCATAATCAACTCAAATCCTCGATATACACGGAAATATTATTTATAACATATACTCCGAACTGATGCTTTGGACGTGACACAGCATACACTTAAGGTGTTGGTCCAAGCCTCATGCAATCGAGCACGGTGCCCTCATGCAATTATAGCGGCCAGAAAAGCAGCCACTCGATACTGTAGTGAATACAAAGTAAATTACCATGTGCTCCATCTAAAATATATTGCGTGGAGCACCCTACCTCGATTGAGTAAACACACAATAGATTGCATATGGGCTTAGTACTAACACCGCCCCAATCCCGTTTGACCAACAATAATAGGCGAGAACCCCTTCTTATCGATTAACCATTGGACCGGCGTAAACCTTAAACGACGGTATCTGAATTGCCTGCGTAATGCATTGTGTCGACCCAATAGCCTGGAGAGACAGGACTACTATGTATAGGTGATGAGCCTTGTAGTCGTATTCGGCCTGCAACTACGGATACGCCGCAGTGCGTCCGACGTCAACCGTGCCCGGTAATTCAAATGAGTGTATGCACTCCGGATTGGATGAGGTGACATCTAGAACCGTAATTTCTGGGCCAAGATGGGCCAAGAGTAAGCAAGAGATTAAACACATCAACGCCGCGGGCTTCCTCCTATGGAACATCGAGGATGCTCGGATGAATCTCAGCCTCAGCCCCGCTAGCGGCTCCACTGACAGTCACCTACTCCGTAGATGTCTTAGTCTCCGGGACGATATACGTAGCGCGCTACTCCACTGTCCATGATCATCCGAAGGCTAGGACCAGACGAACCAACGAGGATACCTCTCGTGTGGTATAGGGATTCGGGACCAGTGGGGGCGGGAAAGGCTGTAGAATCGGAACTTTAACTTAGTTAATGGCTACTCCATACGGTATCTCAATTCTCGCATCCCCTTCTTGATTTAGAATATTTTGCTCTTGCTTCACTAGCCAAGAAAAGCAATAGCTAGACATGCACTGCTTCCTGTCATAACCAGTTCAATTTCAAATACTAGTTGACACTTGACAGTCATCCGGCCGACTATCCAAAGAGTCGCATGCTCTAATCACCACTCGCTTACGTCCTCCAGGCATTACACAAATGGGTCGCAACAGTGGCCGTGTGTCCGTTCCGGCTAGTAATTTAGATTGCCTGGCTTGTCATTTATACAATTCCAAGAGAATCAAGCGAGCAAGGATTACCAATCCTTGCAATTATTTCAGATTCCTTCCTATAACAACGAGTAAATGGCGTCAAAATATATCCAGACAAGCCTTTTAGATCGCATTGCATACGCATTACTAGTACTATACAGGAAACTCTTTCGTGTCCAATGAAGTTCTCATACTTGACATCTTGGTGATACATACTTGGCTTGCTTTCGGTCTTATTCGGAAGTCTTCCACCTACGTACGTGTTCGATATAACAAGTTTTTTGTGGGATTGAGAAGAATCCTTTATTGTAAGAGCCAAGTCCCTCTCGTGTTGTATGTCCACCCACCTACCTCATAACACGTCTAATACTTCATGGCCAACCAACCCCCCCGTAGCCCCCACCAGATACATGATTTGGTGCTTCCCTGCTATTTACGTACTTAGCAATAGTATCAGTGTCAATACGGAGTTCTTACAATAGTTGAATCAATAGGCAATCTGAGTCTGCCCCGCATCCTGTGCAGACGCTCCCTACCATTCACACTCGGTACCTCCCGGATGAAAGCTGTTCGCGATCCTCGTATCGCTGATGCTATTACTAAAAGATTTTCACGGCTGGGAATAAGAAAGTCACTATCAACTTCGTGTTCGTATGAATGAAACTTATCTCGGGGACAGCCTGTGTAATTTACGTATATTGTGATCCTCCGTAATACTATCATGCGACTGATTAACCATCTCTTAAAGTTGAACAATAAGCTGTTAACGACTCAATATAAGCGCTGTCACGTAATATAAGACAACCTATCGTGGATATGTGAACGCTTCAGATCATCAAACCATATAGTCTCGTAAATTCGCGGTAAAGATACGTGAGCTAATTAAGCCATCTGATGCAAATCTCTGTTTGAAACTGTCCCGTATGCCCTATTGTGGATAGAGTGAGTAACGCTATCTATAGATTGGTTAGCAAGAGGTTGTACCTCGTACTCAGCTACATCACCTCACAGAACTAATTATATTGGAGGCCGGTTTATTACGGGCGTATATTCAGCTACTGTTTCTCCGCAATCTAGTTGCTGATTTACGGTTCCAGCAAGACGATACCAAATTATGAATACGATTAGTTTCATGACCCCCTGTCTGAAGAATCTTGGGACTCTCCACAACTCTAACTGTAAATAAGATACGCCGTCTAGGTCAATTGAAGTATTTTGGTTCTTAGTACAATACCAAGGTGTAGGGGGCTAGGTTTGCACGTGGAGTATATAGTACACTCGTTATGCAACCAAAGGATACGCATGTAGAGCATCATTGGCCAGTTTGATTGAAAATCCATATGAGGAGATAAGACAATTAGTGACCAGGGGCGAAAAAGTGTAAGAGCTTATTTTCCAAGACAAGCTACCGTAAGTGGCAAAGTCTGTGCATTGCGTAGACTAAAATACGAAAACACGAGTCGTAAAAAGCTGCTAATTCAAAGAGCTTATAGTCAGCCCTGAAAAATGTCAGGAAAGTCAACCACGTCCTCCATATATCGTCTGGTCGTGGCTCCCCATTTGGCTTTTTCCGTGAAACTATTTCCCCTCAATATTTGTCTTTGATATCCATCATATACCCCGTTGCATCACACTTCATAACCATGGAAGACCGTCGATCACCTTCTCGAGTACAACCTGCTTCCACTAAAGGTCGTGGACCTACACCTGCAGCACCAAAGTTACGAGACAGCTGCCATGCCTGTGCTGCTTCCAAGCTGAAGTGCAACAAGGAAAAGCCAACATGTGCACGTTGCGCAAAGCGTGGAATAACCTGCGAATACTTGGCTACAAAACGTGGAGGAAGGAAGCATACCAATAGAAATACCAACAGCACCACTGACAGTAACCGGGCATCTCCAAGCAACACTGCACCACCGCCACCACAACCTTTGAATGTGACTCAGTTTATGCCTCCAAGAACTACCTGGTTTACAGCTGCAACCAGTGTTCCCGGTACAGTCGCACACGGGTCACCTATCCCAATCCAAACTTCTCCTCGACCATCAAGCACGGCTATTGACATTCCTCCACCTATGCTATCACCCGTGGATCATCCCATGTCTGGCTCCATAACAGACTTAACCACCGACCTTGATGAATTCTTTGCCACACCCAACTCATTTTCTATCCCGGAATTGAGCGACACCGATATTCTGAGCCAGTCACACTTCTTTCCCACTCCCCTTGATAGCGGGACTGGAAGTAATATTACATCCAATAACAGCTCTGAAAATCTATTTGAAAACTTCCATCTATTCCAAGATGGCATCCCCGACTTTCCGGCATTTTCTAAGCCAAGTTCGATTTCAGATAATCAGGGCTCTCCATTCGATGCCCAAAGCAGCAACAACAGCACGCGAGGAACAGATACTCTATGTTATTGCTTGGTGCGAGCTCTAGGTCTCATGAAACAACTTTTTCCTAACCCAACTTCCAATTTCACATCGGCCATGGAAGACGTCGACCAACAACAACAGCAATTAAACAATTCGCCACCCAGCATTCAAACGGTCATTTCCAAAAACCAGGATACCATTGAAGCCATCAGTACGATGTTAAACTGCTCATGTGCTCATGACGGCTATCTTTTGACAATAATGTCGCTTATTGTGTTTAAAGTGCTCGGCTGGTATGCAGCAGCAGCAGCGCCCAAAGCCGCCTCAACGGATGATGACAACTCGAGACTATCAACACCAAGCACAAGCCACTCGCGAAAACTATCCCATTCGGAGATGGTAATTCAGGACGCTACAGTTGTGGGAAGTTACTGCCTCGAAGGCGCTGATGCGGATCGCATGGCAGCACAACTGGTATTGAGCGAGTTACACCGTGTACAACGTTTGGTCAATCAGTTGTCAGCCAAATTAAAATTACAGATTGCCCACGAAACACGGTTGAATAGCGAATCGTCGTCCCATGGATCGAGCTACAAGTCCGACGAAAGCGACTTCACTGTGCCGTTGTCTGCGGTGACATTGGACCAGATTATAGTGGATTTGCGCAAGAGGCTGAGAGCTCTATCTGTGAATATTGCGGAAGGCTTACGCAGCCATTGAATTAGCGAGGCATGGGAGTTTTGAGATGTTTCCCATATTTATAGACACGGTTTACGACTTTGGAGTTTTTATTCTTTCTTTGTTTCAACCAAGATGTTTGCTTCAGAGCTACAGACTACTGGATGTTGTGTGTGGAAGGCAAATTTTTGTTCGCTATACAGTTATGGAAACTTGTACATAGAGAAATCAATACCTATTCGAAGAGTTGGCGGACTTTTTAGAATCTTCTTAGAAGATAGCTTTGTGTGTATCTAAAGGCGTAAAATTACGTACCACATCAAAGCTACAGCCCAAGACGATGCAAATCAACTTTAGTACAGTAACAACTTCACCGCTAATACTTTAAATTAGCTATGTTGGCTGAAGTACTTGTCAAAGTGGCTAAATCCTTCCTACCTCTATCAAGTTCCGCATTGAAAGAGCTCAATCAGTCTCAGTCTCAGTCTCCGGATATTCGGATATCTAGCAATTAGCGAGGTCATTGGCACTTTGTTTTTCTAGCATTATGGACTATTACATTTAGAAACACAGATTGTAACATGTGAGCTTCGTCAATAGAGATGTGTTGGATCAGCGTTCTACTAAGTTTGGTCGATTCGGGCTCCGGCGTATCCAGTATTCCTAGCTGAGATCGGCTGGACAAGAGTACCTAAGCCGATCACCAGAAGGGTTACTGCGAACTAGTAGAACTGTCAAATCCGATAAGTAGAGGTATATAAGTGGGATTATCTATGTAAGACTATGTGAAGACTAGCAACTTACCAAGGACAGATTGAGAACTACTTGACATAACTTCATAACTTCATTTCCCTTTTTACATAAAAACCAACGCCCCCTGCACAATTTAAAATGTCTGCTCCATACATCCCTTACCGCCTCGACGGCAAAGTGGCTCTCGTTACCGGTTCCGGACGTGGGATCGGCGCAGCTATTGCTACCGAGCTTGGCCGCTGTGGAGCAAAAGTTGTTGTCAATTATGCCAACTCCAAAGAATCGGCAGACAAAGTCGTCGATGAAATTAAGTCCTTTGGAACTGATGCTGTTGCCTTCAAGGCCAACGTCAGGAACGTTCCAGAGACTGCTAAGCTTATGGACGATGCCGTTGCTCATTTTGGTGGACTTGACATTGTTGTCAGCAACTCCGGTGTTGTCAGTTTTGGACACTTCGGAGACGTGACTGAGGTATGTCCTTACCGACTTTACTATGACTAAAAAAGATTCGATCGCTGATCATGATCCTTGTCGCGTACAGGAAGAATTCGACCGTGTGTTCAGCCTTAACACCCGTGGTCAATTTTTCGTTGCTCGTGAGGCATACCGCCACCTCAATGAGGGTGGTCGTATTATTTTGACCTCCTCCAACACATCCCAGGACTTCAGTGTTCCCAACCATTCCATCTACTCTGGCTCCAAGGGTGCAATTGACTCGTTTGTGCGAATCATGTCCAAGGATGCCGGTAAGAAGAAGATTACTGTCAACGCTGTGGCGCCGGGTGGCACAGTGACGGACATGTTCCACGATGTTGCGCACCACTACATTCCCGGTGGCGAGAAATACTCCCCTGAGGAGCTCCAACAGGTGAGTAGTCGTGATTCCATGGAGATCTAAAAATAATTGGCAGACTGGGTAACTGATAACCAACAGATGGCTGCACATGCCTCTCCCTTGGTCCGCAACGGATGGCCCAAGGATATCGCTCACGTGGTTGCCTTCATTGCCAGCAAGGAGGGTGAGTGGATCAATGGCAAATCTATCACCATCGACGGTGGTGCCAAATAAGCCGTGGATATTCTTCCGGATACCAAACCACAGAGCGGTTACATGTACAAGACGCAAAGTGTCATAGATCTGCTATCCTACTAGTTGCTTGTTCACAAGACATGTTATCCATGAGAGGGGCTAAGTATCAATTTCCTATGTCAAATTAATAAAATAGAATTAAATTACACGATTCCTCATTCTCTTCAGGACAATTGTAGAGTGTCATCGAATGTAGAATCTACATAATTTACGTTCATCATGATCATTGACAAGGGGTAAGAAACCATTATTCACCTATGAAAATATTGATACTCCGGCCGTATCCGGCTTACCCTTGTATTCTGCCTTAGGTAGCATACGTAAGCCTGCCACTTTTTGAGAAGTGATAGAAGCAAATGTACACTTACTAATTCAGGTACTGCTGACGTTAAAATATGATGGGGAACATACAGGGGGACGTGGTGGATCCATGTGGGGATTCCAATAAGCTTAATCCCGAGCCTGATGCCTAGCGTGGGGCGAGTTTGACCAATCAACTCGTGTAGCAGACAACAGATCTCGGTAAAACCTTCCATTATTGGCTGCCTTTCAATTGACAAGTGTCGGATTCCGATGCCCAGTCGCTGATACCCTTGACTTCCGATTTCCGACACATTCCCTACTACAGAAGTTACAGTGACATATCATGTCAAAGTGGAAACGTGGGCTGAGTGGCTTGGGTGGCGTGTATAGACTTAGAATAACCGCTTCAGCCCTTCATTGTGCATACATAATTCCGTTCCGTATTTCTTGAGTGTTTGCCAAAAGCGACCTTGGTCTGACTCAGTTTTAGTGCTCTAGCCGGTAGCTGTTTCAATCTGTATGCTCTATAAATAAGAATAAGCACTACGGAGGACGGTACGTACGAGTAAATTACGGCCTGATCTACCTAGTACAGAGAGACACACACAAGCCTAATGAGCAAGCATGATTCAAGGAGACTGGGGCGGAACTATATTCCTGGCTAGGTAGTGTCGGGAACTCCGTAGTTACAACAGACGTATGGGGGACTCGGATGCTTTTCATACGATTTTTGAAGTTACTGAATGTTGGTTAGTAAAAGGCGGAAAGAAGCAGTCAAGAAATGTCTATGAACAATCGAATTCAAAAATTGTAGGTATAGTATGTAATGCGTAATCATGAAAATACAGGTATCCATCTAGTCAAAAGCAATCTTGAACCACTTCTTCACTCCTCCCCTGACTGTGAAGGCCACCTTGCCATCCTCTGCAAGTTTCCTTAAAACTTCCTCCATAAACGGCTCAATAGCCAACTGCCGAACCTCATCTGCCATGCCTTCTCCGTACATCGCAGTAACAAGTTCCTTGACAGTAACATCCCCCTTTCCTGAGCCGGCGCTCTTCTTAATTTTGGTCAATGCTTGTAGTACCTGTTTTTCTCGTTTTGTCTTGGACGCCAATTCGCCACTAATTTTAGCAGGCAAGTTTTCAATCACCATACCATGGGCAGGATATCCGATTTTGCATTCTTGTTTCTGCATAAGACGTAGGGAGTCCATCCATAGACTTAGCATTTCGACGGCAGCGGTACCGTGACCTAGCACGTTGTCACCTGTGCAAATGGCATTGTCTTCCTCGATGATGAAGCACATATGATCGTGTGAGTGACCAGGGGAGTGGAGCGCCCTCACTGTAGCACCTTCGACATTGAAGACCTGCCCATCGACGATGGGTTGTTGTGTTTTGCTGGGGGTGTGTTTGTAAATGGAGTCGTTGAGGTGAGGGTAGAGGCGGAGAAGGTCAGGCACGCCACCAGCATGGTCACCGTGCCAGTGTGTAAGAAGAACATGGGAAAGAGTAATGTTGCGTTCAGCGAGAACTGATGATAGTAAAGTAGCCCATTCTGGGATACCCTGGCCGGTGTCGATGATGAGTCTGTGAGAGCCGGTTCCGACAATATACGTATTTGTGCCTTGTAGTGTAAACTGATGATAGACATTAGACCATTTTTTATATTCTTTTATTCGTAAAAGATCCTACCTTTCCAGCGTTTTGGCCTAAAACTCGTAGCACTCGCGGGCTTATTTGCTCGACGTCAGCAATCTCCGGTAAAGTCGAGAGTTGCGCCTCAAGGTAATCTTCAAAGGCGCATATATTGAGGGCCTTGTTGATTTGGCGGTAACCGCCCTTGTGCTGCTTCTTCTCGGGCTGTGTTTCTTCCTCCATTTTCTGTGACAGAATGGAAGGAACAGAGAGTTGATCTCTATTCACGCATTAAAGAAGAAAAGTTGAAGCTTGAGCAAACGATCTTCAAGTCCCGGAGATCCTACTACCCAAGCCTTATCTACTTCTGATACGTTACCTTACAGGCTAGGCTTCCCCCCAGTTCGGACCGATTATAGTTCTAGAAGCGTCATTCTTAGTCTCGTCCGAATGATACCGACGTGTTACAAATCAGCTGAGAGGACCGGATGTCACATTCAGTCATTAACTCGTAATTGTAAGCATAATCTTACCAAATTGCCCGACAGTACTATTTGGAGCCCGGGCATGCAGAAGGCTCATTCTTTTAAACTGGGGCTGTGTTGCAGCGAGCTGATCTATCAGTGGCGAGTGTCCTTGGAGTTGTAAGAACGCTAGAACGCTGGTCAAGGCATCAGCAAGACCCTAAAATTTGCAGGCCGTTCAACATCTGTATCTTTCACTTGAAATAGATCCCTCGTAGAACTTCCTGTTACCATGTTCAAGACATACTGTGACTATTGCGGTTAAAGTAAGAGTGATATGCTTCGTTGCTGATTGGTCATGCTTAGACGCAGAACTATAGCTCTAGAGAGGCCTAGAGACCGGCAAACTGAAGAGAACTACGTTAAGGTCGGTCTTATAAGGTATGAAGAGAGAAGTATCAAACGAAAGATGATTACATTACCGAGCAATAGAAGCAAGACATACGACTCGGGTTGACATTTCTATCTTTATATGACATGGATTGAGGCAACCATTGACATAAAACTGACAAATCGATGAAACAATTAGTTATTCTACCAATCGTACATGCCAGTGTTGTGCAATAGTTTAGGAGCCTCATCATCACGCTTTCCCTCAATGACATCGATCAAAGGCATAACCGAGTCAGCGGGTGCCCTGGCACCAAACTCAGCTTTATTGTAAGGACCGAGGTTGGAGACTGTGTGACCAGGGTCGTAAAGCAAAACCGTGATTCCATCAGGCTCGTACTCCACATATTGACAAGCAGTAATCATGTTGAGAGCGGATTTGCTGGCTCGGTACTGGTGACCCTGGAGTCGATAGGTAGGCGAATTTTTGTTGAGACGAGAACTGATGGAGCCTGCTCCACTGGTGATGTTGACAATTCTAGGCGAATCTTTTGACTCTTTAAGGAGAGGCGCAAAAGCATTGGCGACAATCAGAGGTCCAGTAGCATTGGTGTCGAACGCGGTACGCATGTACTCACGCAACGTGCCACCCTCCATTGGCGCCACAGCTGCGTTGTTGACGAGGATGTCTAGTTTGCCAAATTCCTTACGCACCTTAGCAGCAGCATCCTCAATGGTCTCGTCCTTGGTCACATCGAGCAAGAGCATCTCTACACTGTCGGGCAAGTTGCGAGACCGTAGCTGTTGGAGAGCAGCATTTCCCTTTTCGGCCGATCGAGCTCCCAGAAAAACATGGTATGTACCTTTTGCTAAGAGCTGAGCTGCAAGCTCAAAACCAATACCGCCGCTGGCTTTTTTATTGCGAATAATTAGTCGAGGATGCACAGTAGGTCAGGCAATAAATAAACGTACCACCAGTAATCAAAACGAGTCTCTTTGCTGCCGCAGCCATTTTGAAATGTACCTAGGAACTTGGTGGAGTTGTAAGGTTACTAGGATATGGATGAGATATTCTTTTCAATCAATGAGAGGAAGTATCTGATTCAGCAAAGCTATTGTCAGAAACTGGATGGAGGGGTAGACAATGAAACAACAGAAGCGCTGTCTCAAGTCCCAGTGAACCAGCCAATAGAATGTCGTCCTGAATTGGATTATTAATGTCGAGAGCTAAGCCTATTCGGGACTAATACCGGAGATATCGGACATGCGATTCTTTTCTAACAATTTCATATCATTCATTTGAGGTACATTATAAAAATCTTGGTCATTTCTATCAATCTTAATTCGCAAAATAGCCTCCCATTCCGCTGATGGAACTCTATTTACTGGATTGGAACCGGTCGGATATACGTGAATTCTGCTCGGTGGGTAGTGACATCGATGGCCTTGAAGTCGGCGATAGCTGGAGGCAAAGGCTCGAACTCGAAGCTCCACACGATGATCGTAATGATCGATTTCAACATCAGCTGGGCCCATTTCATACCTGTGAAGAAACTGGATTAGCTGTGTCTAGAAAGGTAAGAGCAGTAGAGAACATACCAAAACAAGCACGGGGTCCAACGCCGTAAGGGTGGGTGTATCCAGCACTAGGGTTGAAAACAACCTCGCCCTTGTCGTTCTTTGCTAGCCATCGCTCGGGAATGAACTTTCCAATGGTTTCGTTGTCCCAAACACCAAATTTTTCCTTATTCTCACGGCTAGTCTTGCTACGAATTTTTTCTTCGATCTCAAGAGGTGGAGTCTTGTAGCTTGGTCCATTGGTGAGCATGAAAACATCAGTTCCCTTGGGGATAACATGTCCCAGAACGACGGCATCCTTGGTAGTAACGCGAACAATAGAACTGACGGAGTTTCCGACACGGTGAACTTCCTGGATAAACGCCTCGAGGTAAGGAACATCAGCTTGTGCCATTTCTTGGGCCGAAGGCAGGCCACCATTTCGGTGAGCTCTCTCGTGCACCTCTCTCAAAGCGTTGCGTAGTTTGGTTTGGACATCAGGGTTGGCAGTCAGGTACTTCATAGCCCAGCAAAGAGTCGTAGAGGTTGTCTCTTGTCCAGCCATGTAAAAACCGAAGAGTTCATCCCTAATAACCTGGGTATCAATTTTGATGTCCCGGCCTTCCTTTCTTGCCATTTGGGCTTCACGTTGAACAATGAGATCAGTAGCAGACTTGACGGTACCCTTTTCTTCGACACCGGAGAACTTTCGCCAAGCAGATTGGAGACGTTCATTGATCATCTTGTCGGTGTATTTCCTGGCGGAGATAAGCGACTTCTTGAAAGCCAAGGCGAATTTGAGGGAAAGAGTTGGAACTGGAGAGCCCATGGCAATCTGAACACTGTCAGATAAGTCCCTAATAGACGTGAAGGCTTCAGCATCTTCGGCAGCGGGGAAATTGACGGGCTCATCGATGCTTGCTGGAAGGACAGTTTGGTCTAGAAGCTGTTCTTGGACCTTGAGTGCTTCAGCTTTAATACCGAAGGTTGTTTCAATGATGATGTCGACGACAGTTCGAGACAAATCCTTGTCACCGTTGAAGGGTCGGCCTTTGGCAATGGCGGCTTTCTTTTTCCAGATTGCGATAAGGTCCTGTGTGTTCAGATGAATGGAGGGTGCGACGACACCGTTAAGGAATGATGGCGAGATGGTGTCTTTGATGAGTTGACGATGCGATCTCCATGCTTCGCCAATGGGGAACTGTAAAAGTATCGTTTAGTGAGATTGAGCTTCAAAAAATGAAAAGGTTCAGACACACCGAGACGTGGTTCTCAGGGAAAATAGGACCAAAGACTTCCCCAGTAATCATAGAGCGATCGAACTCATCTTTGCGAGTCATCTGAATGTCGTGAGACTCACGAGCATCTGCGATAATCACCCATGGCTTTCCGAATGGGCGCATGAACATCTGAATAACGGGCGACTTGAGGTCTGCAGCGAGTTCTCTGACATATGACCAAATTTCATGATGTTGTTCTTGGTATTTGATGATCTACACTGACGTATCAGTTTCAATATGCTAAAGCTAAGGAATCCATCGATTTGTATAGGCTTGAAGAGCAACTCACATCTGGTGCATCACCGAGGATACGTGATGCACTGGCTTTGTTGTAAGGTATACCTGGGATAGGCTTTGGAAGAATCGCACGATAAGCGAGAGCAACGACGGCAGCAAATATACAGATCGATGCAAGCACGGTAGATTGAGTGAATTGAAACTCCATGTTTGCGGGATCTACACGTCAAACAAATCTAGTGACTGAACAAGAGTCGACAATGTAGAGCAAATATGCACCAGTGAAATACCGGGACATTATAATCAGTGGCTATGCCGCATTTTGTCCTTTTATTTTATGCTACTTTAACCTTTCTTCTAAAACTACTAATTCAATTTGATCAGATCAGTCAGGCAATCAGACCCGATCTAAGACGCCGACATCTGCCACACCATCAGACACTTAGGTTGTGGTGCGAGACCGGTTCTCAGCGTGGGCCGTCGAGCTGCTAAGGATTTGTGGCTTGTTTATCTTACAATCTTCAACTGTAGTGGTAAAAGACTTACCCAATGGGGACGTGAAGGTCGGCGAATCGACAGTCTATGATTAGGGTTTGTGACCCCAGAAGAAAACTGGGCACATATCGGGCTTTGGCGAATGAATGACGAGGTTATCTGTCTGGAAGTATTGTATAAGATCCGATGTCGATTCAACCAGTAAACGAGCCCAATTGGCAATAGCAGATAACTAAGCAGCTAGCTGGATTGTAAGCTAAACGTTCCCGAAAACAAAACTGGGCATACACAGTGTTTCAATTTCCGACATCCGACTGATCGCTTTCCGATATACGATTGGAACTTACAGCTGAAACGTATGCGCCCCCCGACATGTCTATCACTTCGAACTTTGTGATTACAGTCGTAATGCATGGTTTCGGCATATTCTGTAGTTATGCATCAAAATAACCAATATAAAGCGACTTAGTGTATTTACGATGGATAGCTTTATCGTATTGTTTTCTGAAATCCAATTCAAAATATTCTAAAACTACGAGTCATTCAATCACAATCGCCTTCTCCATTATCAATATACCATTTTTCAATAGTAGATTCGCTACCCCACTATCAAAATGGCCGGTATCTCTGTTCATGTTACCATCACCATTGACCCCAAGGACAAGGACACTTTCCTTGCTGCCTTGAAGCCTACCTTCGATGCCGTCAAGGCTGAGCCCTTGAATCTTTTCTTCGAAATCTCCTACGATGAGAAGAACCCCGGAGTCTTCAAGCTCATTGAGAGCTGGAACTGCACCTCCGAATACATCATGAGCGTAAGTAACACAAATTCTGACAGCCACGTTTTGCAATTACAGTACATGTATGGACCAATAATGTTTGATTTGAAATGCAGACCCAGCTCCAGAAGGACTACTACAAGCCCTACCGTGCTGCTGTGGAGCCCTTGCTCCTTAAGCCCTTCGAGGTCCAAATTTTCAACCGCTTGGGTAGTGAGTGGGCTAGTGTCAACGCCTCCGCCTACCCTGCCCGATCTTAAGCGCAGCCACCTCACTAGCGGCCCTAAATCTTAGGGCTTCCGGGGTTTAAGACTCTGAGGAATCCAGGCCTGTACTGAGTGCAAGCAGTGGAAACGACCGATGAGAAATATTTGCGCTGTACATACACTGGGAAATGTTCTAGCATCGATGTACATATATTCAGCCAAGAGAAATTGCAAATATGTGAAATTACGGACATGTTTTCCATTTCCGGATACAGTTAACAACCAGTTAGGGCTTAGGGCACGTAGTTAGGGCATCCGCCCAACCTTGAGAAAATCACAGCTCAAGAATGTACATATCTGATTTTAGCAACTTCACTCAATGGATGGAAATTAAAATCACGCTCCTCTATCAATCATTCTGTAGTTGTATCTTGTCTTTAGAAATGTTGACTTTGATTATCAAACAGTGTACGTAGTTGATCAGACAGGACATAGACACTGTGGACTGCTTTTGGCCGTTGAGCTCCGATAGGACGGAATTGAAAAAATTCACTTTTGGTGATTCTTTGATTCTAGCTAGACAGTAAAGTCACATTGAACTTAATCTTAAATCCGACGGACCAAAAGTAGCTGTAAAGACTAGGGTTTCTAGAATCTTAGAGTCTAAGCTTACTACAGAATAGGTCCGTCACACTCCGCACATCGCATTCCGACAAGCTTAGAAAGGAAGCATTCGGCGTCCCGGCGAATTCGGAGCTATTTGATAGCGTGCATTTGATGAAAACAATACAGCTAAGAAGATATAGCTAGGTATTGGACGCTGTGATCCCAATTGTGGAAGTTGAAAGAAACACTGGATAGCATCTCCAAATTGTCCTTCTTGTTTGCACATTCAACATACATACATACTACTTTCAACATGAATACCTACGCCATACTCGGCAGCACAGGCAACTGTGGTTCTGCACTCATCGAGAACCTTCTCCAATCACCAAAGAACAAAGTCCGCGCCTACTGCCGTAACAAGGCCAAGTTGCAACGCCTCCTCTCCCAAGTCGTCGATAACAAACAAGTCGAAATCATCGAAGGCAGCATCTACGATGTCGATGTTATGGTCAAATGTGTCCGCGACACCAAGGCAGTTTTTCTGACAGTTACAACCAACGACAATGTTCCCGGGTGCCGTGTCAGCCAGGACTGCGCCGCGACTGTGATCAAGGCTTTGGAAAAAATCAAAGCTGAATCTGGCCCCGGGCTCAAGCTCCCGAAACTGGTTTTACTTAGTTCTGCTACCATCGATGACCACCTCGCCCGAGATATGCCGGGCTGGTTCCGTCCTATTATGTTGGCCGCTGCTTCTCACGTTTATCATGATCTTATGGTTACTGAGAAGTTTCTCCGATCCCAATCTGACTGGGTTTCGACTATATTCATCAAGCCCGCTGGTTTGTCCGTGGACGTCCAACGCGGTCACACATTGACTCTGGACGAGGAGGAAAGTTTCATTAGCTACCTCGATCTTTCAGCTGGAATGATTGAAGCCGCACAGGATGAGGAAGGAAGATACGATGGAATGAATGTTGGTGTGGTTAACAAGACCCGTGGTGTGGGTGCCAAATTCCCACGCGGAACCCCCATGTGCATTTTGATGGGTTTGATGAGGCACTTTTTCCCTTTCTTGCACCCATATCTTCCCACAACCGGTCCTTCGTAGTGTATTTTAGATTTATCTGCTTTCTTTTGACTTTCGTAATGGTTTTCTAGTATATATACTCTGATAGTTTACAATCATGCTGTCCTCCAATTCATTACTGGCTACACCCTCAGTTCAACTGTACCTGGGTAGACTTCAAATATTCAAAATGCAGTAATACCATTCTAAAAAGAAAACTTCCAAATTCACATTCTCGCTAAAAGAGATATCGTAGTTCTTGAAATACATCAAATTTTCATTTCTAAGCTATACGTGACATCATTGCTAGATACATATGATACGGAAAATTTTGTTACAATCGCGCTATCGCTTTAGTTTGCCAAATCAGGTCTCTTCCAGGGTTGCTCAAAGCCAGTAAATGGAACCCACTTAAGATCTGTAGGAAGATTCTTAGTCGTGTCCTGGCACATCCTTGCCAGCTTCAACCACATATCACCCTTCATGGGGAAGTATTCCGCCCATTCACCCTCTTCGTACTGCTTGCAAACTTCCTCGCCGTTCTTGAGGGCTCGAATGTATTTGGCAGCGTGACCGTCATCGTGTTCCTTGTTGACGGCACTGAACAACTCGGCCCAGCTGAGGTTGTCGCTTTCGGGGTTGGAATATTCAGTAATAGCCTTGGGGTCGAGTGGCGCTGAACCGGAGACGGCGTACCATGCCAAGTCAAGTCGTGCTTTCCATTCAACAAGACGGATGCGATCTTCCAGCTTGATCCATTTTTGGCGGATCAAGACAGTGAAAAAGATACTACTGGTAACGCAGTGCATGTAGAAAAAGTCAATCTTCCTCTTTCGGCCCTCACGCTGCGCTGCACCGGAGAAGTAGGCGACCGTACTAATCATCTCTGCTGTTCGTCGTTCAAGGTCTTCTTCAGTGGGCTTGATTCGGAACTGCGCAGCAACAGTTTGCATTTCTTCGCAAGCACGGCCGACGATACCGTCACGCATCTTGAAGCCAAAGTCGGTCCATTGAGGAGCGGTACGGATTGCGTCGTTATTCCGGACATCGTGGACTAACTGAATCATGGTTCTGGGCTTGGCTGTAGGGTAAACAATGGCAGCTTCCTGTTCGGCATTCAAGAATAATTTGCCAATGTTGGCATCGTCGTGAGCAGCAGCTTGGGCAAGAGCCTCAGCAACAATAGCTTCAGACTGGAATTCAATACCCAAACCGAGGTGGATGATCGGATGGTAAGCGCCCTCGTACATACGGGCGAGCATCTTGTCCGCAAGTTTATTTCGCGCAAAGACATACCTTTGGGTGGTTTCCTTCCATCCGTTGGCGGCGATTTCGCGCTTGAAAAATTCGAGGAATGTGTGATACTGGGTAATTTCGCCAATAGTGTTGTAAAAGACTTCATCGTCCGATAATTTCTCGAGCAATGCGTTGTCAATTTCAGGAATAGGTCGTTGGATGGGGGTTCCATCGTCATAGCGATCTTGTAGTTCTTGAGGAGTGGCTCCCAATGCGAGTACGGTCAAAAGACTGTGAACAATGTGGTTGTGGCCGGCGGTGTCACGAAAAAACATGTGGTAGACTTCATGGTTTTTCTGGAGGAGCTTGTTGCATGCTTCTAGGGACTCGGCGGGGATGTTCACGGGGGCACGAACAATTCCCAAATGTTCGGGGGACAGCTGGATCGGCGTCACCGCTGACATTCTTGCGACCGTTGATAGGGTTGAGATTGAGTAGATTTGAGGCTGTGGGGTTTCAAGTAATGCCTGTGATATGACAAATGCACTCTGATCAAATTGAATTCTCATGTTTATATACAATATTTGTATTTGCATAGCACCACTTGAGATCCCCGAAACAGCTAACCTTCGGGAACACCCCTCGGGCTGCTCGGAACTGAGCCCCATGTCTGTAGGGACCTCAGTGTAAGAAATTGTTACATGGCATTGCATGAAGTTTCCAGCTGCTAGAATTACTAAGCGGGGGTTTGTTGATCATACGATTTATGGATACCCTCCATCCACACTGTTATAACATATGACGATAGAGGATCTGTGACGAAGCATGTGGTTCGGCATTAGGGCAAGGTGTTGTGAACTTATGAGGTTGATTGGCAAAATGAATTTTCTCATTGGGGCATGCTACTCCCCGAAAACTGAATTTACGCTTGACCTGGAACGCGGGAGTAGGGCTAGTACTGGTTATTCTCGGGGTTGCTCAAGCAGCGCTACTGGGCACCGTCTCATGTGCTAGCAACCCTGAGCAATGAGAGAGGGGCTCGGTATGCGGTGTTGGAGGGGCTCGGAGTCAACTGAATAGGCTGACTATACAAGGGTTATCAATGCTAACTATGGATATAGTTACTGCATCACAAAAAGTTCTTTTCAAGTCTTTTGTGTGCGACAAACGTTGCAACATCTGATCGATCGGTCGCTAAACTCCACACATTCTACAATCATGGCGATTCCTGCCTTTTCTGGATACTTTTTTACCAAAACATTGTACAATGATATTAGCATCAGCACTGACCCTACCAAAACTGACTTGTCCCAGCCCGGCAAAGTTGTACTAATAACTGGTGCTGGACGAGGAATCGGCCGTTCAACTGCCCTGCGATACGCCGAAAGTGGCCCAGCATGCATCATTGTATGTGCCCGGACAGGGTCAGAGCTTGATACCCTCGAGACCGAGATCAAGAAAATCAATTCAGGTATCCGAGTTCGAAAGTTTTCCATTGATATCTGTAACAAGGAACAAGTCACTTCAGTTCTCAAGGCCGTTAGTGAAGAAGAGGGAAAGCTGAATGTATTGGTCAACAATGCCGGTACAAGCTGTGCATGGACGCCAATTGCAGACAGTGACGAAGATGCCTACTGGGAGACATTCCATGTTAACGTGAAGGGTACCTACCTCATGATCAAGACTTTCTTGCCCTTGTTGGCCGAAACGGCAAAGAAAGAAGGTACTTCTGTGGATGTAGTCAACTTGACTACCATTGGAGCAAACATCACCGTTCCAGGTTCATCTGCCTACGGAGTGTCAAAATTGGCTATCTCCAGACTCACAGAATTCGTGACATTGGAGTATGGGCAGCAAGGAGTAAACTGTTTTGCAGTTCACCCTGGTGGAGTTCCGACCACTTTGGCGAAGGGAATTGCCCTACCCGAGTGTATGTTCAACCCTTAAATGACTTGTAGTAAGTAATAAGCAGTGCTAATAAATACCGGAACAGTCTTGATCGACACACCTGAACTGGCTGCTGGCTTCATTGTTTGGCTGACCAAAGGACAGCGAACATGGCTGAGTGGTCGATACCTTAGTGCCACATGGGATGTCGATGAGCTGGAGTCGATGAAAGATGACATTGTTCAAAACGACAAATTGAAGAACCGTATGGTTGTGTAGAATAACCCATGTCACCTCATTTAGACATAGTAGATGTCAAGAAATTAGTTTATTGTATGCAATGATGGATAACGATGGTTTCTGGTTTCACCTCTCCCTGACATAACGTTTCCGGCCTGTGGCCCAAAATAAAATTGGACTGGGTGGTTGTAATTTTCATTTGACCTTTAGACAATCTATTTCTTGATACCAGCCGTAGAAGCAATTCTGAGAAAGAACGTAAATTATGTTGTCATAGGAAACATAACATATCATTCTATTTGATAATCCAAATTCCCAAAATCATCAACCACCCTCTAACTATGGAACATATGTGAACTCATTGTTCATTTCTTTAATCATCACCTCGTCGTCGAGTACCCCGACTTGAGCGTCTTGGCTTGCGAGCTGGGTGGAAAGCCTCAGCTCCAAGGTAGGTAGTAATATCCAACTCGCCCTTCTTGAAAAGACAGCTAACAAAGGATTGAAGACCCTTTCCTTCGTCCAGACGTCTGTGCTCGCCCAAGTTGCAGAGCATCTCTAGATATTTCGGACCATACCCTGCACGTCCATGCTTCTCCATCCAGTTGATAGTAGCCTTGGCCAAATCCAAGTCGTTGGGACCATAGTGGCGGGTAGGAATGAACCACTTAATTTCAGGGTACTTGTTACCAGGAGCAATGTCAAAATAGTACAAGTATCCCGTCAAGACCTTTTCGAGTTCACCAAAGTTCTCTTTGGCTGACTCGTCATAAACCTGGGACTTCTCGGGGAGGGGGACCTCAGCGTCCTCTGGGAAATCTTCGGGCAAGCCAGCTGTGGCCTTGATAAGCTCGAAGAGATCTTCGAGTTGCTTGTCGATACCAGTAATTCTTCCACCCAAAGTCATAACCTCACGGACTGACTTGAAGCTTGTGTTCAAGGTATGGAAGTACCACTTAAGACGCGACTTCTCAGGAGCGACATTGTCAACAGCGAGTGAGAAAGGATTGAGGAGTTTGCCTTCGGGATTGGTGGTGAGAAACTCGTTGAGTGCTTTGCGGGCTGAGTAGTCCTTGTCTTCCACATCGAGCTGTGCAATGGCGTCGTCGTATTGAGATGTTGGGACAGCTTCAACAATACCGAGCTTGCGGGGGAAGAAATAAGTCTTGAATCCAGTACCCTTGCGCAAGAACTCGGTACCGAGCTGAACACTGGTAGCAGTGCTCATGTGAGAGCCTGCTGCTGCCTCTTGAATATACTTGGAATTGTCGTGATCATACAACTTGGCGAAAAAGTGATTGACCCAACCAATGTTCAAGTTCTCCGATGTCTCTGATCCGTAGCGCTGAAGAAGCTCACGTAGACCCTGCTGGTTAAGAGGATCTAACTCTGTTCCTGGGAACTGTCCAATAGGCTCGGTGACATAACGGACGTCTGGCTCCGAGGTTTTGGTGTTCCATTTCCACGAATACTCGATGGCAGAACCATCAAGAGACAGCAGTGACTTCCACTTGGTTGGCAAGCCATCTAGTCCGGGAGCGGGACCCATGTAAGGGACCTTTCGTAGACATCATGTTAGCAGTTTGTTCTCTATATCACGGATCATGGATACTAAAGCTTACCGTCCAGCGATAATGGAACAAAAGGCACTCAAACTGCTTTTCTAGGGGATACTCAGCCGCCTCCAATAACGAAGCCACATGGCGACCAGTTAGCTTCCACCAATATTCCTGATCCTCATTGCTACCACGAAGATATTTAGACAGAGCCTTCCAGGCCTGCAACTGAAGCTTGCTGTCGCTGCCCATTCTGGCAAGTCTTATAGTTCCAGTTTGGTATATTGGAGGTATGTTTGATGTCAGATGTTTCTAGTATTACAACTCTACAAGCGATATTTTATACGAATCTAATCTTGAAATTCCTATTCCGTACAAAAGGCGAACATTCCGGCCAGCGATACCCTTCATGTAACAATCGACTTAGACACTAAAATCAGCATGCTCTGCCGACTTGTTCGGTGGTCAACAAGAGCACGTGAGCGTCCGAGCCCCGATTCCCGAAACGCCGGCTACTGAAAATTACTGGATTTGGGAGTGTGGAAATAATGATACTAGTTACTTTTAAGGCCATGAGCTCGGGGAAACTAATTATGCAGGCTCCCCCACAATTACGAGTCTCCCTTCATAACTCCTGTTTTGCTCATGCATCTCGTACTCTGGCCCCTAAAGTCCATGTGAGCATTTAGCCACCCGCTAAGAAAGCATCATCAGTTGCCGCTTCACCAGCTGTCGCTACCCACATCTTGGCAGAAAATAACGAGAAATATTCTCTTCAGCTTCTAGAAGGCCGACGTCCGACAGGGGTCATGGCCCCTCGAGCTCCCCACGTGTAGCCTCCTGAGCTATCCTTGGCCCTGAAAACCCCTTACTTTACTGCAGTTTCGCAGTCAATTAGGGCATCGTATGACTGGAAGAAATCCTCGTGGTTTAGGCTTGGGGGCTGTGTTGTGAGAATCTTATTTCGTCATTGCAGTAATCTCCGATTTTTACTCTGCAATGCGTATTACGATCCAAGCTACACTAGTCAGCTCTAGCCAGTCCTAGCTCTAAAAAAAGAAAGTAAAATTTATTGAAATCGGGTCATGTTAAACGAGAAAATTTGTTTATATGGCTGATAGTCCCCCGGACGGAACCTGTGGAAGATGCGCGCATTGCTTTTTTATTTTGGTCATTCTTTAAAACGTCCAAAGGGCGCGACTTGTTTGTATAGAGACTGATCGTCGCAATAAGATTACAATGGGTCGTTTCTTCTCACAGGCTCAATTGCTCACCGTCGCAGCAGCTGCTGCCGGTGTTGCAGCTCGCGGTGGTCAGGGTGACGGTCACTCAAGCGGACACGGTGTTCATGGCTCTGCTGACTATGTCATTGTCGGCGCTGGCCCTGCTGGTGTTGTCCTGGCTGAGCAGCTTTCTCGTGACGGGACGAAGAGCGTCGTTCTTATCGAGGCTGGTCCTGACAGCATCAACAATGCCACTATTGACAGTGAGTCAATAGCAACTTTATTGCACTGCGAACCACTTATACTAACATTTCACAGCTCCTGCCATGTACCCTTTTATTACTGAACAATACTGGAACTACACCGCACAGCCCGATGACAACCTCGGTGGAGTTGCTCATGCTCTCCAACAAGGTCGCACCATAGGAGGAGGTACTGGAGTCAACGGTATGGCTTACTGCCGTGGATCTGCCTCCGTGTTCGATGACTGGGCAACTTTGTCCGGAAACGACGGTCTAGCCTGGGAGTCTATCTTCCAGGATTTCCTCGAAGTCAGCCACTACACGGAAACTCCGAACGCCGACTACGACCAGGTCGTCAACACTTCTGCTTACGGAGACGGACCTTTGGAAGTCAGCCGTGTCGGGACATTGACAGGTTTCGAGGATCCATTTTTCAATGCTTTGCAAGCTGAGCTTGGTCTGGATGAAGTCGACTTGACTGATGGAAGCGGTATTGGTCTTGACCGAGGATTGTCCTCTATTACCGCTGTTAACCGCACCCGTTCTTATGCTCGTTCTGCTTTTGGCCCATTGATTGAAAACCGCTCAAACGTGCAAATCCTTACCAACGCTTGGGCCTCCAAAATCAACTTTGAGGGGACCACCGCTGTCAGCGTTACTTACAACGTTGATGGTGTTGCTACTACAGTTGAAGGCAAAGAGATCATTGTCAGCGGTGGTGCCATCAACACCCCCAAGCTTCTCATGCTTTCCGGTGTCGGACCCAAGGAGACCTTGGAACCTCTGGGAATCGAAGTTGTTGCTGACATCCCTGACGTTGGCGCCAACCTCCGTGATCACGCTTTCGCTATCATCGAGCTTGATGTCGACCCCGAGATCCTCACTCTCTACCAATGGTTCGAGAACGCTACCGTAAACGCCCAGGCCAAAACCGACTACGCTACCAACCGTACTGGAATCCTCGGTTCTAATAATGGTTTCACCTACGGTACTTATCGTCTTCCCGACTCTACTTGGGATGGTATCGACGGTACTCACTACACCTCCTTGCCCGAGGACCGTCCTCACATTCTGTTCGAATTCTCTTCCTTGCCCTTCCTTCCCACCGACGGCAGCGCTCTTACTACCTGGGCCAGTCTCGTTCAACCCGAAGGTTCTGGTTCCGTTTCCATCAACACCACCGACTATACCGTCGACCCCTTGATCTACACCAATTACTACTCCACCGAAGCCGACAAGGCCGCCATCATTGCCGGATACAAGCTCTTGATGAACATAACCCAACACGAGGAAATCAAAGCCGTTACCGTCAGTCAGGTTTTCCCAACCACTGAATTGACCACCGACGACGAGATTTGGGCTGCTATCCAGTCTCAAAGTTACTCTTTCCACCACCCCATGGGGACTGTTGCTATCGGGAAGGCCCTTGACAGCAACTGGCGTTTGAATGGGTTGAGTGGTATCCGTGTTGTTGACTCTAGCACTTTCCCTCTTCCTGTTACTTGCCATCCCCAGGCTACTGTGTACGCTTTGGCTAACAGAGCTGCTAAGGATATCATGGCTGCTGACGCTGAGGAGTGTGAGAGCGATTAGATGGTTGATTAATTAGAGCATTGTTTCAGCTTTCCTTCCTTATATTTCCTTTCTCTTGTCATATACATTTTTGCATCTATTTCCCTGTATCTACTCCATTTCTGCAACTCATAATCAATTTGTTTTCGATGTGTCTAGTACTGATGACCGAGTTCAATTAATATCTTCGCACCATGTCCTTCCAGTAGGCTTGTAAATATCTCTGGTCTAAACACGAAGCTCTAGTCTATTTCAAATGTAGACCATCATTGAATACAATTGAATACAATTCAGTACAGAGGATGCAAGTCATCCAAGACGAAAAGTTTATTTTTCTTCTGTGGTAGGCTTTTGCGGCTGAAAGAACTTCATATCTCGCCCCCTTTCAACACACCATAGACACGATGTTAGTTCCGGTGAAAACTTAGATAACTGACAGTCGATTTTGATTCTTAGAATGTCATGCATGGTATAGATATCTAGGCACATATGTAGTGTTATTGTACGTGGGCTTATATAACTGGAAATGCGAAAAAATTGTTCGGTACATACCTCATTGTATATAGATATCTACCAGTTGATGTCTACCAAAGTTTATATAGATTTTATTAAATCGACGAATATTCAACGCAAAGCCCCAATTTCAAAATAAGTACACCATAAAGGTATCTATGAAACAAAAAATATTCTAGAAAGTAATTGAATGCATTTGAGGAATACCTACGACTGGCCAGGGTTGTCGACAGTTATTGTCGGTATCTGGATACATGGCTGGATAATATCATCGAAGTATGCACCAGGACATATTTTGAGAACAAGTAAACCTATCAATTACATACAAGGCAATTGCCATCAATGCTCTTGCAAAACAGGTTTTGTAGGTGTTCAACTTTGCCAAGCTCTTGCTTTGAGTAATTCGCATTCTTGCAATAACTCCTGAAAATTCAATATATATATATATATGTTTAGACAAATAAAGCAGCTGTCCAGCCAAGTAAATTACATAACAAAACAATATTGACTAAAGAATCAAACAATCTATTTCCAACCGCTGGCCAAATGCCAATTATTCCTCCTTTCTGCTTGAAAGGTGCCTTAGGCAGTGATCTAAATACCAGAATCCTCCTGTGTCACACCCTGCGGAATATTAACGTTGTTATAATGATCCGTCCACCTAGCACACTGCTCCTCATGCGAAGGCATAATGCCCGAAGCATGAACCATCTGCTTAATCTTACTGGGCTGCTCAATAAACTGCAACGATAAACCGGCACTGGCATGCCATGCGATGTGGCAATGCATCAACCATGCTCCGGGATTATTGATCTGGAACGCGATCCAGACGTAACCGCCAATTGCGCAGTTGACTGTATCTCTGCGCGCGGGGTTGTTTAGGTTGGGGACAACGTCGGAGGTGAATTCGCCATCACCCTGGGCTAATATGACAAAGTCATGGCCGTGCAGGTGAATGGGATGAACGGAGCGCGGGATGGGGCGAGGGGGGTCGTTGATGTTTGGGTCCATGGTGAAGTTGCCCTCGATCACGAAGTAGACCCATTCACCGGTTTCGTAGTCCAAGTAGATGGGCGCTGCTTCTTCGGTTAAGTTTACCTTGTCGTGGGATACGATTTGCATGAGTGATGGGTCGCGCCAATCGACGTATTGCGAGCGGTTGGCGAGGACCCATTTGCGGATCACGGAGTCCGGGTCAGAGATGTTGGGCCAGCTTTGGAGGCCGATTTTGAGGTATTCGGAAGGAGACATGTCGTTTACTTCTTTGCCGACTTGTCGTTTGACGATGGGGCGGAGGTTGGATGGGTCGGGGTCGCGGCAGCCGTAGCCTGGGTGGTGGGTGCTGGGAGGAGGGGTGTAAGGGTCGGATTTGTCGTTGGCGTCGTAGCGGATTATGCCGATGCGGGTATCCCAGGGAACGGGCATTTCGTCGTCGCAGTGGGTTGCGTGCATCCAGAAGTTTGAGCCGTGTTCGAGGGTTGCGTTGGCTTCGATGATGACGTCGTATCGTTGTGCTGCATCTCACGTTAGAAGATGTATCAAATCTACAGTAGGGAGGAGGCTGACCAATTCCAAGAATCAAAACATCAGTAACGTAAGGCTCAATAGGAACAAAGTCATTAGCCACAACAGTGAAGTTGTGTCCATCCATCCAGAACTTGTACGTAGCAAGACTACCACTGTTGACAAGACGAAGCTTGTGCTTCTTGCCAGGCTCAAAGAAGATTTCGTGGCGCTCTTCTTTTCCTGTGCATCGAACGTCTTCTTTGGGGTCACAGTCAAAGACACCCTTGCCGTTCATCAAGGTACCGGTGGGAATGTGAGCGTGGTCTGTGATTTCTTCGTGGAACATGCTGAAAGCGTCAGCGTGGTACCAGTCGCTTACGAGCAGGGGTTCGAGTTCGTGGTCATAATTTGCGCTTGTGGGACCGTGGATAACTACAGGACCGTAGGCACCGTTGGTGTCTGATAATATTAGTTTATGTCCATATCCAAAAGATGCGTTGTTTTGACTTACATTGCAGAGAGTAGTGAGAGTGATACCATCCAGTTCCGTATTGCATAGCTCTGAACTCATAGACTTGGGTGTCACCGGGCTACACAATTAGTATTCGATATCACGTATTATATGTGGTACGGAGAACTCGCCTTGGCAGGACATTGAGTAACACCAGGGACACCATCGAGGAAATTGGTCTGGAATTGACGGATTCCATGCCAGTGGAAAGAAGTACCATTAAGATTCGTCAAGTTATTGTGTACAGTGACACCTGTAACCTGTCAGTGTTTGTCTACTGCTGAAAAAATAAGACGAACGTACGAATAGTGTCACCCCAATCAGCCTCAATAGTAGGACCTGGGAACTGCCCATTAATGATAGTGACATTGGTCAAATATCCATCAGGCGCGATAGTGTGTTCGGAGATGGTGAAATCATACTATTTCTTGTGTCAATTCCTCATCTTCGTCCACTTCTCGAGAGGCTACATACTTCGACAAGCTTTCCCGTAGGAACCTCATACTCATAATCAGTATTGATGTTGAATCCATCTTTCCAACATGCGCGGTCCTCGGGCGAATGAGTGCATCCTTTGGGACCAAGGAAGCTCTGAAGCAACAAGAGGGAATTGTAGAATAACCCCGTTGCGGAGGTCTCCTGCAGGAATGACCACATACTGTCTGCCTCTGATCTTCCTGCAAACAACAAGAAGAATGGGAGAATGACAAGCTATTGATGTTGAATGAAAAACGAAACGAGTACAAACAGGAAAAATAAAAGAAGGAAAAGAAAGTTACACAGGGATATATCCTCTTCCAAAAAAATTCCACGTGGGTCCGTTCCTTTCTTCGCCTGAAGAATAATGCCTAGATCAGCGCCAGAAGGAGGCTTGGGGATTGGACCATATCTTCCAGGCTCAGATTATCGAGCTTAGTCAATTTGCAGCTATCAGCTACTGTGGCGATAGTGTTACTTCCTACAGTAGTCTACAATATTTCGGACGAAGCTGTACCCGGCCATTCATGCAATATGATAAGCAGCTCTGATAGAGGAGAAAGCAATTAGGGCTGTGGTTGGCTTAGTTGCATACGGAGTCCGATATACCTCCAAAAAGCGTAAGGTACGGGGAAACTGTAAATTGTTTACAGCGTTCCATATTTTCAGCCCCAAATAGATACAAAGACGGTGTATTGCATAATTTACCTATTTTGAACGTATAAGCCAAGAAATACTGACTAGAATACAAAGATTAAGTACGGTAGAGTTAAGATTAGAGTTAGAAGGTAGAGTGGTGTATGGCTGACGGTTCGCAAGTGGTGGTGTTCGCTAGCCCTAATGACCGACTCCCGATGATTTGGACAGTGTACGGCTTTCACACAACCCAAATCCACGACAGAGGATTTCACGGTAATGAAGCTGCGCATTTCGGAAGATGTATGACATTGTAGTTTACTTGAGCAAGAGGGCTGAGGAGTTCTCGGGTCTCGGGCAGATGCCAGCTTACCAGCCAGCATGCCTGTATACAACATTGGCTTTCTGACCCGAGCAATAAAACGATGAAGAGGCCAGCTGCAAAGAAAGATCCGGAATCTTGATACTCAGATTCATTCTAAGCACACCACACAAAAACAGTCAAGATGCCTACCGACGTCAACGCCATCATTGCCTTGAGCAAGGAGGTTGCAGAGCTCTCCAAGAAGTATGAGAGTGGCGCAGAGGTCTCCAAGAACGAGCAGAACGCTCTTGTACATGCTGCTGAGAGATTGGCTATTGCCGTGAGAGATCCTGATGAGAACATGTATAACATTGCTGGCCAGGTGAGTTCATCAGCTCGAAACGTGATGAATGGCGACTAATGAGATGACAGGTTTCACACAATGCTGCTGTCCGCAGTGCTATAGCCATGAACTTGTTTGACTTCATTCCCCATGACGGCAGCGAGATCACTCTCGATGAGCTCTCCAAGAAGCTCGGCGGTGCCAACAAGGAGCTGTTGGGTGTGTATACACCAACCTTCATCGTACTACAGCAAACTAACATATGACAGGACGCATCCTCCGTGCCTGCGCCAGCACTCACCTCTTCGAACAAACCGGCGTCGAATCCTACAAACAAAACATGCTCTCTCGCGCCTACCTCACAGACGACAACATCCCCCTCGCCGCTCAGATGTACGACTTCATCAGCCACGCCATCCTCGCTATCCCAGAGTTCGGTTCCCAAACCGACTGGAAGCACATTGGCGACTACACCCGCGGTCCCTTCCAGGTCGGTTTCCGTACCGAGTTGGGATACATGGAGTACCTGCAGGCCAACCCTCAACGTATCAAGTCCTGGAACGCTGGTATGCGATTGGGACGGATTGGCCATCGCACTAGTGCGTTTCCATTCCAGAAGGCGTTGGAGCTTGATCCTCCTGCTGCTGAGGGTGGGATTGCTGTTGTCGATGTTGGTGGTGGTCGTGGTCAGGCGTTGGAGGGCATTCGTCAGGATTACCCTGATATCAAGGGACGCATGATCTTGCTTGATTTGCCGGGTGTCATTACTGATGCTAAGAACAATGGATTACCACAATACATTGAGACTGCACCTGGATCATTCTTCGATCCTCTCCCACAGGGTAAGTTCCTACCATGTTACGACTATTGTTATATGAATTGATTCTAAGTGGCGACAGGAGCGCGTCTATATCACTTCCGCCGTGTCCTCCACATCTGGGGCCAACAGAAGGGCAAAGAGCTCCTCGAAAACACCAAGAAGTACATGGACGACTACTCACGCATCATCATTGCCGACATGGTTCTTGCGGACGTCGGCTGCCTGCGCGATCTTGCCATGCAGGATCTTAACATGATGAGTCTGGGAGGTATGGAGCGCTCCGAGTCCGAGTGGAAGGAGTTGATTGTATCGGCTGGCCTGGTGCTCAACAAGATCTGGTACAACCAGGATGGACCCAAGCATGCGGTTGTTGAAGCTGTGTTGCCTACATATAAGGGGCACAAGCTCGACTAGATTTTTTCTTTTGCTTTTCCATTTCTTGTGATGTTACCACGTGATTAGACTATTTATTTGCATATGGGACTGATTCTGAATACTTCCAGCAATTTCCACGCAGTGCGGAGTATGGCCATGAAGAAATAGTGAATCGTATTACAGAGTGTATGTACATAAACGAGTAATGTCAGTAGCGTCCCGCATACTGCTGCACAAAGCAACAGACAGACCCACTGGCCGATGAGAACGATAAGAATGAGCTAATCCTCTTTGGGACTATGGTCTCCTATTGGCCAGGTTATTTAAAGTTACGGGGCCATAAGTGGAGACCCACAATGCGTCAGAGTGGAGCCTCCTGCGATCGGTTTAGCGCGAATTCAATCAGCGAATGAATGTCCGAAAGCGGTTAGTGTCGGTGTTTGTCAGCCTCTATTTTGACAACTTGACAGGATAAGTCCCAGCAGAATCTTTCATAGCATTTTACAGGTGCAAATTGTTACTCTGCTAGACTGAGTATCTGTATAATCACCTCTGAGTAAAATACGACAGACTGGACAGTCAACCGATGCGACTAACTATGGAATGCAAACAAGAATGGCCCCTGTCGTATCACATCATGCCCGACATCGTATCGGGTTCCGTCTGACTTAGCACAAACAGACTAGTCTAGCCTTACCAGGGGTCCTTAATCCTACTACGGAGTTCTTAGCGAGCCACTTGACAAGCTCTCCCCCACTTGGTTGGATTGGTCATTGTCCATCTTCTTAATTTTCCCATTTCCCTTTTTACAAAAAAAAATTATTTCTTTCCAGTAATTGGTATAAGGAGGCTGCATTGTACCTTCGCTCTCTGTCAAATCGGACAGCTATTCCCCCGACGCTTGCTTAGAAATCCGAAGCTCTCCCTAGCGCTGTCGATCTCAACCAATAACCGACGTGACTGAGCCATGGCCTCGCAGGGAGCTCTTTTAAAACTGGACGCTTCCCAACTTCCTCTACTGGGATCTCTGCTTTCTGTCTGCATTGCTCTCTACTTTTTCAAATCTCGAATGTCTTCTCCTGACTCCACCGCCAACATGCCTTCTCCTAAGCGCACTGTTCTCATCACCGGCTGCTCTGATGGCGGCATGGGTGCTGCTCTGGCTCTTGCCTTCCACAAGGCTGGGTGGAACGCCATCGCCACTGCGCGCAACCCTGACAAGATGGCCAAATTGAAGTCTGCTGGTGTTGAGACCATGGCCCTCGATGTTTTGTCGGATGCTTCCATTGCTGAAGCCGTTTCCAAAATCTCCAGCTTGGACATGCTCGTCAACAACGCCGGAACCGCCTACAGCATGCCCATCACCGACATGTCCTTCGAGGAGGGTAAGAAAGTCTTTGAAATCAACGTCTGGGCTCAGCTCAATGTCACCCGCGCATTCTTGCCTCTTCTCCTCAAATCCAAGGGAGTCATCGTCAACCAGACCTCGGTCGTCTCCACCATGGCCGTTCCCTTCCAAGCTGCCTACAACGCCTCCAAGGCGGCCATGGCTATCTTCTCCGACTCTTTGCGCCTCGAACTCGAGCCCTTCGGTGTCACCGTTGTTGAGCTCAAGACCGGTGCCGTCAAGACCAACATGATCAAGAACCAGAAAGAGAACACCCCCATTTCTCTGCCCGCGGACTCCCTCTACACTCCTGCCAAGGAAGCTGTTGAGAGCGCCATGCGAAACGATAAAATGGGTGACGTGGGTACCCCTCCCGACCGCTGGGCCGCTGAGGTTGTCGGCGACTTGACCAAGAAGAAGATTCCTGCTATGATCTGGCGCGGATACAACGCCAAGGCTGGTCGCCTTGGAACGATCTTCCCTCACGGAATGATGGATTCAACGCTCAAGAAGATGACTGGATTGGATATTCTTGAGCAGAAGCTTAAGAAATAGGGAATGGTTTAAGTGTTGTGCTTTTCTCTAGTAATTAGGTTTAGGTTTTACTTTGATACCACTTAATGAGCAATTGTTTTGTATTGAGTATATCGCACATTGCAACTATTCGTCATTGTCTGTTATTACAACCTATCGCAATTGTAAAATTTCGGTATTGCTTCATGCGTACAGAGTAGTATGTCTTTGTAGTTAGGAGCTCAGCTCGTGCACCAAGCGGGCAACTTTTTTTTTCTTCAGGAAAAAAGAAAAAAAAAAAATCCTGACCGCTAAGTTGACCAACACCTGCAGCATGCATAATCGTGCTTACAAATTATTCATTATCCCACTAACTAGAATAGTCAGTCGTTTCGTAGTGACATTGTCAAAGGAATCGGACTCCGTCTATCGGTCATGCCTCCGGAGCTTCTATATGGCCACAGCTGTAAGAGTGGATACTCACTCGCATAGGCGTGAACGATGAAACCCTAACTGCGATCCCCTAAATCCGAGACTACCACGTTCAATACGAACAGCCAACCACTCAGGATTATCCTCAGGACAGAGTGGGATTATGGCAGGTACACTAGTTTCCTGGAGCTCCAGTATTATCGGTGATGCAGCGATGAGGGGTAGCAACTTAATTGAGTATGAAGCTTGGTACGTAGGTAGGTAGCTTGTGCATACATAAATAATATATTATGTTGATGAAGCTATCTGATAATAAAACATAAAACATCTCTTCTCCAAATTTTCTCTCTTTTTCTTTCTCTTGATCAATCATTGGAACAATTCATCTCTACCTTTCTTTTTTTCAAGTTCGTTGATATCCTCAAAATACCGTCAAAATGGCTATGATCCCACCTGCCCCTCCCAAGTCTGTCCTCGGCAGACACCGTATCCTCGCTCCCACAGCCTCTGTGCGTGTCAGCCCGCTATGTCTGGGAGGAATGAGTACGTCCAACTTCCTAACGTCCAAGTCTCGAAATTCTTCAAAATCTAACAAGATATCACAGGCTTCGGCACAAATTGGGCCATGGGTCTCGGTGAATGCACCAAAGACATGACCTACGACTTGCTCGACACCTTCTACGATCTTGGTGGAAACTTTGTCGACACTGCAAATGCATACCAGGGTGGTCAGAGTGAGGAGTGGATTGGTGACTGGATGGCAGAGCGTGGTCGTCGTAATGAGATGGTTATTGCGACCAAGTACACCATGACTCCCATGGCGGGCAAGCCTGTGAATCAGAGTAACTATGGCGGGACTGGAAGCAAGACTATGCATATTTCAATTGAGGCTAGTCTCAAGGCTTTGAAGACTGATTACATCGATATCGTACGTTCTCGTCCTTGAGTTCGAAATGGGCAACGAGACTAACTGAGACAAAGTACTACGTCCATGCATGGGACTACGCAACCTCCATCCCCGAACTCATGCAATCCCTCAACACCCTCGTCCTCCAGGGCAAAGTCCTCTACCTCGGTATCTCCGACGCACCCGCCTGGTTCGTCACCAAAGCCAACGCCTACGCCCGCCACCACGGCCTTCGCACCTTCAGCGTCTACCAGGGCCGCTACTCCGCTCAACAGCGAGACATGGAGCGCGAAATCATCCCCATGGCCCGCGAGGAAGGAATGGCCATCCAGGCCTTCGGCGTCCTCGGCGGTGGCGGTTTCAAGGCTCCCGGGGCAGAGGGCACTGGTGCCCGCCGCATGCCCCCCGCTATGTTGATCGGACGCGAACAACAAGTCTCCAAGGTCCTACACAACGTCGCCCAACGCCACAACGTACCCCTCACCAGCGTTGCGTTGGCATACGCCATGCAAAAGACGCCTTACTTCTACCCCATCATCGGCGGACGCAAAACCGAGCATCTCAAAGCCAACATTGAAGCTTTGACGCTTCGCCTTACGCCCGAGGATGTCGCAGAAATCGAAACTGGGTATGAGTTTGATGTTGGGTTTCCGCATAACTTTATCAATATGGCTCGTCATATGATTGAGGGTCCGCAGCATGTTACTATTATGCATGATTTGGGTTATTTTGATTATGTTGCGCCGCCTGCTGCTATTAAGCCGCATCAGGGTGAGCTTACTGCTCCCTGGCAGGCTCCTCAGTAAGGAAATTGTGGAGTTGAGGGAGATTTATCAGTGATGAGGCCCATTCTGTGACTGAAAGTCGGTTGTATTTAGATTAGGAATGTGAATGAAAGAATTTCCTTTGTTTGCTAAATCATTGACTTTGAGGCGATCTAAGAATCTCCGTATATGGAGCCATTGAACTACCATATCCGTGTATATTGGTATAACTCATACAGCGTCAAAGCTGTGCGGTTCTGAATATGTTTTAGATGGAAATCGTCTATGAGAGATTCAATTCGGAGAATACCTTCCAGGTAAATAAACCCAAGTCCATTGATAGAGGCATCAAGATATACTTCGCTGAGTACTCAAGCCTTCTGTGCTTATTTTGTAAATTGCAAACATGAAGTAGAGATGTCTGATGGATTGGAATAGCTACACATATTTACAGGGCCACCAAATGCCAGTGGCTGTGCGAGCCTCACCATCTACCTAAAACTAGCCAGCCTAGCCAAGACCAGAAACTGCCTGTCTGCCTCTCTGTAATCACACTCGGACACCTTCTATAACTGCAGTAGCACGTATCAGGTTTGATGCTCGTATCTTGAGATCGTTAACCAGCTTCTAGCATCCACAAATGTAGCGCTTGTGGATCATCAGCAATCAACAATTCAGTAATTGTACACAGAAAGCGACTTTCGCACACGAAACTACGTACGAACATACATCGGGAATGTCTTGTCAACATCTAAGCCCTAAAAGAGCCCACCGTGCACGGGCACGGCGCAATCTCGGTCACCCAGAAAATACCATCAAATTGACCGTATCTAGTAATCAAGTAAAACACGTAACTCGCCTTAATATACCTGCTTTGGACCGTGTATGAACGCCGGAGATTCAAAATTCTAATCACTTTTACTTATTTGAGTATAGACTATGTCGCAGCTGAGAGCTCTCGGATACGGAGTAGCCCCCTTAGTGTCGGCCATACCTATACCTAACTAATTTACGGGCCTGGACATGTCCATTATCACTATGTTAGCACACCCAGCAATAAAATTCGTCAGAATACCAGCTTGGTCATTCGCCACAATCCACAATTCCTAGGGGCAAGATCTCTGCTTTTTGCTTTTTTGGTTCAGATTTTCATTTTTAGTTCAATGTTCATTCCGATTCCGAGGTTTAAGCTGAGTGGTTTGAAGTTACAGTAGCCCTTCTTAGCCAATTATTTCCTCCTTAAGGGGGGAAGAGAGAGGGTCGGCCGGTCATGTAGGGATTCTCATCCTATCAAATCGCCATTTTTGGCTTCGGTAATTGACGACTGGGGCTAAGCCTGTCTGCTATGATAACTTACGTACAACTGCGTACGGCGGTCTGGTAAGATACGGGATGTATATCCACATGAAGGAGTTGGGTCTCTACAGACCTATGGAGTACTCCGTAGAGAGATTGGGGTAGTATTTTGTGTGGATTTATCACCACGTGCGGAGCACGAAGTCAAGGTACGGACGATCGAGCTGTACGATGATAGATAAGTAAATGTCCAGATTCTTCGAGCCGCCTTCTAGAAGAAGGCCGACCTATATTTCACATGTCTTAAGATCTGTCCTTAGACGTTGAATTGAGCTTCGCAAATATGGGATACGTGAAAATGAAAGTATATTCTATACAAAGTATAGATAGTTGATATCAATCAAAAAGGGTATTTTCCATGACTCGGTGTCAGCCAGTAGTACACAACGTGTAGCAAACCACTTTAAGCATAACTGCACATCGCTGATAGTACATAACTATACCTGGCGCTCCTTCTCCATTGGGTAACTACAACCATGTCCGAAATGAAAAACCAGGGCTTGGGGTCCAAATACTGAATAGATTGGAAGATATGCTAAGGATTCAATGGGTGGACATTGACGGGGGGCGCAATCAAGATTTCAGGTTTGATGTGTGAACCAGGCTTGTAGTGGCTAGAATACGAACTGCTTTTGGGCTCCTGTAGGCGGCGAAACAGGTATGGGAAATATGCTCATGGTGCCAATCATCTTGAGACAATGATAGGCTTGGAGACATCCAAGCATGCAGTGAGACTGTACAGAACTGTGATTCTTCACACTTGCTTATCCAAGATAGTTGACCTCCGTAATCAAGTATTTATCATGATTTGATATGAAATTAACTCATTCTAGAATCATAGCAAACCGGACATCCGATTTACGGACAATCATGGATCCACGAAGCATAGCTTTCATCCTATCTTTTAGCTTCTCGAGCTCATACGATTGGCCGTCTGGTTGGAAATCTAGCATACCTGGACCCAGTTCTATCTAGTGGTCCACGGTTTCTGATTCGAGGGTAGTATCGTATCCAGTCGATGGTCGTCCGAGCTCGCGCTCCAGAGGAGGCAAGTATGCATACTCCGCTCTTTCTATTCAGATAGTTGCCTTAACTCATCGAGTTCCCCGATGGTCTGTAGGTCGCTGTCCGATTACAGTTTGTCAGGGCTTAGACTTTGCTTACTGTCCTATGGAGAATGCTGAGATAGACTATTCAGCTGAAACTTTCCTGCCTGGGCTGCCGAGCCCTAGCTTCTTCGGGCGCTGAGCATTCATATAGATAAAGTTATATAGAATAAAGACACCTGCAGATCTTGTCATTCAGATTGCTACTTATTTTTCTTTTATTGTTTCCCCCTTGACACACAACTACTCTCTCGATTGTTCAACAGTTGGTAGCTCTGGGTGTGTGGCTAGCTACATGTACAATCACAAGGGCCATTAGACAAACGCTCTTTTACCTCCTCCTTCAAAGTTTCAACACTATTTTGAAGTATATAACCTACATATCAACAACAACAACAATGGCCATCCTTACCCCCAGCCGCTCGGACAACGAGTCGGAATCCACAAGCATGCGCTTGATCTACTTTAGCAATGAGTTCCCGCGCGATGACTTGCACACCCTCTTTCGCGAAATTCAGACCCATAGTAAGGATAGGAGGCATCCTATCCTCGCCCGCTTCTTGGAGGAGGCTACACTCGCTGTCCGTGAGGAAGTTAGACTTCTTCCCAACACTTTGAGGAAGTTGATTCCTCCCTTTGAGTCTATCTTGAATTTTGCAGACTTTGCCGATCTTCGCAAGGGTCAGCTCTGTGGTTCAATTGATGGCATTATCCTTTGCGCCGTGGAATTGTGTATTCTCATTGGGTATGATTCTCTACTGGCCGTGGAAGGAACTGTTACTAACTTAGTTTACCAGATACTACGAGCGTAACCCAAGTGAATTCAACTTTGAAACCGTCAGCACTACCCTCGCTGGTCTAGGAATTGGACTTTTGGCTACCGCTGCCATTTCCCTTGCTCCTACCGTTGCCGACCTTCCTATTGCTGGTGCTCAAGTCGTTCGCCAGGCTTTCCGTCTTGGTGTCCTTGTCGACGAGGTCTCTCAGAATTTGCAGCCTCGCGACTTGACCGACGAGAGCACTCCCGACACCTGGGCCTATGTTCTCCCAGATGTTAAAGCAGAAGAAGTTCAAGCAGAACTTGATATTATTCATAAGAATGACGTAAGTATTATGGGCCATAGCAATATCCGCACGGTCTAACTTGGAATAGAAAACCCCTGGACCTAGCAAGATCTTTATCAGTGCGCTCAGCACCACCTCAGTTACCATCAGCGGTCCTCCTGCCAGACTCAAGGGTCTCTTCCGCACAGCAGACTTTTTCCGTGACCGCAAGTTTGTTCAACTCCCTGTTTACGGTGGATTGTGCCATGCAGGCCATATCTACAGCCAGAAAGATGTCAAGACTGTCGTGCACACTCCATCCATGACATCCCTTGACGCCAAATTTCGCCCTCGTCTTCCCGTCCACTCCACCAGCACTGGCAAGCCTTTCCCTGCTGGCAGCGCCATCGAGCTGTTTGAGAGTATCATCAGCGAGATCATGACCCAGGCTATTCAATGGGACTCTGTTGTTCAAGCCGTCGTTCAACGCGCCGACTTTATCGCCGCTTCTCAGTGCCAGGTCCTTGTCTTCCGCACATCCCTTCCTATTCACGACCTCACTGGTGCCCTCTCGAAGATCTCCGACTTTGAGGTCTCCACCCATGAACTCGTGCCATGGATCTATGAGAAGACTGAATCTGTCGATGGTGGCTCTCGCGGGCCCATGCAGTCCAAGATTGCCATCGTCGGTATGTCCTGCAGAATGCCCAATGGCGCTTCCGACACCGAGAAGTTCTGGGAACTCCTCGAAAATGGCATTGACTGCCACAGAAAGATCCCTGCCGACCGATTCGATGTTGAAACTCACTATGACCCTACTGGCAAGCGTGTCAACACTAGCATGACTCCCTTCGGTTGCTTCATTGATGAGCCCGGTCTCTTCGATGCTCCTTTCTTCAACATGTCTCCCCGTGAAGCTCAACAGACTGATCCCATGCAACGACTTGCTCTTGTTACAGCTTACGAAGCTCTTGAGCGCGCTGGATACGTAGCTAACCGTACTGCTGCTACTGACTTGCACCGTATCGGTACTTTCTACGGTCAGGCTAGTGATGATTACCGGGAGGTCAACACTGCGCAGGAGATCAGCACATACTTCATTCCTGGAGGTTGTCGTGCTTTTGGCCCAGGTCGTATAAATTATTTCTTCAAGTTCTCTGGTCCTTCCTACAGCATTGATACTGCCTGCTCCTCGAGTTTGGCTACCATTCAGGTTAGTACTCTCTATTCATGTCTAGTACTTACATGCTAATAATGGCCTAGACTGCTTGTGCAGCTCTCTGGAATAGAGATGTTGATACCGCGGTCGCTGGCGGTATGAACGTGTTGACCAACTCTGACGCTTTCGCCGGTTTGAGTAACGGTCACTTCTTGTCCAAGACTCCGAACGCTTGCAAGACCTGGGACAGTGAGGCTGACGGCTACTGTCGTGCTGATGCCATTGGCTCTATTGTTATGAAGCGTCTTGAAGATGCTGAAGCTGACAATGACAACATCCTTGGTGTCATTCTCTCTGCTGCTACCAACCACTCTGCCGAGGCTATCTCTATTACCCACCCTCACGCTGGTCACCAGACTTACTTGGGTCGTCTCTGCGCAAACAGAGCTGGAATCGACCCATTGGATGTGAGCTTCGTTGAGATGCACGGTACTGGTACTCAAGCTGGCGACTTTGAGGAGATCCAGTCCGTTACCAACGTCTATGCTCCGATTACTAAGCGGAGGAGCCAGAAGAATCCTCTCTATATTGGAGCTGTGAAATCAAATGTAGGCCACAGTGAAGCTGCTGCCGGTGTCACTGCATTGATGAAGGTTCTTCTCATGCTCGAGAAGGGTGCTATCCCACCTCACATTGGTATCAAAAATAGCCCTAACCCTAAGTTCCCCAAGGACATGGACAAGCGCAATGTCCGCATTGCCTTTGAAAAGACTGAGTGGGCACGAAGCCCTGACCGCAAGCGTATCGCCGCTGTCAATAATTTTAGTGCTGCCGGTGGTAATACTACTATCATTATTGAAGAAGGTCCTCTCCGACCAACCACCGAGACTGATCCTCGCTCTTCTCATGTCATCGCTTTGTCTGCTAAGAGCAAGATCTCTCTCAAGGCCAACATTGAGCGCCTCATTGAATACCTCGAGAAGAATCCGGATGTCTCCTTGTCTAATGTTGGATATACCACCACTGCTCGTCGCTACCATCACAGCTACCGGATTGCTGTCTCTGCCAATGACATCAACCATGCTAAGAAGCAGCTTACGTCTTCCTTGAAGCACGTTGACACTGCCAAGGCTACCAAGAACTCTGGTCCTCCCCCTGTCGCATTTGCCTTTACCGGTCAGGGTGCTTCGTTCAAGTCATACAACTTGGAGCTTTTCCACACCTCGCCCTACTTCCGTTCCCAGATCTTGCACCTTGACTCTCTTGCTCAGGGTCAGGGCTTCCCTAGTTTTATCCCTGTCCTTGACGGCAGCTATAACAAGGACTACCAGCACTCTCCCGTACCTACACAACTCGCTTTGGTCTGTACCGAGATTGCTGTTGCCAAGTACTGGGCTACCCTAGGTGTCAAGCCTGGTGTGGTTGTTGGTCACAGCTTGGGTGAGTACGCCGCTTTGCACATTGCTGGTGTCCTCTCTGCAAGCGACACCATCTTCCTCGTTGGTCAGCGTGCTCGTATGCTCGAGCAGAAGTGCAAGGTAGGAAGCCACAAGATGGTTGCCGTTAAGGGATCTCTCGAGAAAATTGCGCAGGGCGCCAATGGCAAGCCTTACGAAATTGCATGCATCAACGGCCCCGAGGAGACCGTTCTCAGTGGCCCTACCTCTGAGATGGATGCTATTGTGTCTGAGCTCGAGTCGGCTGGATGCAAGTGTGTTAGCCTTGAGGTTGCGTTTGCTTTCCATTCTGCTCAAACCGACCCGATCCTTGAGGAATTTGAGGCTTCTGCCACTGAGGGTGTCCTTTTCCAGGCTCCTTACCTCCCAGTTGTCTCACCTCTGTTGAGCAAGGTCATCTTCGACGACAAGACCATTAATGCCAACTACGTCCGTCGTGCTACCCGTGAAACTGTCAATTTCAAGGGTGCCATGGAGGTCGCTCACAAGATTGGTATTGTCGACGATGAGACTGCTTGGATTGAGATCGGTCCTCACCCTGTTTGTATGAGCTTCGTCAAGGCCAGCCTTTCCACTGTCAATGTGGCCGTTCCTTCTCTTCGCCGAGGTGAGAACAACTGGGCCACATTGGCACAGACCTTGGCTACCTTGCACGTTGCTGGAACCGAGATTGACTGGAACGAGTTCCACCGTCCTTTCGAGGGTGCATTGAGATTGGTTGATCTTCCTACATATGCTTGGAACGATAAGACGTACTGGATTCAGTACAATGGTGACTGGGCTCTTACCAAGGGTAACACTTTTTACGATGCTGAGAAGGGTGTGTCTGGTATTACCAGTGTCCGTCCCAAGGCTACTGCATCTCTGCCCAAGTCTGCTATCAGCACTTCTTCGGTTCAGCAGATCATTGAAGAGAACTTTAATGGCACAGCTGGTACCGTTACGATGGAGTCTGATCTTTCCCAGACTGAGATGCGTGCCGCCGCGTATGGTCACAAGATGAACAACTGTGGCGTTGTCACTTCGGTAACCAATCTATTTCTTATTTTCCAAATATTGTTACTAATAATTTTTACAGTCTATTCACGCAGATATTGCGTACACTCTTGGAGAATACTTCTACAAGAAGCTCAAGCCCAAGACCAAGGAAGTCCACATCAACATTGCCGACCTTCAGGTTGTCAAGGGTCTCGTTGCAAACCAGAAGGATACCCCACAGCCTATTCGGGTCACAATCTCTACTTCTGATATCAACACCAACCATGCCGCTTTGACGTGGTACAACGTCAACGAAGATATTCAGTTTGCCACCGCCAACCTCTACTTCGATGACCCGTCGCAGTGGCTCTCGTCCTGGGTCCCCTTCAAGCATCTTGTCCAAGGCCGTATTGAGGATCTTGAGCGTATGGCTGAGGCTGGTATAGCAAACCGCTTTACCAACAGCATGGCCTATCTCCTCTTCGGTGCCAACCTCGTCGAATACGCACCCAAATATCGTGGCATGCAATCCGTTGTTATGCACGGCTTGGAAGCTTTCGCTGATGTTGAGCTCACCAAGGAGAAGAGTGGTACCTGGACTGTGCCACCTTACTTCATCGATAGTGTCGCTCATTTGGCCGGTTTTATCATGAACGTATCCGACGCTATGAATGCTAAGACTCACTACTGTGTCACCCCTGGCTGGAAATCCATGCGTTTTGCTAAGCCTCTAGTTGCTGGCGCCAAGTACCGTTCATACGTCAAAATGATTCCTACCGTTGAGGATCCTAATGCCTATTATGGAGACGTCTACATCCTTCAAGATGACGTTGTAATCGGTATGGTCGGCGGTATTGAGTTCCACCAATATCCTCGCATCTTTCTCAGTCGCTTCTTCTCTGCTCCGGATGATTCTAAGGCTCCTCCCGTTGCTGTTGCAGGAGGACAATCTAAGCCCCCCGCTGCTGCTCCTGCTCCAGTGGCCAAGCCTGCTCCTGCACCTGCACCGGCACCCAAGCCAGTGCCGGTTGCTGCCCCAGCTCCTGTAGCTGCTCCCGCTCTTACTCCCGCACCTGTGGTTGCGCCTGCTACTACACCTGCTCCTGCAGCTGAGGCCGCCGCTGGCGGTGTCAGCCCTGATTCCACTGCTGGCAAGGCACTACAGATCATCGCCGACGAGGCCGCTCTCGACCTTGAGGACCTCGATGACGAGGCCAGTGTTGCCGGTCTGGGTATTGACTCTCTAATGAGTCTTGTCATTGCTGAAAAATTCCGTGAGGAGCTTGGCATTACTGTCTCTGGCAGTTTGTTCTTGGAGTTCCCGACTATCAAGGACTTGCGTGTTTGGTTGGAAGAGTACTATAACTAGACTTGGATATAGATTGCTTTGATTTCCTTTTGCTTTTCGTCGGTTATATTTGCAGCATTCCTTGTATTGTTTCTGTTTGTTTGGGAAGGTGTGTTTTGTTTCTTGGTTAATATTTTACTTTTCTTGTATTTAGTAAAGACGTGCCGTTTTCAGAATTTATCTCCTATTTCAAATCTACTCTTTAGTCGATCTTGTAGTTTGTAGTATCTAGGTAATCATCCTCATTTGAATTTTCATATAGATAACCCGACCAATCAATTGATGCTCCGCGTAGATCACCCTAATACCAACGGCCGGGGAATGGTATATATTAATTTATTGCATTGGAGGTTTCCAAAGACGCGTTGGCGCGTAACACCGTCAAAATGCCCAAATTTGTGGTTTGGAAAGGATTATCTTAATCTTCCACCAACTTATCAATATTATAATCTCTTTCGCTAAAAGTTTAAGTATTGATATTTCATTGGTTGGCTGGGTATCACAGCTTGTGACACAGCATGGAAAGTTCGGGTGTTTGGGTGCAGCGAATGGCCCCTATCGGACTCGGGGCTTAGGCCCGCGATACGTATGCCCCGAAACACCTAACTATAGCTATTTTCTTCCTTCTTTATCTCATTTATTTAAAAAGAATTTAACTCTTATTCAAACGTCAATAGCATCAATTTTGACAATTCTTCATCATACTCGGGAAAAAGATGAGTACCTCTCCAGCTATCCCACCCCGGCCGTCAGGCGACCCCCACAAGCAATTTCTATGCCTTACTATCTGCGGTTACAAAAAGGAGGGCATGAGTGAGGAGGATTATAGGCATCATATGCAACAGGTCTCGGCGCCGATGACGAAAGATCTCATGGTGAAATACGGCGTGAAGCGATGGACTCAAGTAAGTTGATGTTCAACACCATGTACTTATTTCAATCACTAAGTAGAGTTCAAGATCCACAACCAACAAGAAACCCGGGCCCTCATGAACCGACTTTTCGACCACCAAATGGCCAACCTGGCCGACTTCGATTGTTTCAGTCAGGTCGTCTTCAAGGATGTAGACGACTACAAACGTATGAAGGATGATCCATGGTACAAGCAACATCTGGTTGGTGACCACGAGAAATTTGCCGATACAAAGAGGAGCGCGATGACTATTGGATGGATTACCGAGTTTATTCGGGATGGCGAGGTTGTTGATTGTATGAAAGACTATTCCACTGCACCAAGCCTTCTCAGCACGTTGGTGCGCACCACCCAAACTGTAGCCCCGGTCGCGATGGTGTTGTATGGGATTTATCGCTATGTTTCAAAGTCGCCATGATCATGTCATTTTCTACCAATGCTGTACACCACGATGTCAAATGCAAAATTTAATAGTAATACTTAAAAACACCATCGGCATTATTGTTGAAAGCTGTATATGTTGGCTAGTGTGCACCGACACGTGAAACTTAGATACGATAGAAAGGAGTGGAGCGGCCTTGCTTCTCATGACCTAGTGGTTTGATATTTTCTCAACGCTGCTGACTCAATATTGAATCATATTCGAATTCTTCATTATTTGACAGCATCTAAGTAAACTTTGGGACTGCTTATGTACGGCTGAATCCCTCCAACGGTACAAATAGTATAGTCGGATAACGCCCTTAATTTGGAAATTGGTTGTTTATTTTCGGGATCCGGAGCATTTAGAATCAGATGACACTTTGAACATAAGCACAAGAACCATCTGACAAGCAGCTCCTTCTATTTTAAAAACCAAACAGCCCCAACACGTCTCTAAACGGTCTTCGAGCTCTGAAGGGATAGGCTCAACTATCACATTTCATAGTATCCGATCATTAATAATTACGTTCATCATGTCTACAACGGGTCTTCAAGCGACCGCGGTGGTAACCGGGTCCTTCCTCTCAGGCACGTCCAATCTGAGATTTTGATACTTGGCCGAATAAGTACTAACATTTTGTAGGGGCCATGATGTCCTTGTCTCTTTTTGCCGTCCCCGTCTTCCTTGACACCACAACTGAATCCCCCCAGCTATTCTTCCAATGGGTGCGGATGTATCACTATGGGCACATGGCTCTGCCTACCATGGCTGTCAGTACCTTTCTTCTCTATAGCTACACAGCCATCAAAAAGAGGAGCGCCAAACAACCATGGAGACGTTGGTTGATCGCCGGTGTGACAACCTTGACCATGGTACCCTTCACATGGCTCGTCATGGTACCTACCAACAATGAGCTCTTCCGCCTGCAGAAGGTTAGCCTTCTGGAGCCTACTGTTATGGCCATCGCCGAGGCTAAGGAGCTGGTGATTAAGTGGAGCTGGATGCATATGACCAGATCCTTCATGCCTCTGGCTGGAGCTGTTATGGGAGCTATGTGGACTTTTACTAAATAGGGCAAACGGCGGGTTGAGACTGGATAATTTCACTTGATTCAACGCGAGCTCGCTTCCATTACAAGTTCGGTATTCGCACCTAGCTACGTACGGTCTGGCAATCTTGTAATTCTACATAGATAGGGCATAGGGCGGAATTAAAGTTAGTTTGTCAATGTCAGGTCAACGACTGAACAGCCTAGTTTAGGGTTACTTCCCCACCGTGGGACCTTCGGCTGGGGTCGTTATCTTAGCGTGGCCTATTCCCCCGAACTCCGATCCCCGATGCCCGATCGCTCAATTTCCGAATTTCCAAATTAGGCAAATTAGCTCCCCGATGTCCCGGAATGTCTTTTTGTGCATATGCTCTTAGATCTTCGTAAGGGACATATTACACTAGTAATCCCTCCGTAATCCGGAATCGCCTTCGATGTACGATTCAGGCCGAACTAGTAAGCTAAGCAAAATTGTAGATTGATCATTAGCTGAATGAGGGAATGTTCTATATGTTCGATAGATTTTCGATAGAGCTGTTCTTGGAAATGAAACACAATTGACGATCTACGTTCAACACGTGGCTTACCTTCTGTTTTGTATGTCATCGTGATGTGGCTAATTCTATCTTTAATCCTCGCGGTGTTCGCATCACCGCTTCGTAACCTACTGTTGCCGCTATTGACTGGGCGGAAAATACAGGAGGGTAAAGATACAGGCGTGGACGACAATCTCGCAGAAGTCAATGGTGGGGTGTGGGAACAGACCTCTGTCTTTGCACACATCGAGCAGGGCTTGAAGAAAAATCCAGATGGACCGGCAGTGATCTCAACGTTTCAATCCGCAGACGCTCTCCCTTACTTGATTTCTGGAAAGAGTCAAAAGGCTACAATCATTGAAACTTCAGTTATTTACAAAACATCTCCACCAAAATCCAGTGTTTCTCCTTTTCAAAATGGCGCTTTCTCCCCCCTTCAATTTGGAGCATTCACACAACCAGTTGGTACCGAGGAAAAGAAAAGCGAAGAGCCAAAGCCCGTCGTCCAGGAAAAAACCAAGGCAAAAATTCCTTCAGAATGCTTGACAATCACATACAACCAGCTGCACCACACAGCATTGAAGCTTGCCGCTGGAATGATAGCCAATGGAGTCAAACCAGATACGAAAATGCTCATGCTCATTCCCAATGGCGGAGAATACACTCTGCTCCTTTGGGCTTGCATCCTACTGCGCATTACCTACATCAGCCTTGACCCTGAGATGCTCGATATCTCCGGCTTCACCACTCTTAAAGCTACGATCCAGACCCTCAAGCCGCAAATTGTAGTTGCCCCTGACGCAATTACTGGCAAATCCGTCGACGTCGCAATCTCGGAACTTCGCCTACCGAAGCCACTTACACTCTGTCTCTCCTCCTTGAGATCAAGAAACTGGAAGCCACTGTCAGACTTGGTGCACGAGGCAATGAAATGCCCTATTGACGAAGAAGACCTTGTCGCAGCCGCTCGCAACGACAACCCCACACGTATTCACTCCATCATGTTCACATCCGGCACATCTGGTATTCCTAAAGGGTGCCCAATGCGCATCTCAAATATGTCGCACATGCTTCACTCGCAGTCATGGCTCGTCGACGCAGAAACGGGTACCTTCGCTCTCCAACAGCCGCATAACTCACGCGGTATTGCCCCGGCGCAGACAATGCAAACATGGAAAGCTGGAGGCGCAGTTGTTATGACTGGGCAGGAATTCAACGTCAAGGACGCTCTCTATGCCATTACCAAGTTAAAGGTTACTTTTATTGTCTTGACACCACCAATGGTTCACGAAATGGCTGTGGAACTCGCCACAAACCCTGTCGACGTGAGCTCCGTCAGGAGGATTCAAGTCGGTGGAGATGCCATTACCAAGGGCTTACTGCTCAAGACTGCTTCTATTTTCCCCAAGGCGCAGGTATGCGTTAACCATGGGATGACTGAGGGTGGTGGTTCATTCATGTGGCCCTTCTTCGAGACGCCAATTTCCAGCATTCCATTCTTCGGTGAAATCTGCCCTATTGGTGTTGTCGCACCAGGAGCTACTATCCGCGTCTGGGACACGGATAAGAATACTGTCGTCAAGAAAGGTCAACTCGGAGAGCTACATGTCACGAGCGGAAGCCTTATCAAGCACTACTTCGGAGGCAGATCGGAAACATCATTCTACGATGAACATGGCGTGCGTTGGTTCAATACTGGAGATGTGGCAATGGTAAATGAGGACGGTTTAGTATCGATTCTCGGTCGACGGAAGGATATGATCAAGCGCGGCGGTGTTGGTATCATGCCTGCGGCACTTGAGAGCTCCATTGCGGCATTCACGGGATCACAGGTAAGCAAGCACTATAAATTTCCTACTAGCTGCAAGAAGCGTCCAAGATTCTAACTTAAGACTTTAGACAATAGTTGTCCCGATCGCGCACCCTGTCGTCGGTCACGAGCCTTTCGCGGTCCTCGGTTCATACAACGGCAAAACTCAAGAGCAAATCAAGGAGCATGTTCGCAGCGTTTTCGGCAAGGATTATGCTCTAGGCGGACTGGCGTCCTTGAAAGATCTTGGACTCCTCGAATTTCCAGTCAATCAAACACATAAGATTGTTAAATCAAAAGTTCAAGAGGATGTGGAAAGGCATCTCAGCAGGTTGTCAGCAATGAAGGCTAGAGCGGAAAGCGGCAATTGACAAAGGATTTATTCGAGATAAAGCGACACTCTTTACATAATCATTCTTTTATTTTACTACTTTGATTTCTGTTTTGAGTACTGCGTAGCATTGTTGATTTATATATTTTTAGATACGTTCTCCCTTCGTTGTATAGATATGTTCGATAGCCCTAATTTCCTGATAGGGATTAGCTCGTATACTGGAAGAAGTCGATGAAATCAAGCAGGGTGAAATGGGTTGATCTAAAGGATGTACAGCACAGGAATTATGAAACAATTCTATTTCAGGTTTTTTGCTACTTCAAAAAGTCAATTAGTATCGTGAACTGCATTTCTACGGATTCTCATATTGTCGTTACATCCATGAATCTCCATCAATTTTCCGCCTTATTTAGCCCCTGGAATAGATTTCAACAGATCCTCCTTCTCTCTTGCCATAACATCTCCAAATTTGTTGAATGGAATACCATACTTCTCCTCCAAGGCCGTTCCATCAATACTGAGATCTTTCTCATTTGCAAGTTGTTGAAAGATTAACGTACCAACCTTGAAACCCAATTCAATCACCTCCTCCTTGCTCCTAATACGTGTCTTGATATCAACTCCAGCAGCCTTGCTAAGCAAATCCCTTGTCTCTTGCAGTGTCAAATTCTCGTTACCAAGCTCAATCTCATGCCGGTTGAATTTCTCGGGTTCCGTGAGCGCAGCGGCGGCGAACTGTCCCACATTGTCGGCATCGAAATGTGGCATCCTAGTGTTCGGCTCGTAGACATGCGCCAGAAGTCCCTCCGTGGATAGTTCAGGGAAATGATAACCTGATTGTGGAACTAGGTAGTTCTGATATAACCAAGCTGGTCGTAGGATGGTATAGCTTGGAAATCCGGCCTGCTTGACGACGTCCTCCACTGCAGACTTTGTTGTGTAGTAGATGTGAAGTCCGTGGTTGGGGTCATAGTCTCCCCAGATCCTGCGATCTGAGCAATAGAATGCAGTAGAGACAACATATGACTTCACGGTTCCCGCTTCGAGAGCTGCATTGACGAAGTTTTTAGCTTGTTGGATTTGTTGTTCGGCGGGCCATGTAGGGCTGAGGTTCTGGAAGACGCCATCGACGCCTTTCGTGGCCGCCTTGATGGCTTCAACATCATCAAAGTCACCCTTGAATATAACGACGCCCTTTTTATTGAGCTTCTGAGCGGCTGGGGAGTCAGGGTTACGGACAAGGGCGTGGACAGTTGCGCCCTTTTCGAGAAGGTAACGGATAGTGGCTCCGCCTTGGTAGCCAGTGGCGCCGGTGACGAGGAATGTTTGGGTCATGTTGTTTGAATTGTAGTATGTATGTATGCTTTGCGTAATTGTCAAGTCTCTTACGCGATCAAAGAAATATCGAACTATATCTAAGATTCTGTTGGTAGTCTAAAGTTGCATAGTCGGAACCCGACTACCAATCATCGGTGTCCGGATCTGCTGAAGTTCTGAAGCGTGCAAAATGAATAAAATCGCGAATAGCAAGTATTATTTTAGCTTTATGGCTTCGTCGCAGGAGGTCTTTAACTTGTTTGTTGACAATACTTGACAAGTTGTGGCGTACATAGTTTTAAATTGAGCTAACTTGGAGATGAGGATCCGGGGACAGAAAATAGCACGGATAAGATAGCATCTGCAATGCTATATATCATTTCTTCTATATAGACTAAACAAAGTGCTCGAAGAATCATGCCCAGAATGTCAAAATCGTAGTATGAGAATATGACCTTATAGCAAAAAGATACTCCTGAACGCCTGGAAATGTCATGAGCAACATCATACACAACAGAGAGAACCTAGAAAGTGTATCAACGTCAACCTAAGAAAAGTACCGATGGTATAATTTGCTGACTTGATTCAGGGAAGTATGTGGCAACAAGGGTCCGCAGGATTTGAGTAATCCGCTTAACCAAGTGCGATAGCTGGCTCGCCACCTTCGTTGTCCTTCTTGACTTTCCTCCACTCAACGAATAGACCCGCGACGAATCCAAGGCATGCAAGCGCCAAAGCAGCTCTGTAGGAGTTGACGAGTCCAGACATGTACGCTTCTTTAACGATGGGAAGTTCGTTGAGCTTTCCGAGTTGTTGGAGAGCGGACTCGACTTCTGTTGCACCTGCACTGATAATAACGGCAGGATCAATATCTGGTGCGTGGGATGTGAGGTAGCTCTTCAATCCATTCTGGAAAACAGATTGACCGACGGAGATGAAAATTGCGCCTCCAAGGCTCTGGAAGAACATGATTATGGCGGAGCCGAAAGGAATATCCGCCGGACCCAACACTGTCTGCATGGCCGTCATGGGAATCTGGAAACCAGCACCTTGGCCAGCACCAGCTAGCACCTGATAACCAATCCATTTACCGCTTCCTGATGAGGTGGTGAAGGTTGTGAGAAGACCGCAACCGACGGCAAAGACGATGGAGCTGCCGATGATGAAAGGACCGTAGAATCCGAATGTAGTGATGAGACCACCGCTCAGAATGGAGAAGACGACGACACCCAAGAGTATAGGTAGTAGATCAATACCGGACTTTGTTGCGGAATCGCCCTTCACAGACTGGAAATAGATAGGCAAGTAGTACATCAGAAGCAAGAATGCACCATTGAATGTCACAATAAACAAACAGCATGCCCAAATAGTTCGGATTTTGAGAATACGAGGCGGAAGGGTTGCTTTGTCGCCTAGCCTCCATTGGGAAACTGCGAATATACACGCAATAAGGACGGCGCCAACGATTAGACCGATAATGTGTGAACTGTTCCATGCATAGGTGTTACCACCCCATTGAAGGGCAAGCAACAAACACACAACAGCCGACAAGAGTAAACCGAACCCGATAAGATCTAGATCCATGACCTTTTGTAGCTTGGTTTGATGGCTGTTCTCGTCTGCTCGTGGAGGAATGTGGAGGATCAGGGCGATAATTCCCATAGAGAGACCACCGATGGGCAAGCTAGTGAAACGGTTTCATTAGAGATTTACTGACGAAAGAATTGAGGTAGATAACTTACTTGATATAGAAACACCATCTCCAAGTTACGCTGTCAGTGAAAGCACCACCGAGCAATGGACCAGCGACAGAGGCAATGCCCCAAACAGCACCGAACAAGCCGAGCACCATAGGTCGTTTGCGCAAAGGCACTAAACAGCTAGATATGAGTATGAGAAACACCATAAGTAACACGATATATATGACTTACCTGTACGAGAAATAATGACCAGAGCACCAGAGAAAATACCTGCGACACCGCAACCAGCAACGGCTCGGCCGCCAACGAGGGTAGGGCTGTTTGGCGCAACGGCGCACATCAACGATCCCACCTCAAACACAAAAATTGCCGTCAGAAAGGACCATTTGATCTATGGAAGTTGGCTGTGAGCTCTTTTACTTTATGATAGACTTGGGATTGTCTCCCTAATAACTCACATCGAAAATCTTGTAGATACGACCAAAAGTGGGCTGCAAACCGGTAGAAGTCAAGAAATAGGCGCTTCCATACCAACCAACATCGGTGACAGATTTGAACTGATCCGTGATCTTTGGAATGGCGGTACTGATAATAGTCTGGTCGAGGGCGACAAGGAACGACGCGAGGAACAATCCCGAAACGATGATACTCGCTTTCAGAGCGCTCGGGTAAACGACTTTTTCGTCGGCTGGCGAGGCAGACTCTTGATCTCGATCTATGACATGTCTCATATCTCTGGGAACCTTGTCCTTGCCAGAAAGCTCTGAGAGCTCTGATAGTCGTCTGTTCGTAGTATCATTCATGGTGTCTGCCACTATGTCGTATGAAATCCGAGGAGAGAAAGAGGAGGGCGGATGCTGAGGGTTCGCAATGCAGAACTTCTACATTTTAAGAATGTTATACGGACCACTAAAGGGGGCCATAGACTAAATTAGAGTGTTTAGAGAAACAGAAACAGACCATGCATCGTGCTAATCAATAATCGATAGCTTCACTAGCATTGGACCCAGCTGCTTGATTCGTCTAGCCTATCAAAGAGTGTATTTAGGACCAGCACATCTAATCAAGTCGCAAATGCACACTGCGTAGTGTATCATACTCTGTGCATACTGTAGTATGACTGGGATGTTTGTACCACTGGCATCAGCTATTCGGAGGATAGCACATACTCTGACAAACGGTAACCCTAAAAGCCCTAATTATGCGACTCCGATGCTAGTTCAAGACTGCATAAAGCTGTCAACAGGCCAATCATCGGCAATATACAGTGAGCCACGGATTCCGACATACTTCTTGATCATTTTTATGCATAAAACACTAAGCTATCTGCTAAACCATTGTCAGTTAGACCGCTATGAAATACTAACGGACATTCGTTGTAGATCCTCGGGATGCCATCTCATCCAAACAGAAGCCCGATTAGCTAGCCCGAATTTGCCCTAGTATGTGCACAACTAATTTGTCGGGGAGTTGTTATGCTTGCAAACTTTGGAATATCGCGGATTAACTACATAGTAGAGCACGGGTATGATACACAGACAAATCATCCAAGTCATACAATAAACTTTAGATGGCTAAGAAGGTTCGCATACGTCACGCCGTGAATAGATTCTCGGATAATCTGATTCTTCAAGGCAGAAGTGGCAACGATTTCCAAGATGAACTCTATATTTTAGAATTCCAAGGTTGCGATCAAAAGTACGTATTAGCACTCCATAGTCTAAGTATTTAAGCGTCCATATATACAGCACTACGTGCTAAGATAAATTAGGCAATCAACTTACCACAGCCATGTTCCTTGAACCCAATTACTATACTGAAATGAACACAAGAGAAAAGTGGCTCCAGTCATGACTTCGAGAAGCGAAATACCTACAGTGCCATCAAAGACATACTGTAAAAGTCTGCTCAATGATCTACAGATAGTTCTCAGGTAAGGAATTGCAGTAACAAAATTTCCGACCTCGTCAGGACAGATGTCACGTAGAGTCCCATGGTTAATCCTGTTTTTCCTCTCGATGGCATTCGGGGGTCCATGCTATCGCTACTTTCTCATTTGACCGGCACAGTTTTAGGATGTTAGGTTTTAGATTCCTAGTTTATTCAATGTGGCTGTTTTTTCGGTATGCCAAAAATCGCAAGTAAGCAGTTCAATGTCTTGAGTTCGGCGAGAAATGCCTGGGATTTATCGTCTCACTTACCCTTATCACGTAGTCCTTGACATCCAACTTTGTGACCTAAAAGGACATACTGAACTCCGTACTCAATCTGTTAGAGGCTTGGGTTGGCAAATATAGAAGAATATCTACTGGGATTCATCTACTAATTAAGTTTATCCATCCATGAGATATCATGTTTAGTCCCCCTGAGCTGAACGTTCGGCTCGAGCATAAGTACTACGACAGATTAATGAGATTCTCACAAAAGAATCTGCAGAAACAAGTTTAGAGACCAAATCTTACCCCAGACTAGATCTCTGTATGATTTTGTTTTAATATTTCGAGAATTCTATGCGTGCACTCATCTATCTCGAAGTCACAGGAGGCTGGCAAGGATACCTTCGACCTTTACAGTTGCCTCCACGCAAGGCGATCTTCAGTGCATCACGAAATTGCCTCCAGCAATAACTACCTACTGCATCGGGTCATTTCATAAGTCACGTCTTCAAAATGCAGGAACTTGCCTTAGACCTAGGTTTCGCATCAAAGCTCAACTGCAAAGGAAGTCCAGTGTTTGCTGTTGTTTCTCGATGGTTTTCCGACTAGAATGAATTAATCAACTTTAAATAAAGTTAGCTCTAACATAGATTAACAGACAAGCCAATTTTTTAGCCACGAAGCGGATATTTACATTCACCAGAGCGATCAAAACGTCCACGGGCCAGTCTATATCTATCGATTGATATACCAGTAGATAAAAGGGTAACACAATGTTTCAAGTATGTATAATCAGAAACAAGTCAAAAGTTTATAGTAGTCAACTAGCAAGGACCTTGGCGTGAGCCTTTTGTATTACACCTTTCTTCCAAGGCTGGAAAAGGGGTCGAAATCTTTACACAATATCTTCATGAGTTTCTTCGCCCTTCCAAGTTGCGCCCCGCCAGACAACAATTCCCACAAAGCCAGTCCCCAGTACACATAGAACGGCTAAGATAGTCATCAGCCGTCCGAAGCCAAGTTTTTCGGCTGCTACTGGAGACACAACGGTTCCGACAGCCGCGAGGGTATTACGCATCAGGTTCAAGTCAGCCACAACAGACGCCCCAGCGCCAGGCACGACATCTTCCAAATAGGGCGTAATCGTCGAAGTAACAAGCATCAGACCTAGGCTAAAAAGAAACATTCCCGCAAGTGGAAATATCCAATAGCATTTTGCTTCAATCAACCAGCCATAGAGAATCAAGCCAATTGGCACAAAGGGTGCACCAAACCAAACTATGGAGAGACGTGCCAAAGGATCGGTTTTGCCATCGTGAGTAGCCTGATATTGGCGTAGCTTATGATCACTGAGCCTGCCACCAACGAAAGTGCCGATTGCATAGCCAAGACAGTTGCTTATGTAGCAAAGGCCAACTTCAATGGCTGAGAAATTGTAAGGCGGCCCAGAGTACGCATACGGGAGAGTGGTGGTAATACAATATAAGGTAGCGAAGCATATACTGACATACGACATGCAGAACAAGATCGATGGGTTCAGAAAATATTTCAAACCCTGTAATGGACCTCCTGAATCGCGCATTATTCTGGTCCAAACTGATTTCATGTCCGACCTGTGTTCGGGATGGTCTGTAGGACTGCTTTTGACAAGCGTTTCGGGCACGAACACAAGGGTGAGCATGGCAGCAGAGAACGTCAAAATAGCTGAGCAATATAGATTTGCTTGCCAGGCAAGCCACTCCTGGAGACCACCGCCAATGATAGGAGCAACTATGGATCCTGCGAGGGTCCCAAGCCAAAACCAACTCGAAGCTGTACCACGCTGAGTCGGGATGTAGATGTCACTGATCACGCCCGCACCGACACTCTGAGCTGACGAACAACCTACTGCCTCCAGAAATCGAAAGCCAATGACCAAAGGCAGAGAACTTGATACGGCACAAATGATGACCGCCAACGCCGACACCAAGAAGCTGAAAACCAGTATTGGTCGACGTCCATACTGCTGGCTCAGGGTGCTCCACCAAAGAGGTGCAATGGCTAAACCAAGTAGAAAGACCGTTGTGGTAAGTGCTACTTTCGTAGTAGTGGTATGGAAATGCTCGACGAGAGCATCAAGAGAAGGGAACAGGAGATGGGAAGAAAACGGAGCTGTGAAGGCAGACAGTGTTATCATGCCCACGACGGTATTCTTTTGAAATTCCGAGTGTGACTTGGGATCTTCAAGCTCCGCAAGGAAACAAAAACGATCGAGCGAATTCATGGCCGGCTTTATTTTCCGGAGTTTCTCTAGAGCAAATGCGTGAGGGGTGCCTGGCTAGATACGTGAAATGTAATATGTCGGGCGATTGAATCAATGTTAGTTCTTGACGGTATAGAAAGATTATAGTCCATGTCTTGTGAGAAACATCCTCCTTTTTAAAATATACCTAAAGTTCTAACAGTTAATGGCTGCATATTCTCGTCCGGTTTCTAATTCGACCTTGAAAATTATACGAAATCGATATGCAAGATAGATATTCGAGAGCCCAAAGAAACTCCGGGAATAAAACATGCAATCAATTCCTTGATTCCTCTACACCTACATGGCCCAAGCAAACTAACTCTCAGTCAAGTAACTGCATCAATGTGAAGATGCAAGATTCATCGGAACCAACAAGAAATTCGAGAATATAGCAGCTGTTGTGGTGCTTCCTATGCTGGATTTCCCAACTTCCTGCACCAAAGCAAAACTAAGTTGTTGGCTACACGTATACAGCCCCAATTTGCAGGATTGGTATATGGGATTTGCAATCATTCTCCTCAACACATGCGTACACATGCAGCATTCTTCTCAGAACTCACAGTTTATTTCAGCTCCAGGTCGGTTATTATCTTCTCAACTGTATGCATTAAGTAGAAATTACAATTGAACTTTTAAAAAGGATATTTTCATCAATGCTGCCGCGTCTCGTGCTGCAGCAAAGGCGCCATTTGATGTGTCAAAGGTGCATCCCACCAATTATACTCGAGGTGCCGCCGGCATGTTTGGGTGAAGAAGCGTATTCGTTCGCACATCACGGCCCGACTGACCTATTGGATAAATTGGATAGTCCCAAGGATCTGCAGGTGCAGACAACCTGATCACGTACTTTTATATACAACAGGTACTCGTACTGATTAGTTAGTAGCTTCCAAGGTTGAAATTCACATTGTACAATCTAACTGCAAATCCGGGCCTTACTCATGGCTAAAGAGTCAGTGAAGACATGAACTTGTGGGACCGAGTATCAGGGGCATGTGGCCAGTTTGCCAATACAGTAGAAAGTCCGCGGTTATATTTTTTTTTTTTTAACATTAGTGGAAGCATGGACGTGATATCCGGCAGAATTGCTCTAAAACAGGGATGGCTGCCGTAGCTAGATTGTAGATCCTGAAAACGCCTGGTGCCTCTTATTTAAAGGTAAATATGGTCTTCATATATCTTCATATTTCAGAAAGTGTCATTCAAGAAAAGTAACGCTACAGATAATGCGCACGCCTCGAATGAGAAACATGGAAAATGTTGGTATTCCGCGTCAACTTTGGGCAGCTTGGGTAAAACTTGGATTAGTATAACCTTTGGGGGAAGACTACGACAACGCGCGCTCCTCTATATCTGCGATTGTCTTATGGACTTGAAGTAAATCAAGGCAGTTGGAAGTTGAGGGTTGATAGAAGTCATCTCCAAGCCCAAAAACACATGTCGCCACATGCACGATGATTCGAGAGCAATCTGTCTGGCTCCGAAAATTATCTGAGTAGAAGCCACACAGATAGAGCTAGGTAAGCCAACATCATGGTTCTAATTTTAGTTCGTCTGGAGTATAATGTAGGAGAAATGATGACGGTACAGGATTGATACCAGGGATGGCTTTCCAATTATCTCTCGCTTGTTCATGAATGGCCTAACAAAATCCATAATATACCTAGGTATGTTTTACCTGAGCAAGAAGAGAAATCACTGTTCCGTGTTATTATAAACCTTGGATTTTATCATGTTGATCATACACGGCCATCGGTGTCGGTTGAAAAGTGTGCTGTTTGTGATTATGGACCGAAGACTTCCATAATCACCCAGTTATTATAACATGGCAAAGTTCAAAACGAGTCTTCTTAATCTTGAAGCAAATAGTGATATATCCTCACGAGATGATGTACACTCAATGATGGCTTATGCCTTTCTGGCCAACACAACAGTGCTTATTTTAGTGTCTAATTTAGTGAGCAAATCCTTACTCTGTTATTACGCGCTTATATACAAATATTAGCCTACGTACGGGCCTGGTGTTGCTCCAATCCCCTGAATCTAGTTGACACGCGCTCACGTACGAATCTAGGCTTTCAATCCTCTGCGCGAGACCTCCTTAGTATCAAATTTAATAAGCCCCTAATCCTATAATCTAGTTGACACGTGCTTACGTACAAATCTAGGCTTACAATCGTATATTAAGCCTACGAACGAGCCCCCGAGCTAACATGTCTCATATTAGTATTAGACTTTAGTGTTATATAGGTACATTTAGGAGCATTAACGCGCCTTATAGCTATGATTATTATTTATAAAATAATGTATATTTGAAAATCTTAGTCATCTTACTATAATAAGTCTCTTACTATTATATCACTATCATCTTGTCAGAGCACCACTTTGGTAAGAGTCAACCTTGAAGTATACATTACCAGGGTGGTCATGTCACGGCGCATGTAATATCACAGTGCTGTCACCCGGGCCTTACAGAGCTCCATATATTGCCGCTACTGAATCATTGAAAGTACCTCATTATCTAGACGACCTCTGGATTGGCTACCAATCGATTCATATATACCATCTCTTTACTGTTTATCTCTAGAACAAACTTGTGTAACAGCAACAGGGCATGTTTCACAAAACCTGAGCATGGCCCATTCAACCCTTCGCTGGACCAACAGTTATGTACATAATTATATCACCAACTTCCATGTCTGTCGGAACAGTGGGATAACTAGTATTACTTTTCCATCTGGTAGTCAATCAGACGAAGGGAATGAAGATGCAAGGAGCGAGTCGGTATCGGTTTGTTGCTACCTTGTGACTGGTTGCTCGTACATGGTACATATGTCGATAGCCTAGTTGGGAATAGGATAGATAATTTCCGTGCATTTAACATGCACTACTTCAATATCACCGCTTTATTTGGTATGAATTGTATTCTGCACTTGAGTTATCAAGCGAAGTGCAATGCCAGACCACCGTCCCGGACTCGGATGAGGAAATTTCGAATATGCCGGGGTGCTCCTAAATATGGCATAAGGGATTTATGGATTTGGCAGATGATTGAGATCATGGATCAGATGAGATTAAACACATCTACTCGTTCCTCGCCGATCATCGCTTGAAATCACATTACTAATATATATTCAGATTTCGTCTCAAGAGCTTTCAGATAGAGCTGGCAGAAAAGTACTAGAACTTTCCGGTTATGTATATCGTTATTTGCAAAGCAAAAATCCGGTTTCTCTTTCGGTGTTTAGTTATTTTTATTTAAATAACCGTAGAAGTAACACTTAGTCCATTCATTCATTGATCCCGTCACGCCTGTTGAGACCATTGATGATTGCGGTCATCCATCGACTGAGTCTAGTAGTTTATTCACCACTCTCTTCGTCCTCGAGGTAGGTCATCGAAGCTAAATTCTTGTTCATACCCAACGAGCTGTTGATGATCTGATCACATATGGCAAGTCATTTCTCATATTCCTCGGGAAATTCTCTCCGTAACTGTCGGTTCGTGAGCAATATCCGGATCCGGGTAGTACGCACATCAACCGGCCGGATACTGCCGTTGCAACATACGTGCGTTTACGTACCTACGTGCGCGCTTTGAGCCCGCCGCAACACTCCACAACGCGCTACGGATCTTTGTTGTATGTGTTTGTTGCTTTGCAAATATCTTCATGCTTTGTACGCCTGGTCTCCAACAACGGAGCTTTGTATCTACTTCATACAGCATTGACCGTACGATCATGGGAGGAAGCCACCACGCACTTATACGTACGGCCATCCTTCCCCGTTAGATAGCTTTAGAAGCCAGTTACCAATTTGATGCTATTTAGCCATATTGATCAGCTCATCCTTGTAGGCTAGATTGGATCAGCCTTACGGCAAATCTTAGCTGCGTCTAAGATTCCCTGTAGAACCAACAGTAAGATATCAATCCTCTGCAATGTTCTCCTCCGGTGAAGGATTCCAACCATGTCCTCTGAAGTGCTTATAATTTTTGGTTTTAACTGGTCGATAGAAAATCCTCAGGTAATTCTGAATCTAATAGAAGCATCTGACCCGCGTAGTGGCTCGGAGCCAGTATGAATTGCCTTCAGGTGACGTCTGATGTATACAGTTTTCCCGTAACACTCTTGTTGGGTGTTGAGTATCCACCAGATTGGACTTATGACTCCTACAATCGTCAGCTGCAACACTTTTGATTATTTAAGAGTCATTTTTCAGGGTAGAGTTCTGATCTTACTTCTCAATGAACACTAGGAAGCTGTTTACCCAAGATTTATCAAGCCATATAACAAAGTGTAACGTGGTTCATGGTATTTAGAGTATTCAGAGCCCTAATACAAGAAATAAATTAGATTAGAAGGTATAGCCTTACTAATGTGAACTGGGTACAACCTATGTCTATTCAAGTTTATTATGGCACGCTTTCCCTTATATTGTGACCACCATCCGGAGACCGTAACCAGAACATACCATGCGGTTTGGTTTAGACTTGAAAAAAATACCTTTATAATGCTCGTTTATAGCTGTGGATTTATCGAAAAGCGTACAAAGTCAACTATACCAGTCTTCCGATGCCATCCACAGTTTCCCGGAACCATTGGAAGAATTCTACTTCAAAAGTATGACACATATAGAGCATTTTCAACATTGTGAATACTAGAATGGTCTAGCCACTGCTCAAATCATAGACTCACAATTTTGAGTCAGATATTTCTGAGTACAGGCGTTCATCTCGAGATTGAATATAACTATTGATGCCCAGTCATCAGCGCTATATGAGATATGACCCTATAGAACCCAATGGAGATAGTAGATGACTACAAAATACACCGAATTTTGCCTAGAAAGACAGTAGAGTGACATGGTAAATCGGAGCTATTTGACAAATAGTTCAATCTCAGCTTTCTATTTCACACGCAATCGATCAACAAGAGACGAAGTGGCATTACGATAACCCTCAAGACTCATATTCGCTGAATGAGTCTACCAAATACTGTCATAGATGAAGAGTCAAATGCTATCTGAGTCAACGTTCAACTATGGCTATATAAAGATGTTGATCGACTGCCAGTCCATGAAGCTCATGAACTATTCTTCATTAATATCATCAAAAATTTGACAACCTCTCTTGAACCAATTTACTGGAAGTTGGACAACGCCTCTGTTGTAAAGGCCATTACAGCATGAGCAATTTAACTCTACCTCTTCTCGATGAAAGTGCAACACCTCCTGCCCGGAGTCTGCGGTCCTCCAAGCCTGATTGGTACATAGCAAACATGGATCTATGTGACAAACTCGCATCCGCTCTGCATTTAGACCAATCCCAGGCAGCAGAGTTGGCACAGGAATTTGTGGAGTTCAATGACGAGCTGCTTAAGCTAATAAAAGATATGACGGAGCTTCGTCCAAGAGCATGGCCGCTTGCCTCCACGTCAACCAATAAAGCAATCAAAAAAATGGTCGAGGACGGCCCCAAAGAAGTCGAACGCCTTGCACGGAAGATGGCTAAAGAATTATCGTCCTCTGTGTTAAACACAGATAATTCTGCCTTCGAAAAACTCATCACGGATACAAGCAACAACCCCATCACAACAAGGATAGTGGTGTCACAGGCCGAGCGGGCAAAGAGGAACGCTGAGGCAACTGAAAAGTTGCATGAATACTTCGAAGACCTCAAGGAACTCACTGAGAAATACTTTGATGTCATAAAGCAGGCTGATAAGGACCGCTGGGATCGCATCAAGCTTGGTGTCAAACTCGCAGGCGCTCTGGCTTCCGCTTATGGTGTTGGTAAGGGAGTACATAAAGCGGCATACATTCTGCAAACCATCGTACAGGAGTTAGATGAGTTGGCCGAAGCTCAAGAGACATGCCTGTCAGGGTCGATGACTAAGTCTTGAAGGATTACACCTGCCATCCCTTCAATGGTGTCCTAGGCTTGCGACTAAATTATTGGCAACCTCCAACATCGACCATCACCCCAACAAGAACGATCAAAAATTCACTGCGTCCGACCTGGCTCCATTTCCTGCTGGACAGCATACTTCCATCCTTCTCTCTTTCTCTCTTTCTCTCTCTCTCTCTCTCTCTCTCTCTCTCTCTCTCTTTGCTTTTCGTTTTTCATCCCTACCCTTGTCTCTCTCTCTAATTTTATCCTCATCTATAAATCTTTCTGGTTCTCTTCCTCATTTTCTTCCTGTTTGTTGTTGATACCTATCTCTACCTGTAATTTCTCAATTTCTTTCTCAACATCTACCTGTATTGTTATTATATTTATCCATATTCCTATATGTACCAATTTGATCCAGGCAAATACTCGGCTCTTCTATGTTTTTTTTTTTTTTTTACATTTATTAATACCATTGTCCTCTCTCAACCCGAGAGTACGACACCAAGCGAGCAAAGTCTGGGTAGCAATGACCTTCAAGGCCGACGCCTTTCGTAACGGATCAAGAAATAAATCCTTCGTTTAAACGCTACCAGCACGAGGATGTAGAAATCACTAACACATAGGCTATTCATAGAACTCTTGCAAATATAGACAAATGTACCGGTATATCAATTCTGGTGCTCAGTTCTTATCTGCTATACCACAGTGTGTAGCACGAAGCACCCTGCATCTTCGTGAGCTGGATTTTAGGGTTTCAAATGGCACGTGTGGGATCAGGAAAGACTAAATAAACCATGGCACTCCTTTACCGGACACCTTTAACCGTTAAGTTGGAAACACAGGAGAAATAGCGAGATATCAGGTTCCTGGTTAGATCGCTTTAGATCCCACTTTTGCGATGTCGAAATGTTTAAGTCCTCGAAGTCGAGGAAACCGAAGACAGTCTCATATTCATCGATCTGAGTAATAATATGGCTCATCATACGGTTGCAGCGTCTAATAATGCTATTAAATATAAACTTTGTGGTGCACCGTCTTGCTGACTCTAGTTATATGACACCCCTTCTTGGGCTGTTGGTGGATGTGCATACGCACTTTGAAGTGTACCTGGCCATTTCGCGAGATGTCTGTATTGTCGTGTAAGATCTAGGCATTCTGGATTCAATTTTTTCTAATCCGCTTATGGGGTGTTAAGAAAGGAACGGAAGAGAGGACGGTGTTTCTGCTTGATTTGGCTACTAAGCAACTCTACCCAATCTTGATGCTTTGCCAACAATGCGCGCGCATTCACCTTGTTATGGACGCTTCTAAGTTTGGCCTCTTCAGGTAACCTCCTTTTGCCGTGACTCCGTTTTCATTTTGGAACCTTGGGAGAGACAGCCCTAAACCTAGGGAGACCAGGGGTACATTCTTGATCACATATGTCATGAGAGACTCTATACATCATCCCAAGCTTTATTCTCCGCGTTATTTCATCATCCTGCACACCTGATGTTCATTCATCATTGTCCAACTGTCCGTGGTAGTTGACAGCATGGAGGATGCTAAGGCCACAGTAACTAGTGAAACAGACCTAACAATAAGACAATTCGCCGATGGCAGATAACAGAATAAAAACGTTTGAAATCGACCCATGCTCATTAAATAAACACCAGAGTGCTGAGTAGCAGTCGACGCCCTCAAGGTGTGTAAGATTGTTGACATTCGTAAACAGCGCCCTAGTAAAAACTGAAATGTCACCTGTGCAACAAAAATGAAGCTTATCCATGAGTATCAGAGGCTGCGGAAGCCTAGAACTGTCTCAAATTGGCGAGTCATGAACCGGATATACGTACGACAATAGATTGAATCAGTTGCATTGTATACGTACCATGAGCATGTAGTGATTAGCTGGGAGACAGCCCTGTGGTCATCGCAGATACAACAATGAGCCCACCGTTGTCGATTTATGAATTAAAACCCCCAACTCAATCAACAGCCAATCAATTCGTCAGTCGATAACGCCAGATAGAGACTCGTGTGTTGTGTCGATATGTTGAACAGTTGAATTGAGCAACAATCGAGACAAAGGAAAGACGTTGGGAATGATGTGCGGAGGACAGTTGGATCAGCTGGCTAGGAAAGAAGCAATCAGTGACGAGGGATTTGACATATCATAAAAGACTCAAACCTCTTAGAGACAATTACGTACACGGACAGCTGTGTAACGCAGTAGAAGCATGTAGCAAGTAGGGACTATTTTACGGTCTATCGGCTATGAAGGGGTCTTGCCATGTCCACCAAGTAGATATTGGTGTACTACTTCGTCCAGTCTCTTGTGTTTTATGGATTGACTGATTGAAAAAGAAAATTGACTTGTATAGAAAAAGAAGATAAACTGTTTGAAGCAAGCATTCCGTGTCGAGGAACTGGACCCATTCGCGAATCACAGCCTCAGCCTCACGGGCTTCCCCACCACCGTTGAACTTGAGCCTTTTTTGGATGCTTAATTAACTCTTTGACCGCGCCGATTCTTCCTTCTCTTCTTCTCCAGACTCCGATTCACCTCGCTATACTCTGAACGATTCACGATCAAGCCGGATCTTCTTTACGACGTCGATTCGGACCTTTCTATCTGCATTACTCTATCGTTGCCATAATCCGCCACCCAAAGTTAATCAGCTTAATACATCTACCTAAGATCTACAACATCTGGACTGTGTCCGCTCGACCCAGAAACCTTACTCGAATTGATCCTATACACAATTCTCGCACCTACGATTCGCCGCCATGTCGGGCTATCCAAACGGCGGTCATACTGGCGGCATGGGATATAATGATCCCTACGCTCAATACGGTGCGAATTTCATGTTCACTTCCATAATGCGCCGGTGTATCCGTAAACTAATCAAAGAATCAATTGCTCCGTGCAACAGATGCCCCCGCTCCGGAACCGAACAAATTCAATGGATTTTTGAAAGCACTTGGAGCCGGAACGAAAAAGACAAAAGGTTTGTAATCTGGACAAACGAATTACACGACTTTGCTGATTCGGGCTTTGGATGCGTAGGAGATGGACAACCGGCAAAACGTCGTGGACCGAAACCAGATTCCAAGCCGGCTCTGACTCGGAGACAAGAGCTTAATCGACAAGCGCAGAGGTGAGATATACGAATAGAATTGATTGACTTCATTCTTATGGCATCTTATACAGAACACATCGCGAACGAAAAGAACAGTACATCCGAGCCCTCGAATCCGAACTTTCCAGACTACGAGAAGTATACAGCGTCGACATCAATGCCGCCAATCAAAAAATCCAGCAGCAACAGGAAATGGTACAAAGCCTCCGGACGGAAAATAGTCGATTGATGGGTATATTGAAAGAGTGCGGAATCCCCGTTCAACCTCAGGTTGAACTGGAGACACCCGAAACGATCAACATGCCACCCGGGGGCTCATACACAATCGGGACGAGCTCGGTAGCCTCGCAATCAGCTGGGTTCCAGTCTCAACCTCCATTCCTAACCACGCCGCCGTCAACGTTCAGTTCGCCGCACAGCGCAGGAGATGGTGATGAGCGATCCGGTTCACGCGCAGCGCCAGGAGGGAACATGCCAGTCATCGGCACCACGTTCCAGACCGGTGTGAATATGAGCGATCTCGACTATTCAGGCCACACGGAAAAAGAGAGGGAAATACCTGCGGTACCCGGCATATTCGACGAGGATCCACAATTAGGTGTTGATTTCATCCTGCAATTAGAAGCGCCCTGTCGCGTACATACGGAGTATCTCTGTCGCGAAGCGCACAAGGACGTCGAACGAGATGCTTTCTTCTCGGGGCATGCTCTGATGGCTTCTTGTCCGCCGCCGAGTCATATCGAAAACGTGCCTGAGGGGAATCAATACCCTCATCAAACTTATGAACTACCGCTCCCCAATCTTGAGAAACTGCTCAATCTGAGCAAACAACTCATCACGGACGGGCAAGTCACACCAATAATGATCCTGCAATCTCTCAAAAATCACGAACAATATCGATCTCTAAACAAAGATGACGTCAAGACGATCGTTGAGATATTGACGGCCAAGATTCGATGTTATGGTTTCGGCGCTGTGATTGAGGATTTCGAGTTGAGGGATTGTTTGCAGAACGTCTTGGGCGCAAAGTTGTATCATGGGAGAAGTCCGCCATCGAAAATCGGGGACGATGCTTTGTATCGATGATTCCCGTCTCGTCCATTTCCTTTCGATTTTTTTTTTTAAATCTTTTCATATCTCCTTGACCTTTTCTCCTACATCAACCGATTAATGAAGACACGAATGCCGCCAATTTTCCACGAAGATTTGGAGGCCTATGAATTACCAAATTATATACCCTTGATTTCTGTTATATTTACCCCGATCAAAAAATTCAATCCCTTTTTTTTAGTTCTTCTATAGATTTGGAGTGTTTCTTTTTTCTCTCTGTCCCATTTTCTCTTAAAAGACTTTTCTGGACGAGTTGTTTATGTATCATCGGCGGAAAGAGAGTAAGTGAATAACCTAGGTATGTATCTAGGTAATTGATACCTGGGTATGGGGGTTTGTCATTCAAAAAATGAATTACCATGGAAGCAAGAAGACTGGCTGTCTAATCAGAAATACTTTTTATAGTCATAAATTGATCGGGTGATCATTATCTTCCGAAAAAAGACAGTAAAGAAAAGGGAGATTCAGAATGGTAGATACGTGAGACAATTACTCCTCCTCTTCAGCCTTCTCCTCCGGCTCCTCGGCAATAGTTCCCTCTTCCTCAAATGTGTTCTGAGGAACTCTATACAAACGCACAACAGGCTTGTTGGGATCCTTGACCAGGACGTATTTCTTGAGTCTGTCCTCACCTTCTTCCTCATCCTCGTCGTCGTCCAAGCTGTGGATCAAGTCCACAATGGTACGGACAATACCCCATCCGTTACCCAAATTCAAGTTCATCTGCGCAGCGAAATCGCGAGGTTTGTAGCCTACGACGCCCAAGATGACGTGAGAAGTGGAAGACCGAGGGTTGCTGCGAGATACGAAACCGAGTTTCATGTGGTCGGCCTGGGCGAGGATGGCTTGGGTGGTCCAGCGAGCGAGTTTGCAGCTGTTGTTCTTCATTTCGGTAGCGACGACGGCACCACGTTGAGAAGCGAGCTTGGTACGCCAATCGAGAGCACCGCCAGCACCCTGGGCTTTGTGGTCGAATTCGTTCAGGGCCTTGATCACGATGTGCTGGTCGGCTCCGGTGGTGCCCTTCAATACGGCATCGACTTCTGTACGGACGATGAGGTTAAGTGGTTCGTCGTCCTTCTCAAGAGACAAGTCGAAGCGTCGGTACTTGTAGGCCTTGGAAGCCAAAGGTTCGGTTTCTTCGCTGGCGTTGTAGAATGGGTTGGGGCTGGGGAACTCTACCTTGTCCTTTTCGGATTCGATTACGGTCTGGAGGGCGAAGTTGTGGTTGATCACGGTAGCTTCCAAAGCCAAGGCACCGGGGGTGTTGATCGAGTCTTGTTTGCCACCGGCCTCGGAGGCTTCGAGGGGCGCATCTGCGGCGTTCTCGTTGACGGTAACCAAGTCAATAGAAGCGCCATCGCGCTTGTCGAAGAAGATCTTGTTACCCTGCTTGACAATGACGATATCCCACGAGTAGACACTGCGAGGAGCGCACATAAGCATAGACAGAATGTCGGAAGTAGCGAAAACGATCGCCTCGTTCTTCTCGGCAAGATCTTGGATGACGGGGTCGGAAGATGTAGTCACATTGTAAGCGGCACGGTCGAGAGATTGCAGCTTGCGCTCGGTGCCCTTGACAGGAGCCTTATCGTATGATCGGTCATAGGTGTAAAGGAAGCCATAGCTATCAAGGTCCTCTCCATCCGGTGACTCGAGGTGAAGTTTGGACAAACGGTTGAAATCAACTTCCTCGAGGAGACCCCAGTCCGGGCGAATGTTGACGGAGCTGTCACGGTTGCGCTGGGGCTTGTCGTAGTCCTTCCATCCGAAACGACGTCCACGACCACCACGGCCACTGCGCTGGTCGTAGGCGCGATCTTGACCACGGCTAGCACCGACTCTTTGGAAACCTGCTCGTCCACCACGCTGCAGTGTGCCACGTTGGCCACGGCCACGGAAGATGGTACCGCCACCTCGTCCGAAGCCCCGCGTCTTTGTGGATGTACGAGTGTTATCGACGACGGAGAAGGAGGATTCATCTTCTGCGACTTGAACGGCGAAAAGGCTGGATGCTCCGGCACCATAGACTTGTTGATCTGTTGTAGCCGTATTAGCAAAATTCCACGACGTTGATATGGCGGGGTCGGGCTTACCACGGAAGTTACGGTTGTAGTTTTGACGTCCACCACGCTCGCGATCTTTGCCTTCAGCGGTCCAGTCGGCCATGCGACCGAGCTTGTCTCCCTTGGAGAAAGGTGCATAAGGGACACCGTCGAGGGTAGTCTCAGATGGAGTTGGAGGGCCCCATTCGTCCTCCGAGGGGAGGGCGGAGACAATGTCTGTGATAGAAATAGGAGCCATTTTGAAGACAATAGCAATTTTGTCTAACTTGAAGGATCCCACTTGTATCAATCTTTTCGGCTCTCACAGAACAGAAAAGGGTGGGGTGCTTGATGTAAGAGAATATCGCCAATTCTATTTTGAAGTTTTTGTGCCTCGCCGCCCACACTCAAAAGTGGGACCAAAGAACGAATTAGAACGAATTCTTGGCGGCGACATTGACCGCCTAGCTCTGCCGCATCTGGAACAATTGCGTATTCGTATTACACAACGATACACCCTAGTTCGCACAATTTTCACCCCCGTGATGTAATCTCGTTACATACAGGATACATACATCATAACATGGAGGTCTGAGACCTTGACTGACTGATCGTCAACGACACTTCTCCAACAACATTTCTCTTCTTGAGATGCCCATTGTACCAAATAAAACACTTCATTGACGCTCTTTTGCCTATTTAATTTTTCTCTTTTGATTGAACGCATTGCTTATCCGGTTTGAAAGCTTCGCTCTTTCAAGTTCCCTTCGCTCCCTCTACATGCAATCAGCTTAATGACGCCCCTTTAAATGCTTCTAATCAACCATTCCTCGTATCTTTTTCATTCCGCTTTTTCGATATGAGCTACTTCAATTCCCGCAGCGGTCTTGGTTTGCGATATTCCCCAACCAGTCAATACGAACCGCGTGGTCTAGTTGCTCGCGCAGGCAACGCCACTTATTCCCACGTCAGTGACTCGAAGAACCAGACCGGAGCTGGATTCGCACATGGACGTTTTCCCACTATATCCTGGCAAAAGGCGAAATCTTTGCTCCGAGCAACATTTTGTGTTGCAAACTTCCTAGCTGTGCTATGGATTTTTACATTGTGGTGGGGTGAAAGGACAGTTTTTCGAGACCAGGTTTCACAATGCTATTGGGATTCTTGGGAGAACTGGGTAGGAACTGGAAGCTCTGAGATTTTAAGCAACATAGGAGCTAACATACTCTCAAGCCCACCCATGCAACACCCCATCATGTCGTGTTTATAGCCGATCCGCAACTAGTCGATCCTCATACATACCCAGGCCGTCCCTGGCCGTTATCAACGCTTACGGTCAAATTCACAGACCAATATCTCCGTCGATCCTTCTACCTCATTGAACAATATCTCAACCCCGACTCCATTCTATTTCTAGGCGATCTATTTGACGGCGGTCGGGAGTGGTCCACACTTACGAGTGAGTCCCCGGAGGAACAATATAGGAAATACGGAGACACTTTCTGGCTAAAAGAGCATAATCGATTTTCTCGCATATTCTTTAACCAGTGGAATAAAGGCGGTAGTCCAGCAACTGGAGAGCGTCGGGGTCGCAAGTTGATTGCCAGTTTACCTGGAAACCACGATCTCGGCTTCGGAAGTGGTGTGCAACTTCCTGTTCGGCGACGCTTTCAAGGATACTTTGGTCGCGGTAACCGCGTTGATATTATAGGCAACCATACCTTTGTGTCAGTCGACAGTGTTTCTCTTTCGGCGATGGACCAGCCTGATCCTGAAACTGGTAGTACCGGAAATGGAGCCGGCGATGGCCACCAGCCAAATCAAGCAATTTGGGGTCCAACAGAGGAATGGCTCAAGGGTGTCAAAGATATGAAGGCTCGCCTCGAAACAGAAGAGCTTCGATCTTTGCGAAACGAGACTGAAGGTTTCAAACTCCTTCAGGGTCTCAATGAAGCCTCGGCAGATACCGTCCTTCAAAGGGCTCCTATTGAATCGCAGGGATTCCCAACCATCTTGCTCACCCACGTACCACTGTTTCGAAAGGCTGCAACGCCATGTGGTCCTTTACGCGAACGTTATCCGCCCTCTTCTGTAGACCCTTTGCCCGAAGAGGATGAGGACAATGCTTTGAAGATTTCCGGTGGTTATCAGTATCAGAATGTTCTCACACCGACAATCTCCAATGAAATCATGTCCAGAATCGGTCCTGAAGTCTCTCATATTTACTCTGGAGATGATCACGACTACTGTGAGGTTACTCATCGGGAATTCAGTGGATCACCAAAGGAAATCACAGTCAAAAGTCTATCATGGGCGATGGGAGTACGACGTCCAGGGTTTTTGATGACCACGCTATGGAACCCTATTGATCCAAATAGCGGGAAAGCCCTTGACGAATCGTCACAGCCAACTATCCAGAACCATTTGTGTCTTCTTCCAGACCAATTATCAATCTTTATATATTACGGCATGATCTTTTTCGTTACGATTGTTATCCTCGTCATCCGAGCCATGGCAATCACGTTCATGTCATTTGGCAAACCCTCGGATTACGAGCCCACGCTGCCAATCAGTGAACTTCCAGCTCATTCCCGCACATCCAGCCGTGCATCAAACTCCCCATATAGCAGTGTCACCAGTGCAACGTCAGGTAAAGAGCCTCGACTGGCTAACCGCTCCAATTCCATCTTGGCGGAGTCAACCTATCGTATTGATGAAGATGTGCAAAAAAGTTCACAACGCTACGACGACTGGAAAAAGGGCGGGAATAACTGGGATGACGATGATAGAGGAACGGCAAAATTGTTATCATACAATCGCCAGTCGGGCCGTGAATGTGTCGGGCCTGCATCTAGCACTGGTCGATTTGCGGTTGAATTGAAGAACAGCATCAAGCATGTTGCTATTATAGTCCTTCCGTTTTATGTTTGGTTACTGTTGAGGTGGTGAAAAGTTGATACTAGTGTATTATTGCTAATTGGGTTGTATAGTGTATATTAGCGAGCATAGATCGATGGGATGGCGTTTAGGGTTTCTTCGGGCGTCAAAATATACACTGTTTGTTTCCTCCGTTGATTTAATCCTACCTCTAACTTGCATATCTGCCGTTAGATAGTAGGGCGATACAAGCAATGAAGACCCAGGATGTCTCAAGCCTCGACGAACTGGATCGGCATTTGTCAGCGTCCAATTTCTCGTCACATGTACGCTTTCCTAAAGAGGTAGTTTCTGGTTGTGCCCCTTGCATATATCCAAATCAAATCGACCAGTCATGTACGACTGTCGGTGATTGATATAATCGCGAAGAATGTCACAGTCTATTTATGGCACCTGTTGATGAAAAAAAACTTCCTCTGAATAACTATTCCTATCAATTGATTGCTGTCTATACTCTTCCTCTTTCTCATTAGTAGCCCTATTCTCCGATGAAATTGTAGACTCCAGTACGGGTATACAGGAGCGTTACGTAGAAGAGATTACAATTTGGAATCACCCAAGCAAAGATATTCTTATTGATCCAAATACCGCATTCCAAGAGTCCTGAATGATTTGTCTATGTAGCATTCGCACTTCGGCGGCGTTCAAGGAGCCGTCTTGTTAGAGCCGACTCTTCCGGCTTTTAGGAATGCTCATCATTATCAAGGGAGAAATCCAGACGGATTAAGGCGCAGTACATTCTACATGATCAGCGATAGCTTGATTAGCTCTATTCAGCATTGCAAGCCCTCTTGGCCTTCTCTTTTGTGGACTTGTAGCGCGGAACAGTTTACCCCTGGCTAACCAGGTTATGCACAAACTTACAACCACGTGGAGACGGACTTCCTTCATGAATCGATGCATAAGAGGTCCCTATTGAACCTTGTGGGCAATGAGCCAAGGCTTCGAGACCTATATAAGATTTGCCCCCTTTGTTTATTGTCGCGTAGATCCATCACAACATTACTTTCGCGTTTTTCTTTCCTAATCTCCGCGCCGCTCTGTACTTCTGAGTTTATTTCCCTTGGTATACTTGTATATGGAATTGTCGTGATTTCCGATTGTATAGGCTCCTTTCTAGGGAGATATTTTCACAATGAAGACATCCACATTGTACAATCTGGCGACACTGATCGCGCTCTCGACGCAGATCACTGCATACGGTATAACTGGTCTATCCACCGGAGTCAACAACGATACTGGCGAACGACCGGCACGACGTGACCTGAGAGACTTGCAGTCCTCTGGTGCGGCATTTGATTTGTACATTCAGGCGCTTGCTCAATTTCAGGCTGATGATCAGAGTGATTTGGTTTCGTATTACGAGGTTGCAGGTATGGCTCAACCCAGAAAGTCATATCATTGCCGCAATCAAATGCTAACGCGTGCTATTCAGGAATCCACGGCTACCCCTATCGATCTTGGGACGGCGTAAACGGCCAATTTATAACCGGCTACTGCTCCCACGGTTCCCCCATCTTCCCAACCTGGCATCGGCCCTATCTCGCGCTGTTCGAGCAACGGATATGGCAGTACGCGCAGTCCATCGCCGCCTCGTACCCGGATAATCAGCGACAAGAATACGTTGACGCTGCGACTACATTGCGAGTGCCCTATTGGGACTGGGCTGTGAATCCTAATATGCCGGAGAGTCTGGTGTATCAGTCTATTGTGATCAATACGCCGACGGGACAGCAGACGATGGATAATCCGTTGTATTCGTATAAGTTCCATCCGCTGCCGTTGGGAAGTGATATTCCCAATGATGATCCTGTAAGCTCGTCCGTTCCATGTTGTTGAATGTTTTGCTGATGGGTGTGATTGTAGCTGGCAAAGTATCAGGAAACTGTTCGATCACCGGATCCAAATACTGGTCAGAGTCGAATGGACAACGTCAATTCGGGAATGTCATCCAATTCTGCGTGGTGAGTATTATTTAAAGAAGTAGCGACCGGGCCATCACTGAGTATGCAACAGGTTGACATCAAGCACATATCAACTCCTCTCATCCGAGACAAACTACACTGTCTTCTCCAACTCCGTACTCCAGGACCGTGGCGACAACTACAACAACCTCGAAAGTATCCATGATGGCGTGCACGCCTTGGTCGGTGACGGTGGACATATGACATACTTCAGCATGGCAGCTTTTGATCCAATTTTCTGGATTCACCACTGGTAAGTACTGGATTTTCTAACTCAATGAACAGGAATTGCTGACATCAACAGCTCAATCGACCGCATCTTCGCTCTCTGGGAAGTCCTAAACCCCAACTCATACGTTGAACCCATGGCCGATACTTATGGCACTTTCGTCATTGAAGCCGGTACCGTGGAAGATATCACAACCCCCTTGTACCCATTCCACCGGTCAGATGACCCCAACGACTTTTGGACTTCAGGTAGCAGTCGCTCAACCAGGGACTTCGGTTATACGTACCCCGAAATCCAGGATTGGGGCGTTGATCAGGGTACGCTGCAGAATAATGTCCGTACTGCGATTAACAACCTCTACAACGCGCCCGCTCGTAAGGGTCCTGCTGCCCCTAAGAAGGAGAAGAGGGCTATTCTGGACGATTTGGAGAGTGCGCCGCAGGAGTTGACCAACATGGCAGCGAAGAAGGTGACTGGGCAAATGACTAAGACGCAATTCGACCGTCTTGGAGTGAACAATATGGTCAAGAATTGGGCTATCAATGTCGCAGTCGATAAGTAAGTTTGCCCGTTGAGTCCCAGGCTACCAACCTCCCCATTTGGGAAACCACCTTCCGTTTTCGGCAAAGTATTGATTTTGGAAACTTTTAGACATGCACTCGAAGGAAATCCCTTCCAAATTCACTTTTTCTATGGCGAACCCGATACTCAACTCGCTCCTGGCGATTATTTCAAAGCGCCCAACTTGATCGGCACATATCGCACATTTACTAGTCCAATGTCCTCACATGACCAGAAACGCCGTCGTACATCCTCCAATAATCTCTCGACTGGACAAATCTCTCTATCTCCCTTGCTAGCCAACGCAGTATTCAACGGAATACTACCAGACACCTCTCTGGCTCCTGAAAGTGTCGTGCCAAAACTGTCCGACAATCTTGAATGGCGCATAACCGATTCTTCAGGCCAGAAAGAGGTACCCGTTCAGGACTTGGCTGATAAAGGTCAGTTGAGAGTGAGTGTTGTCTCGAGGGAGGTTGAGCCAATTCTAGCTGGCGAGGAGCATTTGTTTCCTAGGTATGGGGAGTGGGTGGAGCATGAGGATGTGACCAAGGGGAAAGTAGGAGGCGTATGACTTGTACGATAGAAACCAGAAAGTCTTAACTAGGCGTAGGTATAGATTTGTTTCTTAAAGTGTTTAATGTGAGGAATTACTATGAATCTTATCTCATGGGGATGGACGGAAAGAACCTCCCTAATGCAACAGTCGCGCTACAGGTAAATAAACAATAAATCTTCCGAAAATGGCGAATTACTTCTCTATCAGTGAATCGACCAGGAACTTATCAAGAGATTTTACTAAGATAGAAATTCATTTCTCAACCTTGAACATTCCTCTACACAATATGAATGTAGACTTTTAGACCAAGCTGGAGTTCTAATTATCAATTTCGCAGGCAAACAATGCATGAAGGACATGACTTTCCCAGATACCTTGTGCAACATCACAATATAACTCACACCATAAACATGGCTGCAAGTACAGAAAGGACGAGAAGGACAGTCATATCAGTCCAGGCACCCAAAACACGCGCATCTCCTGTATGACTTGGGCTACTTGGGCTAGTTGCAGATGTGCCACTTGCGGACGGACTGCTGCTTGCTGAAGCTGCTCCAAAAACGCCGCCGTTGACTGAAGCTGGAATGGTGGTGCCGTTTGCCGTTGTTGCTGAGGCCTTGAACGCTGCAAGTGTATCCGAACCGGTAGAACTGAGCAAGGTTAGTACCAGTAGCGTGACTGGATGATGCTGCTTCACCAGCAACTAGAAATACTCACGGAGGATTGATTACGCCCACCATGCCAGCCTGACAGTGTCCAGGTTGACCACAGTAATACCATATGGGATTTGTATCGTTGATAGTCACAGTAAAGATCGATGACTACATTTGGATAACCCCGGAGTCAATAACTTGTTAAATGAGAATGTTCGACAGGGAGACGACTTACCGATCCTCCATTAGAGCCAGACACGATTCCACTGGATATACTGGTGTCGCTCAAAGGATGACATGGATTCGCAAAGGACGCTTGTGTTACTGAATGTCCTGGTTGAAAGTGGAACTCAACTTTGCCTCCAGGAGAAACAGTGAGCGTATCTGGGCTGAAGGTGAGTCCACTTGCACCCACGGCGACGGTTTGAACTTCAGTGGCGCTTGTAGTAGTTGAAGAAGGAAGCGATGACGAAGTCATGGTGGTGCTGGACCCAGAATTGCCTGGGTTTCCATATTGAGCGCCGACAAGAGTAAACAAACAGAGAATAGGAAGAGACTTGAATAATTCATTCATTTTTGCAATTGATCGGAGTTGTTAATTGGGCAGTTGTTAAGGTATCAGACCTGGGAGAGTATTATTTTGAGTCTCTTGATTTGGTTTTATTGACCACTATTTATACCTGGCTTCTCACGATATCTGGAGCTGTCCGGCAATCAATCAGATAAATCTCGATCTTACTAATGAAACGAATTCATTTACCATTTTGAGTATGACGCTTGGATACCTACTAAATCAAGGTTTCTTAACTAACCACTATTTGTACCTAGCGACTTACAAGATGTCCAGCGATCAATCAGATAAATATCACTCTCACTAAGTGAAGGTCGGGTCAAGCACCATTTTGAGTATGACGCTTGGATACTGAATCAAAGTTTCTTTGACACAGCCACAGTCAATGCTGGGCAACTCTAATCGATGTACTGGTTCGCGGCTCAATGGGGAAGTTCGCGATGTCTCGATTAGGAAGTACGAGATCCCGGAAAAGCACTATCACAGCCCCGGATTACAAAAAAGCAAAATCAAAACTCCGACACTTTGTGATGATTCTCTCATGTCTTTACACTTTTGTTGTCATTGCACTAACATTTTATTGTTTCAGTCCCGAAAGCTTGGCTAAACAGGAATGAGTTTGCTATGACGGTATTCGCTGGTTCTCGATGCCCTATTGATGGCATCACGATAACAGTGGGTCGGAAATGTTCATTGCGCCTCATCATTAAAGAGGATACATACTTCCGAAAAATGTTCATCTTGTGATACGTATTTGTAAGAATAGATAAATAACTTATATTTCTGTTCGTGGTGGAATCAACTCCCGGACACAATCGTCCGCTGCCCTCGATTTTCATGAAACTATCGTCCTAGGTATTAAAGACGCACTATACGGTCGTGTCCCTACATACTTCATTATCGACTTAGAATTTTCAATTCGGTCTTGCAACAAATCGCGAAAAATGTTAAGCGCGCATAGAATTGGCATTTGTTTCTCAATCTTGTCAAGTCTTGCCCTTGGCCAACTCCAAACATTCAGTCCTCCGGGACAGAATAAAATCACATACTCCATTAATATCCCCGACCAAACCGCTTCTTCTGGTTCGGGACCTATCTTCATCCAACTTCAGTCGACAACTGTCGACATTGAGTGGTTCGCATTCGGCGAAGGAACTCGCATGCAAGGATCAAACATCTTTCTCGTCTATGGGAATGGGAATGGCAACAACGTCACGGTGTCTCCGAGGTTAGGTGGAGCATACGTTGAGCCTCTGTATAACTCAAAGGCTCAGGTTACTCTTTTGGACGGCAGTGGAATAAGCAACGGAACCGTCACTGCAAATATCCGCTGCGACAGCTGCATCACCTGGTCCGATGGGGAAGAAGATGTGACGAGCTCTTCTACTTCCTGGGTGTGGGCAGTCAAATACGGAAAACTGATCAAGTCGGATAGCGTATCAGCAACTATCAGCCAGCATGATTTTTCTGGTCTTGCATCTGTCAATCTTCAAGCGGCGACTGGCGGAAACACTGGCAATCCATTTCTTACCACCTCCTCTGCCTCGTCTACCTCTCCCCCCTCCTCTGACCCATCGAGTTCCAGTTCACCGCAGCCCGTGGTAACGACGTTCAGCACTCAATCGACCGACAGAAAACGGATCGCACACGCTGCCATCATGATCATTGTGATGGTCGTACTCTTCCCTTCCTTCGCCTTGGGAGTTCATCTCCTCCCATCTTCTCGAGCAGTCGTCCTCCATGGCTGGTTACAAGTCTTTACACTCGCATTAACAATTGCCGGTTTCGCTCTCGGAATCTCACTATCCGTCAATCTATACCCTATAACGAGCTCGTCGTACCACCAAATCATCGGTATCATCGTCGTTTCTTGCTTGACCCTTTTCCAACCTGCGATGGGTCTTTTGCAGCATCGTTACTGGCGCAAAAATGAAAAGAAAGGTCTGTTTGCTTATTTGCATCGATGGCTTGGCCGGACGATGATAACGCTGGGGATTGTAAATGCTGGACTTGGGTTTCGATATACTGGTATAGGGAGTACAATGGCGCCAAAAGGAGCGGTAACTGCGTACGGTGTTGTTGCTGGAATTGTCGGGTTAGGGTATATTTTGACAGTGGGTTTTTTTGCCCGTCGACGACGCCATGCACGTCCTACTTAATCACCGTTATGTGAATCGAGACAACAGCGGCAAGCACTGCCATCTAGATATATTCCGTGTATAATGTTGAGCTAATTAGAATTCGAGTTTTGATACTAAATACATTGTAGGACTAACTTATTCACAAACCTCTCCGATGTTTTCGTGCACAAGGTATCTTGAGATTTTACTTATATCCTCCACATAGCCTCATACATGTAGAACTGAATTCCGAGAAACCGTATAGCTAGTCAATGCTCCTCAGGGTATTGCTCGGCGTGTGCGCTCAGCTCGCTTATGATCACTGGTAATGGTAACTCTTGAAGCGAGGTATCTTGCAATTCCATCACAGGTTCATTTCCCCATGCATTCAATTCTGGCCTTTTTTTCTCCTCAGCTGGCAGCTCTGCCTTTTTTACACCATATATTGTCGAGTCATCGGCGAGTTGTCCCCGCCGTAGAGCGCGGCGGCCTCGTCTCGCGAACAAAGTGGCAATGATAGAAATGAGAATAATAGCCACAACAGCGGGCACAATGACAGCCGGGACAATCACTCTAAGTCGGGGGTCCGTTGACCGAGGCGTTGTTGGATTGGGAGTCGGACTGGGGAGAAGAAGTGGAAGAAGAAGTCGAAGTCGAAGTTGACGTAGAAGCTGTAGTGGTGGAATCCCAAAATGAGTTGTTACCAACACTTTGGCAATACGATATAAATTCGCCTAGGCTTGAAGAAGGTGTATAGCTCGACGCGTTCCACAGATTGGCATCGACGCAACTATTACAGCTAGCAAAGTCGTTCTCAACAGTTGAATTATCGCAAACAGTGGACGTCTTGCTGCCTGCTTCTATGTCGAGAAGGATATTGTCTGGAAAAGGTGGCAATTACTATATCCGTAGTTCCATACTTTGTTCTCTTCATAATTTCCCATGGGACATGATTTGATTTAATTCAACTTTTCAAGTCCTTTCCGGTCTCTGCTAATAAGTATTGCTTGAGAATGAAGTGGACATACTGCATTGTCTATAACAAAGAGCTGGGATCGAGAAATTATCCTGTCATTGAAACAGCGATCGGCTCAATAAGTCTTGTAGAGCGAACATGCTGCCAATTTCAGTATTGTATTTGGAATTTCTGCTCTTTTGTGTAGATATGCCAGGAGAAGATCTTGGATCGTGAAGCAATTGTTAGCCAACATGAATGAGAAAAGGCGTTCTGATATCGTAGCAAGATTGAAACTGATGCTGAATTGACGAGAACGGGCGATGCGCCTGCCAAACTAGTAGGCAGCAAATATTATATCAACTCAGCTTAGAGATAAGGAAATGTTCGGCGTTCAATTCAAGATTTTTCAGCCCGAGACATTTTGGGGTTGAAGTACAGAATGCCATCATACTTTGCACCAGTCACGGCACTTGTAAAGGAGATATCATGCAACTCTAGCCCAAATCACAATACTTGAGCTTCGGGTCTCCAGTAGGCATTCAGAAAACCGACGATCTTCTCGTTACGGGATGTCGTGACGAGATCGACGATTTTTCGAGTCTCCTGAGTGACCAAGGGACAGAGAACTGAATCTTCGACGTCCTGAAATACTTGCATTGTTCCTTTACTAGGTATATTGCAGCTATCTATTGTGCTTGCCTTCACTTTATTCATACGTATACCAGACCGAAAACATTCTAAACAAGACAGGTAGATGACTAGTTTTGAGTATTCACTCCACAGCTTTCGCCCCCGGACAACCGTTATCATTCTTGTGTGAAAACCCAACGATTTATAGGCTCAGAATTAGGCTCAACTGGAAACAAAAAACCTACTTTAACATCAGGTTCTCGCTGCTCCCTCTCAAGTTTGTTGCATCGAGGGTAGTTTTACTCCAGAAATTATGGCAAATATAGCACAACGTTTGCAAATTTGTCGGTTAAAGATGCATATATCATAGAAACATTTTGTAACTTGTGTAAACCAATACATGCTTGACATATTTCGAACATTTATTCCAAGGCGAATTAATGAAAACTCGTCAGTGGTGAGTCATAATGCGAAAGGGAAGATTCGCTGTATGTAAAACCAGGATAGCACAGTAAAGTAACCAGTTCTGATTGGCAATCTGATCCAATTATCGCATTCCGGTCTAGATATGATAATCCTCCAAGTTGGGAACTGACAGACACGAAAACCCCCGCATCAGATACTGATATCGCGATCTCACTATCTACCTAATGCAGGATGAGCTTGGCATATTCATTTTCGGGTTAGCATGGAATGCACTCAACCAAGCTTAATCAGGCTTATATCATATATCCAAAAAGAGAAAATGCTTTTTCACTTTGCAGCACTCCAATTTCCAGATCTCTTATCCGCTTTTGAGATGTGCACAGTCCATCAGACTGTTAGGACAGGACAATATAAATATGACCTCAGGCCCGGAAATGCCAGTCAATTGTGTTCACATATCATTTAGAGTCATTTCAAGACTTCTGCGTACTAAGAGCATAGAGACTTCCGAATATTCAAACTGAAGAACACCTACACCATGCCTATTGATACTCTTTCTCTCGAAGGCAAAGTTGCCATTGTTACTGGCTCAGGACGCGAGAACGGCATCGGAGCTGCCATCGCTCTCGCCCTGGCACGCAATGGCGCCGCTGTCACTATCAATTACGTCTCTGCGGCCTCTGCAGAACGCGCTGAGAACGTTGCAAAGAAAATTCGATCGGATGATGGAAGAGCCACAGTCGTAGCTGCTGATGTCTCAACCTCCCGTGGTGCCCAAACCCTTGTTCAAGAGACGCTGAAGAACTTTGGAGTTGAGAAGATCGATATTCTTAGTAGGAAACATCAAAATGTTGGATGTTAGTGAATAGTTAGTCTAACAAACAAATTAGTCAACAACGTCGGAATGCCGTGCACTTCTCTTACACTCGATGTAAACGGCGGGGGGCTTCACCAGCTCTTCAGCACGAATGTTTACTCTGCAATATTCATGACGCAGAGTACGATTCCTTATATGCCACCTGGTGGTCGTGTTATCAACATATCATCAGCGCTCTCGAAACTTGGATTTGGAAATGAAGCTTTGTACGGAGCTTCCAAGGCTGCAATGGATGCGCTGTCTTTCTCATGGGCTCATGAAGTAAGACACCCTATGATATTCGAATATGTTGAATAATGCTAATTCGCTTCTAGTTTGGAAAATCCAGGGGAATCACAGTGAACACAGTTGCTCCCGGTCCAGTAATGACCGATGCGTCCAAAATCCAAGAGCCCGCAGATGAGGCAATTCCAGCAATAATTGGCTTGACTAGGGCTGCGGATAGATTGGGCACTTCCGAAGACGTCGCTGATGCAGTGTTGTTGTTGGTGTCTGAGAAAAGCCGATGGATCACTGGACAATACGTCTCTGCAAGTGGTGGAATGACCGGGCTGTGATTTACAATGATTGTGCGTCCGCATGTAGCTAGTTGGAAATATGTTAGTCTCTTCCGTGTTGATCTATCTGTATCACTTCTAAATCTCTGATTCCTGTACACTGTTGTACGAATTCATTACGCGGCCGCCTAGCAGCTGAAGGTCGTCTTGACACAACTTGTCGCACCAGCATATCTCTCTAAGGCGATTGACTGCATCCGACCAATCGCGCAACTCCAGCTTCTCCATTGCATGGTATACGTGCGCAATCACCCAGGCAGGGCAAGCAGCAACATCAGCGATCCCAAGAATAACGAATGTCCACATATGAAGCGACTGGAAGCTACTCCAGTCAATAGCATATTTCCCAAGGAATTGTAACAACCTCATCCTACACATTGACACGCAGTCAAATACTATCCCAAAGAACCTCCTCACCAGCGCCAAATAGACATTAAGTGCCAGTCTGATAGCTTCCCTCAAAACTTGAGTTGGGAGCAAGTCACAGCCAGTGGGAGCCATTCTTGATAAACTCAAAACATGGTGGGCTACTGGTAGAAATTGTTGAAAAAACACCATATTATCATACCAGAAGCTAGAAAATTGCGAATTGAGATTCATATAGTTAGATAAATCCGCGAGTTTCAGGACTGCATCGCCAATATCCGATAAAGATACCAATTCTGCGGTCAAAGATATTGGTAAAAATGCCAACGAAGTGGATGTGACAGCTTCTGGGTGTAGTTCTACCAATTCAGAAGGCTGATCGAAATGTGGTGCCTGATCTAAAGCAAGGGAACCATTGATATCGACCCTAACAGAGTAAGATTATAGCATACATCTCAAAAGCTATCAACGCTTACCAGAGCAAAGAGAACCGCAATGGATGGCCCTTGAAGAATATATCCGGCCCATGCTCTAGCATAGCTTTCAAACCACGCATATGCATCAACCATGCTTGGAATCTACCAAGTCTGGCCTAGACAGAAGAGTTAGAACAGGAGTTTGCAATAACCGAACTACGTACTAACGTCTCGACATGCAAAGGCAATGACAGTACTCAGAACCGCATCGTTGATGCTTCCCGCAGGGTTGCTGAGTTTGGAGCTGACATGCTGAAGAGCCAGTGTATAGTGCTGGATTGATAGAGCGTTCGCTTGTCCATTTTGAGGATTTTCATTTGGTGGGAATAAAGCGGCATTAGAGACTAGAATATGATATGTGCTTTCGTCTTCAGTGGCCAGTGAGGACCAAACATGAAATAAAGGGCGTAAATTAGTCGTAAAATTATACGGAACTGCCATCAATTAGCTTCTTTCCTATCAACGTCTTAGAAATATCATGTTTGTCACCAGATTCAATTGTGAGAGCATTATTACTATCAATTGAAGCGCCAACGGGGGAATTGACCAAAATAAGAGTAGCGAGAGGTCCAAATAATTCTTGAAGTTCCGCAGCGGTAGTCTTCCCGATTTGTAGAAAATCTTGCCTACTGAGTATCAAAGCTTGAATTTGCTGACCGTTGACACCCTCAGTGCAGTTCTGAATTGGTATTGCTGTACAGCCGTGGGGGGCGTTATTGATTGCCTCCGATTGAGGACTTGCAATCTCAAACACTTGTGAAACTAAATGTCGACGATTTGAGCCCCATTTCGATCGAATCTGAGCCGCATGGCGTTTTATCCTTTGTTGATTCCCGCGATTTCTAATTTCATCAGGATTGGATATTGATATAAACTCAAGTGGCTTTTTAGGAGACTGCGTTAGGCGTGATTTCAGTTCTGTTGCTATGTAATCGGTTGATGGTTCCATTTTGTGTCCTTTTCCAGACCAAGGGCAATGTTATTATCTAAAGGTTCCAAGGTTTAGAAACAATGATGTCTTCAAGTCAGAGTTGAAACGGCAAGTTGAGTCAGATATTTGTCAGCTTCCACTAGCCTCGAGGGTTCGCAGCATGAGTGGCCTATTAAAATTCAGCAATCTCTCAGACAGGCTTGCGAATAAATGGTGGGTGAACAGGGTTCATTATGAATGTATCATAGGTATACGAGGATAAACGACTATCGTTTTGTAATTAACTTAGGCACGATAGCCTGAGCACTAGCCTCAATATTATTATCAGCCTGATTTGGCCTTATTAGAGTCAGAACCTATCTATGCCAATATCAAGTTATTGTCGCTCTAGCCTCGATTCACACGACTATGATCAAGCGTCGTCGACGGGCAAGAGAACCCACTGTCAGGATATGCCCCATCTAGGTACCTAGGATACCCACCAGGTAGTATAATGAATGTTTGGAGGATTTCTTCTGCGATAAACTATGGAATAGGTCAACTGGTATTAAAAGGTCGACGAGAGTTCTCCACGAAGCATACGTAGATTCATGAATCTCAAGGCTGGCGTAAGAAGTTCATAAGTAAAACACTGTCGATTATTATACCTAGGTATGGAAGGCAATTCAAGATACGACCCGAATGAACCAAAAACAAGGCCCGCCCAATAATTGAGACTGATATACTGTACGCATTTCATAAGTATTTTACCAGTATGCCGATAACCTAGGTGATGTTGACTGAAATTGCCCTGATCGCAACAACCTTCCTTACCTAGGTACCTAGGTACCAGTCGAAAACTCCTCCAAAATCCAGAATACATCACCCATTTCAATACCAAGCAAACAATTCCAATTCCTTAGACTCAAGACACTATGTACACAAGATCTACATCTCTCAACAAGCCATCGTCTCGGAAATTGGCGACTGGTAAGCGATGATTCGCAGGAAATATTTCAAACCCCTCTGCGAACCTGTTTCATTGAGTGGATTGGGATGGAAATGATCTTCATTCTTGAGTTTCATACATATTTTTATATGCAAAACGCCTAGATCAGTTGTTGATGATAGGGCAGAAATTATGGCACCGAAAAGCAAGGGAAATTTTATTAGTAGCTTATTTAGATGTTGTGGATATGTTAACTAGGTACCCTCTCTAGTCTTAAACGCCGAGAATAACCCATCTCCGCGGCTCAACCGGGTCTTTGTACCGACAGGATTGACATAAACAACTAACTAGTTAAAATGTCTTTGTGATGAATTCACTAGAGCTGTATTCCCGTGACTCTGCTGCCATGTTGAAAAATATTCCAAATAAGATATATCATATGACCAGCCATAGGAACCTGAGTACCAGTTGGCCACCAGTATTGGCTTCGCCACACCCCGGACGCCAGTCTCGAGATTTATGGAGTACGCTGGCTCATGGTAAAGAACTCTTTAGTTACTCCGTAGTTCATCGCAGGGGGCGAAAATCTTCTTCGCGTAGATGCTAGGTGGGTTGTTTATTCCTGTGTGTAGATTCTTAGACCTAGTTGATACGTACCTAGTTGGCTTGCCACTGTACGAGTTGAGCGAGCGAGTACGACGTAAACGACAGAGTCATGGTGCCTAAATACAGAACGCTAATCCGTGCCCAACAAGCATGTCTAGGTGATTGTTTTTAAGCGATGGCTGCGATGCAATTAGGTGCATTGTTAGCGTTCAGACCCTATGCTTACTATGTAGTACTACCTAGTCCATTACTGCGGCTAAGGGATAGATCCAAAGTTCGTGTGCGACGTTAGAACCGACAGATCTCCGTGCGAATCAGATTCGACAGGTATGTCTTGACCTGATGGAAGAAGTGCCAAGAGTCAGCATCATTAGTGGGTAACAAGCGCTAAATGACTGGCGGGTTGGGTTGATGAGTTGTTGGGTAAGTACTAAGTGGTGAGAACTGCACCAGTGAGTGGGATGATGATCAGCTGAGTGACAATTCACCTCAAGCTCATATTCTTACATACTCCCTCGGTAAAATCCGAACAATTCTCAAACTGGGGATGTAATTGTGAAAAATTGTCAATTGCGAAACACTCCTGTCCAGTGTCAAGAGTGACAGGTTGAAAAGTGTGCACGTGTAGTCCGTATATATAACTAAAAGATCAGTCTCCTCGGAACAAAGCGGTACAAAGCGGTGGACAAATCTAGATCTGGCACGGCACCTAAGCTCTCTATTGGCTGGAATTGTGTACCTGGTTAAGCTCAGGGTTCGGTTAATTGAGCCCAGCTAGTTAGCTGAGCTCAGCACTGCTCACTGCAGGGTTCAGCAGGATCCCGGTCCGTGAATTACTCCGTACTATTTTGTACTACTATGGCAAAGACTTGTTTTTTGTTAGGTATCTACTAGCAAGTCAGGCGCCGAGATGCAGACCACATGTTGGAGAGGGGGAGGTACCACATGGCACATACAGCTCTCTACAGTATCTACTATCTAGAGCCCTGTCCCACCAATTAGTGTTTCAGTCTTCATTTCTGGACATGCCATGCATACGCTAGGATGTTTAAAATCGAATTAAATCATTTAAATGTCTCACTCCATACCCTACGAGGAATGGCATAGCACTCTGACCTCTCGCTTGTTGGCAGTTGTTGCACCCTCCATTCGATGACACTCCCAAGAATCTGAAAGACAAAATTCACATAACCTGCTCCGTAATCAGAGTGCTATTATTCAGAACTAGAAAGAGGTCTTATAAGATTATCATCTAACTTATACTTACCACGTGCTGTACAAACTTCTAGCCATTCTATATAAACTCCTAATATCCGATACCTGGGGCTTACTTCCCAAACGAGATTCATACTCACTACCTTGTCAAAGGCCGGCCCAGATTTTTGGCACCACACCACCAGACGGTGAAAACTACTTTTGTCAGGAGTGTCTACGTATTAGAGAACAGACAGGTTAGCAGCAGATTGTTTCCGGATGGGACTTTGATAATTACTACCATACTTCCTTTCAGCAAGAGTAAGTTATGTATACGAATTGGTCCTTAAGCAATAGTCCCCGACAGCAGCAAGGATACCCCGTGGATAAATTGTCTCAGTCTACTTGTTCTACTGCTCGCTATCGTGCCTTGTTAGGACACCGCGAAGAAGCATTCGACGCAACAGTTCAATCCACCATATTATAGCAAGATATTTTTAGCTTATACGAAATGCTACTACGTAGTCAATAAAATATCTTCCTATTCGAGACTTTGAGTCTTAGTTTCATTGTCCCATCACGTTTTATGTATTTTATTACCTCCACACTTGGCGTCTTAAAACTTCAATTCCGCTTATACTTCTCAACCTTCATCATCAAAGTAGCTGCGCATAAGTTAGAACTATTCTTCTATTAAAAGCGTCGAGTCCTCAAAGTCGATTTCATTACGTACCCGAAATAATCCAACAATCCAAAAATTCAATCCCCACAATTTAAACATTTCATTAGTACTCGTTCACCATGTGGCATGGTGACGATCCATGTTCAAAATTCAATTGCGCTTATGCTTTTCAGCCTCATCCTCAAAGCGACTGCAGATAGTGACTATGGTCACTGGTGCAGAGCTATGGTGCAAACTGTAATCCCATCAGATATTACGTACAGTGCAGCCGATAGAAGCAAGTCGATACCTATATGCCGATTGAGAAGCAGATAAGCGGTACGTATTTACGATGTCGGCACTGTAATCAACGCTGATTCATGCTTTGCCAATGCAAACGGCGTCCTTGTTGTTGGACGGGCTGTGGTAGTGACTCCGTACGCTTTTCTCTACTCCGTATGACACGGATTTTAAGGCTACTAACCGTGTTTCAGAGGTGGATATTCGGGATATTGTACAAATGTTGTGATGTCGGGTACAGTTCTCTTTGCCGACTGTGCGAATGAGGCTGGAAGCTATGTTTCATCTCAAGTAAGTCACCACCCAATACTGTCTAATAATCACCGTATTTTAGCTTCAGATAGATGATTGGGTTGTAATTATAACGGCGAGATGGAGTGTTTGGCTATTAAGCCGAGGAGCTATTGTCGTGCAGATTTTGAGTTTTCTATCTAGGGGTTAGTAATGTATCTTATTTACCGTGAATTATCCGATGAGAACATTCTTAGTTCTTCTAGTGCCAAAGTATGTCGACAGCTCCTTTTGAGGTAAAAACTACAAACAGCTTGTGCAAAAAGTTTCAATTTTTGAAACTCCACGTTGGGCGGTTGTGACTTCTCGTTCATTGTATAATCCCTTAGCCCCCCATAACTGTTCAGACTCTTCCAGTTGTGAACCTCGCAATGACTTCCAGGTACTCCTCTGCGGCAGATCTCCACAGGATGACTTGGCTCGTGGATTCGCTTAGTCGGGTTGTCAGATGCTCTTTACATTCCCTTTCATATTGTATAGCCTCACGGGCGATTTGTAGTTCCTGTTTTAAATTGCTAATTTCTTCTGTAAGGCCACTAGATTTGAGAAGTGAAACTGTCGTCAATGGATCTAGAGGGCGATGTTTTCTGTTACCCTCTTAGCTGCTCTCTGATTACTGTAGGATTAATAGTGAACCATACTTCTTACACTACCGCATCCGTCTTTTCGTGCCAAGGAACGCCCTAATAGAACAGTTCAGCTCCTATAGATCTGCTTATATAAGCCAATCATTCTCTGACTGAGGCTGGTCTTGAACAGATAGCTTTTGGAAGGTAGGAATGACCACATGTAGTTGCTGATCTTCGGGCCGTGGCTGTTGGCGCACCTGCCCAGGTGCAATACGAATACCTAGCTTCTAGTCTTCATGCGCCACAGCAGTTAAATATAGCTTCAACAGATTGCGCAACGTGAGTGAATCGTACCGATGTGTTGTGATACAGTAGACACACCAAGGTTCTTTCCCGTTGTCTCATTTCTGGCGTATGTGTGATGTGAAGACTGACCCATATTGCCAGGAAAAAGCCGAAATCCACCAGTTGATCTGCTGCGTGTCGGACGGCGAAGCCAGGAACGAAATAACGACTTCCACATAATTCTCCAAGTTTTGTACGAGACAAATTACTAGCACTCAACCTTGTCTGTCACATCACCATCTAGTACTTCAAAGACGTCCACGTTTTGGGAAGCTCAACATGTTCCACATGTTCCACACCGTATTCAATGATGCCAGATATCTTTCGACTCAATAGGAAATGGATCAAGGCTTGAAAGTAATTGATATAGATTTCTGGATATTAATGGAAAGAATAAGTAAGTTGAAAGAAAGGATAGAGAAAGCAGGGTGAAGAAGTGAGATAGATGTGAGGGAGCCAGAAATGTGGACGTAGTTAACTAGTTAGCGAGCGCCGGGTTCGTATTTTATAATTCGCCTTCCCAAGCAGATGGTACTACTGTTGCTCTTTTAGCCTTGGCAAATCTACCTCTCGTCTTAAATACGAGCTATGCCCTATGTATTCCGTATTAATTGTCTCGCGGATCGCCCCAATAGGAGAATACATAATGTAGCAGCCGGACTTGATATACGGAGGAATAAGTACATTAACTAGTGGGATGCATCATTGGTGCCACATGGCAGGCCTAAAGAATACCTACAGTAATTGTGCAAGGAATCGCCTAAATACGGTAGACAGAGTTAGTCTGCTTCAAGTTTTGCTAATTTTCTACTGACATTTACGCTGTACAACAACTTCTTTGACAATGGACACCGGAAGCCCAAGTGCAGCTCAGGATCTCTACGGGATTGGCGTACGTATAGGATTCTACCTCCAGGCTTTAGCCATGATCCTTTACAATTACAACAAGGAGGGCAACTACGGAAAAGGGCTGAAATTGGCGTCCGGAAGCATCACCATCTCAATCCTTGCAGCGTGGTTTACTTTCGCCGCAAAGCGCCTGTTTAGCCCCGCCGATGCTTTCAGCGTGCTCCTTATTTTGATGAGCCTATCCTTGCCAGCGAAAACCACGCTACTTCGGCCCGAGACGGTCTTGGGAGAGATCCTCGGGTTAATGACCCTGCTAGTAACGGAGCTGGCGACCTGCGCTGCGCTTCTCTGGATGTTTGCCACGCTGGTGCACACTCTTCCAGCACTGGGGACTGGGAATGTTATTTTCTTCTTTGCGAGGGTGTCCATTACTGGCTGGTTCAGGTATCTCGCTCTAGTATACTTTGTGTTGGACGCAATTACCTCTCTTTTATTCGCCCGGAAGGTTATCCGGGTGATTGGGATCGCATGGCGGTATGGTATATCTACGAGAGAAGAAGACGACCACGACCACGACGCAGCAATCTTCACGGAAATAAAAGAAGCGATAGGATGGGATAACTCGAAACATCACATTCCTGTCCTCCATGCCCTAATTCTGATATGGGTTATCGTGGCAGTAGAACTGAATATCACCTGGAACCATCTATCGCCTTCAACTGACCTCCAAGTACCCGGACAGCTCATTCCCCTTGTGACTGGCGCGATTATCCTGGCCGACAGCATCTTTGTCACCTGTCGTTGCAAGTTTGGGGCAGTTACCGCGGGCATTAATAAGGGGATTCTAGTATTTGTTGGCTCTATAAGCTACATTTTCGATCGCCTACAATCCTACTTGATTAAACCCAAGGGAGGACTTCAATTACCCAAAAGAGATCCCCAAGTCCCTGGACTCGATCCTGCGAGTGAAGTGAAGGTTTGATAGGTTGTTGTACGTCGGTTATGCATATACTTCAGACCTTTCATTTCAAATCGAGCTCCTTGACAAGCAATAGGGATTTGGTTAGTAGTTCGTCTCCTGCGGCTCAAAACGAAATTCGTTGAACTATTTCGATGTCAGCGTCCTCTTGCCGTGAATATGATCCAAGAGAGAGAAAAAAGAAAAGGGAGGCGGAAAGAAAAGAGAAGACAAACAGGCTAACTTACTATCACCCTTTTACCCTTGCGATACCTGCCAAACGAGGCTTCACTAGTTGTGTCTATACCGTACTCTATATCTGTGTCTGTAAGGTTTTCAATTGCCATTCTGAAATCGAAGAGTTCCTCCATAACATTTTTGTTTCTTTTCACTGCAAGAACGATCATGAACGTATCCGAATTCTCTTTCTTAGGCCTGACAAGCCTCACAAGACAGTCGTCATTTAATGATTTGCAGAGGGTGACTGTATTACCCAGCGCATCCCAACACACCCATGCTTCGTCGGGGAACTCTCTTCCCATATCGTTAGGGAGTTGAGGAAGCTGGAAACGAAACACATAAAGAGGACTAAGTGAAGAAGTCGCCGGTGGCGCATAACCGGGAAATATATGAAACACGGTGTCATAGGCATCTGTACCTACACGGACTCTAGCATGCCTCACCCCTGCTTGAAAATGCAAATAGATGCCCTTTTCATGTGCTAAATCGTGCACGACTCTAAGGCGCATATTTTTGTGGAAGACTCCAACTCGGTCAAATATTTCGCAAAGAACATATTCGGTAAGTAGTACGCCTCTTTTGTCTCGTCCTCCTCTCTTGGGCCCGTCGGTGCTATGATATACACACATGGATCAGCGTGAAATCCCAATTGATATATATATATATATATATATATATATATATATTTATACTATGTAGCTACATAGGTATGTATACGAGAGAAGAGCAAAACTCACTGAATTCCAACTACAATGTCATGCCCTCTATATGCCATAAATATTGGTGACCCGCTCATTCCCGGCTCTGTTGCTGCGCTATGTACCAGCCCATTGGTATCATCCATGTCGTAGACGGCCATACCAGAGCTTGTTATCGGTTTCCCAGGCTCCGAGTCAATCCTATATCCACTTATCTCGACTCTGTTGGAGCCATTTTGACCGCCACCAAGCAAAATAGAGAAACCAAACCCTCTAGGATGGTCACTTTGCTTTTTCCGTACAAGTAGAACTCCGTAGTCGTACATCCCGTGCCGAGCATCATCGGGACGCATGGCATATTTCGCATTGATATAGGTAAGATCCCTATTTACTCGGAACGACTCTCCGGAGGGTAGTAGGACCTCGACGTTTTCTGAGGAACTGTCAATTAGATTATGTCCCGCGGTCAGTATAACATCCCAGCTGCTCCCCGGGACGTTAAGGTAAAATCCCGTTCCATAATGGGTCGATCCTATGTGTTGTCAGCCTAGGTCGGACCAAGGTCTCCATGGGTGGTGGTTACGTACCTCCTTGCAAAAATCTCAACTTCACTATCCATTTATCCCTATGGTCGGACCGTGAAAATTCCAATTCAGTTGAGGCGATCGACTCGTGTGGCCGGTACCGTGATGGATGTATCACTACAGAGGGAATTCGTAAAGGCGCCATTGCTATCAATTATCTAGGTACGTATATTGGGTGCAGACGACGGGTCTGTTGTAAATAACTTGTCCGAGTTACCTGTTCTGCTGATCCTAGCAGGAGAGGCGGCTGACATCCCTAATATACACATGCGTAATGTTATATTGCTCAAAATTACCGGGGTAGTTGGGCACCAATGCATATACACCACAGCACGTCGGATCTGCCATTTCAGCGCGAGGTCATGTAAACTTATAAGGCGAACTTGCCTAAGATCTTTCGGAGATATGTAGTAAACTACAGCTTAGAACAATTTTACTGATTCAAAGGCTGTCAGCAACATGGACTTCACAGCCCAGGACCTTGTTTACTACCTCTCTGCTGCCGCAGGCGCTATGTCGCAAGACCAGATGCAACATGGGATATACCTTGTATATGAAGAAGACGGAGAACTCATTGAGAAACTGTGGACAGGCTCTGAGATTAAAGACCAAGTTCTCATTGCCGAGAATGTGAGAACAGACACCCCGGCGCTTTATCTCCTCAGTAAAGACAAGGCCAGTCCTGACGAAGCCAAGGGAAGTCCTCCCCGATCACGATTTCTCTCTCCTTTACTGAAACTTTCATCTTTTTTCTTAGCGGCTGGTCTTTTGCGTTGATGCTCAAGATTTCCTCAGATGCCATGAATATAATCCGGACGACGAAGAGTGGTCCGAAGTTGTTCTCAATGGTGGCCAGGTCGAGGAGCCTGGTATCTTAATCCCTCCAAACAGCAAACTTAGTGGCTGTTTCACTTCCGAGGGCGGACAAATACCGTTCTTCCAATCTAGCTCCGGTGATTTGCAAGGTATTGTAATCGAGGATAACTCAAAATGGGAATACCTCCAAGATCCAATCCCTGCGAAACCCTTGGATGGTACGCCGCACTCGGTCATAGCTACATCCACGGATCAGAACATAGGTTTATTCTATCTGAGCCGGGTTGATAACCGTATGCACCATGTTTTCACAGAAGGAACTGCAGAGTGGCATGGTAAGGATGCGCATACCTTTGTCAAACAAAGTATTTTCCAGCGTTGCTTGTAAGATTAAAAAATTCCACCAGATACTATTCTTCAAGCACCAGAGATCAACGATCCTGTCACAAACTTTGTGGTCATCCCCCGCGACGACGGGCGATTCGAAACCATTCTGTTGGTGACGGACAAGATAGTGAGAATCGACGCAGAGGGGCTCAAGATCGACATGGGAAATGTGGTTGATGAGCAGTTTGTCCCAACTTCGAGTAAAGAGTGTATCATTGAATCTATAAGCTTGGTCAAGAAAGGCATAGAAGCTGTTGCATCTAGCAAGGTTGCTGGGCCCCAGAAGGACAAGAGCAAGGGCAAGAACGAGAAAGATAAAAAAGATGGAACAAAGTAGGGCTTTCTGATTAGCTGGCAGAAATGCACTATTCTTTGCGGGTTTCAAAGACTTCAGGGAAAATCAAGTTCGTAGGTAGACTTCGATATACAGAGGAGAACTTCTCTTATCTGCTACCAAACAACCACAATACGACAACCACAAACAACCCTTGAAAAAACTACCAGAAAAAATATAATAAAATTAAATATAAACCAAGCCGTAAGTAAGTCATCCCTCCCCAACGCCATCCCATGATACATACATAGATACACGCAGAGTAGTTTTAAGTATTCACGGACCATAACACTGAAATAAGTATCAAAGACAGTATAGATAATATATATATAGATCGTGCTGAAGGATAAAAAAACAAGCAAGTACAAAGATGGGGTTTAATAGTCTGAGTAGGCGTCGTAGCCACCGGGGTAGGTGTATGCGGCTGCCGGCATGGAGTTTGGCGGTGGTAGACCTTGAGCTGCGCTCATGTTTAGGCGACGTTCTATATAGAAGAATTAGTCACGAGTTAATCATGAAATGGTTGATGGAGAGGGAGGGGTACCTTTCTCGAAATCGCGCCAGCGCTTCATCGTAATCTTACTACTATCAAACTCACCCTCGGCATCGCCATGACCGCCCTTGCCTGTATCACCGGCCGTCTTTCGCGTATCTCCCCAACTGAAGTCGTCGAATTTCCAGAATGCGTATACCGGAAGGACGAAGTTCCATACAGGGAGCGAAATGAGGTAGATAAGCATCCAAAGCACATAGATCCATCGGTTGGCGGTGACAATAATCAAGACACCGGGGAGACCCAAGATCAGGGCAAGAAGGACCAGGGGAATGACTTGGACGGGCTTGGAAACGATGGATTTGACGACGACGTAGAATGTGAATGAGATAGCGGCGGGCAGGACGAGGGAACCGATCATGTCGATGAAGACGACAAATTGCATACTGAAGCAGAATGTGCCACAGAGATCGCGCACGAAACACAATTCGAAAAGATTGTGGACGGTACTGTTGATCCAACGACGACGCTGAGATAGGAGGACCATGAAACTGTCGGGGACAGTCGTTTTGCAGACTGCTTGAGGCACAAAGACTTGCTTACGCTTGGGGAAGGTCTTCAACATCAGAGTGGTCAAGTAACGATCCTCACCGAGCAGGAGCAAGTTCTTCTTGTGAAGCGTGTCGACAACATTTTCAGAGTAGTGCTCGACAATATCCGGATTGGCCAAGATAGGAACCCAGTAATTCTGACCACCCTTGGGCGCTTTGATACGGTACATAGAGAAACAACCAGGCAGACAAGTGACACCACCAAAGACGGACTCGAAAGCCTTGGCTTGATGGTGAGAAATGTAGTACTCAAACACCTGGATCATAGTAACCCAACTCTGGGTCTTGTTGGCAATCTTCGTTTCACCACAAAGTCCCATAATATCTGGGTCCTTGACCATAGCCGAGACCATGTGCGTTAGACTATCCGGGAACACTTTCGTATCGGCGTCAACCATGAGAATGATTTCGTAGTAATCGGGAGATATGCCGGTGATATTCCAGAATCCGTTGAACATTTCAAATTCAAGTTCGGTCATACGCTCGTCAAACATGACCTTTTGCAAGAAGGACATGAGGATAATCTGACTGTCACGCTTACCACGGTTACCAGGTTTGGATGCCTTTGCTTCGGCCGGTGTACCGCATTTGACAACGACTAGCATCGGCACGCGTTGCTGTTTTTCGGGTGGAATGATGGAAGTCTGTCCGTAGTCGTAGAATCCAGCGTAAATCTTGGCCATGTTGTGTCTCTTGGAGCCGGATGCAACGGCTACGTACGAATAAGGCTGAACCTCGTCGGGTGGAACAACGTGGTCACGCATCATACCAAGCACGTAATCAGGAGTAGACTGTTCTTCACCCTTACCCTTGATGATACCATCACAAATAACCAAGATAGTCTTGTGACTGTTGGGATAATCCGTCAAAGCAATCGAATCCAAAGTGGAACGAATACCTTCTTCACCTTCAGAGTAACAAGTTACCAAACATAGAGTATGCGCAAGAGGGAATCCGAATGGCTGCCATTCGGGTGGTGGCTGCGGAACAACATTTTCATGGATGAAACCGGCGGGACCTTCAGTGGAGCCCACCACAGTCGAATGTCTTTGGTCGTATTGCGAAATCATCAAGCTCGTTCGGCTGTCGACGGCGGCAGCATTGTGTCGGGAGATTGCGTCCACGCTCAACGATCCGTTGCTACTGTTTCCACTTAATTTATACATCGAGGCGGAGGGATTCGTAGTAGGAGCAAGACGAGACGAGGAGTTTTGACTGGCCATTGTTGTAGGCTGAGCCTTGGTTCTGCCGCCTCCAACTGCATAAGGACTAGAGAAACGTGACGTCGTTGGCAAGAAGCTTGCGCGTTTCCTTGCCATCTTCTCAGGAACTGGGGGATCGGCAAGACGAGGAGCGGGACGATAGATATCTTCCGTCCAGTCCTCAATTTGTTGGGCACGAGCTCGACGATCCAAGGTCATTGATGAACGGTTGGCAGCGTACTTCTTGGACAAGAACCAATGAAAGAACAGAGCCATGAAGAATCTCGCGGCAACGATAGAAAGAATAAAGACCAGCGAGACATAGAGCACGACTTGAGATGCAATGCAGCCAATGGTTTTGGTATCAATCGATCCAACTCGAATAATCTGAGACAAGCATTTCGCGACGCGTTTGTCCTCTGATGTCTGGAACGCATACGTGACATCAGTTCCTCGGATATCAGCATTGCTTTGCATCTCCGTGAACAAAGAAGGGAAAGACACTTGGCTAGAATTGAGGTAAGTGAGCAAGTCAAGATCGAGGACATCGCCCGAGTACACAATAAGATTGCGGGTCTTGTTTGCCAAATCGTCCCACGTAAAGTAGACATCGCCAGAGCTGTCCAATGAATAGAAGTCGTTTCGTGCGTCGCTTGAAAGATGGCACATATATCCAAGATAAGGATCCGCAGTTTCGTTTGTCTTGTAATCTGAGCCGTCTTGATTGTATGTCTGACAGGGGAAGTACCAGGCGAGCTCGCCTTTACTGTTGGTGGGAATATCGGAACCTTCGGCGAGAGTGATGATATCCTTGCACGCACCGTTGACATTCTGAAACAAGAAGCTGCCGTCCTTTCCAGAATATTTTACTGGCAAGTCGTACAAGACATTGGAGCCTGCAGGGATTCCATAAGCAGCCGGATGCTCGGAATTTGAAAGGTCAAAAGCCTGGCCGTGGAAAATCATATAACCCGAGTCGACGTGGCCGGCAGCTATACGTGTTTTTGTTGAACCACAGACAACCTGGGTAAACCCAAAAGTCAAGAAACCAACAAAGGTACAAACCAACAAGATCAGACTGATCAAGCCCATTTTCTCACGCCATGCCCGACGTTGTTCCGCTTTCCTCATACCCATGCACGCCATCACCACATCGGGAGCCCAAAAAGTGACAAGCACACAGTATGCGTACCACGGGCTAGGAGCAGGTACATGTTCGCGAACCTCTTGTTGACGTTTCTCCTCCGACTCGATATGCTTTTTGGAGCCTTTCCGGTAGAGCTTCTTTTTCTTGTGGCGCGAGCTGGGGGCACGCTCAATCCGTTCCATGGGCTTGTTTAGATTTCCTTCGAGGCCATATGCATGCGCCTTGGTGCCTGTCTTAAGGGAGCTTTCGGTACTTCCCGTAGTCTCGGCGTCTTCGGGGGCATCGAGAACGGGATCGTGGCCGGTTGACGACGGATATGTGGCCATGTTATGGCTCTGTGCATATTGCGCATAATGGTAATTGGGATGGTCGGGACCTATTTGGTTTCTCTCCGGACGAATGAGCGATCTTTTCCTGCCCAAGTCGGTGGAAGGGGACCCATGCGTAGGCGGCCCTCCTCGCGAAGATGAATGAGAGACATGTCTGCCATGAGACCGTCGGGGAGATGTAGGGGTGTATGGTGATTGCGGAACCTCAGTGAAAGTACCGGACTCGATATCGCGGCGGCGGCGTCGAGAGGATTCTCTGAATCCGGGCTGACTATCTTCGTGTCGCGAGGATGGAGCGTTGGCCGGTCGTTGCGGAAGCGACATAATGGAATGGTTCCAGAGTCTATTCAGAAAAATGTTAATTGCGTTCCACATCCTCGGAACGTCGAGTGTGATCGATCTCTTACCACGTTCTGACCCGCTTGCTTCCGCTGGAACAGTAATTATTTGTAGAAGATAATAATCTCCTAATTCACCTCTCTAAAACAACGAAATCAAAGTCTTGACGCTGCAGACATTAGAACCTCAGAATTCGGATGTTGACTGGTTCAAACGAGTATTTCGGGAAAACCGTCACTAATGCAGAAAAAGTCGAAAAAGCGATCCGTTATGACAGTAAGCGCTGATGAAAGTCGTCAAAGCAGACACGATGGATGAAAGAGACGAATCGTAGAACGGCGTTCCGAGTAAGAATCAGCCGACCGACAACGTGGTGGATGGTATGAGCGAAAGAAACAGCGAAAACAATCAAAAATGCGATCGAGTCGAATATAGTACAAAGCGAGCGAAGGGAACAAACGACGACTGGTGACGACGAAAATGTGAAACAGCAAACAGCGTCGTGTGGTGTTGTTGTATGTATGTTGTTTATGGGTATGTACAACAGGAGAAACCCAACGAGCGGCGATAATTCGATGAGTCCTGCCCACTTGTTTCCTTGGGTTCAAAGGAAGAGAAATTGATATGACAGGGAAAAGAAAGCGAGCGATGGGAGCAGGCTTGTGCTGCTGGCGGAGGGGTGAGCGAGAGAAAGTGGTAGAAGTGAGTGTCCACTCGAGTTGCTACGGTAGTTAGTGAAGGAGGCTGATTTTGCTGTCTTGGACCTAAGACATGGCGGCCTGAGGCCGCGAGGCAAGCAATCAGGTCAGGGGCCGCGCTCTGGGTGTAAGCAGGCTGCCGTAGCAAACACGGGGCTTGGCAGCATCAAAGCAAGGAATAGTCCCGCTTTGACGGATCGAACTTTTGACATGTTACGTACATACGTAGTATATTCAGTGGTATACTCAATGCTACAGCTCCTGAATCATTGCTGTCGTTCGAGATGCAAATCAAAAATACTCGATATTGTCTTGAAAGTCGTAAGGTAGAAGCCTCTGCGGCATACAATTGTCGAAGTTGTTGTGTCTCCATCTCGAACCTCACTCTAACAGAGACATGTTTATTTGTTGTCTGACTGAGTTACCAATTAGCCAATAGCCTGCTAGGAAGATTGAGGCACACTTCGGCACTAGCCGGGCTGATGTATAGATCGTTACTATGATTCGCCGACCACATGCTTAGAATGGGGCGGTTTAGTATCAGTGGATAGCGGTGGTCCATGCTTTCTGCTCCCAACAGCCAATAATATACGAGTTCTTCGATCACGTTATTCGAGACCAAAATAGTACCCGCCCAATATGGATTAGCTGCCTCCAAGGGTCTCAGATTCATCTACTCTGTACGCTTGCTCTTGGCGCTTGGAGATAGTCATGACTTCATCTATTTTTTTTTTTGCGATTTCATACACACCTACGTATAACGCGGAAATATCGAGATCGATAGTCAGCAATATCATACGGCAAGCCGCGTATACTCACCGCTGATCGGTCAATAGACCGATCCTGTCGTCAGCAGAGTCGGATCTGAGAGTACGTAATCCAAATTCCTCTCGTAACTTATCGTATGAATGATGACTATGAGAGTGGCGCGTTGTCAGCCAAGGGGCTGTCTGAACAAGTGACCAGCTTGCTTGCGCGATATCCAGGAGACTGTTTGAATGAGTCAAATGACGCGGAAGAAAAATCCCTCGCAGTATCCTTGAAAAAGCTCCTGTGGGATTCGCCAAAACTCTGAGAGAGTCCCGTTAGGGGCATTGTGGTTAAGTGTAGCAACGAAGTCGTCGCCAAGGTCATTACGTGAAATACAGATTACACAGAGTATACAAGCATGGAATACCTTGAGGAGAAGGCACCGGATATCCCTGCTCCTAGACCACATGGCCTAATTGCCTTTGGCCATTTTCGCGTGATATTCATGTCATACATTCCAGACATGACACCGACTCAAGCATGGCCTAGCCTGTCACACCAGGACAAATTATCTATACAACGCCAGCTGGACGATATCTTCTGTTGACTGAGGGCAATTTGACAAGGCGACAGCAACGTCGACCTTGGGGGTGTATGTGGCGAGGTTGTTAAAGAACTTCGGATCAACGAATGTGTCCTGTTCCCAGGCATTACCACACTCGCACAGTTCAACGAACTGCAATTTTCCGCAGTCCACCATGGCAGCTCCGCCTACGTGAAGTTTCTTCGATCCTTTTTGGAACATGACGTTCATCCTACCACTTTGACGCATGATCCAGTGTTCACCCATGGTGCGTGAGGACGGACAATATCATGGTGAAGAAGGACCCTGATATTGATGGCTACGTTGTTACGGGACTTATTGATTGGGAGGATAATGGCTTTTATCCTGCATACCATGAATGCACAGTATTGACACGGACTCTGAGCCTCGTTGATGAAAATGACTGGTATCTTTATTTGTCGGAAAGTATCTCGCCTCTGAGGTATCCTGTGCGTTGGCTGGTCGACCGCTTGTGGGGGATTCATCTCAGGACCACGTAACTCTGGCCTATACATGTGCCTTGGACTAAGTTGACTATTTTTTGAAATTCCTTGCTGCAAGTAAGATAAGGGTTTGCAATACTGCAGAATGTAAAGGACTCGAATCTCGTATGCCTCGTACTCCATACAGATTCAGGGGGGAAACAATCTCCGATACGCCGATGCCAAGCCAGTCAAGCCTAGGTAGGACCTTTGGAGCCTCAGCCTCCCCCAAGGTTTAAAAATTTGTTCGCTTTCGGCATCTCGCGCCTCCAGAAGAAAGAAAAATCACCTCATCATCGCCAAGACGCCTCAATGTACAATAAGAAGAATCTTCTTGTTGTTGATGTTGGCGCTGGCTTGGTTGACCCGTCTTATGCGCGTACATCCAATTGATTGAGAATTTCGAGACATGTCTTGATGCAGGATGAGTAAGGGGGTGCTACATATATTCAATCAGATTGAGGACTCGTACTCGTAGTCTCGCTCGTTGTACGTAGTACGTACAGCAGAGCCGCCGGGATGAAAAAAATTGATCAAGTCCGGAGACCGGAATGAGAAATTGATGTGAAGAGGGCCAAGAAAAGTCCAAGTGTCTTAGACACCGCGCCTACTAGACCGCATCGGATCTAGTCTGTTTGGCATAATGCATTTTCGCTCTTGTCCGGCCTTCAGGGGGTAAAATGGAAATTATTCGACCAATCGATAGGACGGGTTAACGAGGGGAAGCCGTAAATCAGAAAATTTTATACTTTAAGGTTTGTTGTTAGGCAGCGAGTGCTCAAGCACCTTGAGGCTTGAGGCTTGAAGCTGAAGGCTGTGTTGGAATCTGTTAGCTAAGAAAGAAAACAATTCTGCCTTGGCTCTTAAGGAAGAGGAAGATGGAGTTTGGATAGACAACTCAAGTATCCACCGCGAATATCAATCAGCTTACAGGATCAGCACACGCAGACACGAGGTTGAAGGACGTATCAGGAAGAGACAGAAAGTGGAAAAAGAAGTTCACCTTTGGCAGCCCCACCTTAGGTATAGGACTGGCTTAGTCTTATGTGCAACATCGACAGCGGCGACCACGTACATACTAGAGGTACGGAGTTACACTTTCAACTTCCATGCATGATGAGGACGGTCATTGTTGAAATCATTATCTCATACGTTCAGCTGTGCGACAATGCTCATGTCAAATGCCATTGAGGCTGTCGTCATCGTCCGTGAGCTGAATCCATGGATGTTCATGGTTGATCATCTTGGAAGCTGGAGCCGCGATCATCATCGAAGATCCATATTTCGGCTGCTCGAGTTAGCGGAGACTTGAAAAGAGCTCCTGAATGTCTCCTTATTTTCTTGTTCTCCTCAATGATGTTCAGCAGTCGTATGATGTATGATGCTTCGATGTCTCGTAGTGTGTACTCGTAGCAATAGTACCTGTGCCGTTCCATGGGACGGCGATTCAGCAGGGACTCGGATCCAAGTTTCAGCAAAGCTAAGGTGGGGATCTGGAGAACCAACACTTAGCAGGCAGAAAAAGAACATCTTTTGCTAGAGTCGCTAGACAGTGTAGACACTAGGCAGCGGAGAATACGGTACTTAGAGCATGCCTATTGGAGACATGTCGTAAGCCCCGCCATCACCATTCTCAGATCGGATTGCGATTCTGTCTGTGTTTGCCTGATGTAGATGCATGATGTACGGAGTACACATAATCCCATTGAGGCTTGAGGCTTGAGCATGTTAGTTTTGTATACAGCTCAAATCAATTAAAGTTAACCATCGCTGCCCATTCAGGCAGTGAAACATGCCGCTTTCGTAACTTGAGAAAGTTAACTGAGCAGTACATATCCGTACATGGTCAAGTTAGCATAGTTCGTGGCAAGGCAAATTCTGCAACAAGCACAGCCTTATTGAAAATAAAGCTAAACAGTAGGTATTTTTTGGTGAATAATTAGTTAAATATTGTTCATAAGCGCTGCGTGGTTAGGTCCTTCCGCTTCCGTCAGTCAGCCAGCCAGCCCGCCAAAGCAACCTTCCTTCCTCTTCTGACCTCTCCATCCCTCTCGTCGCCTTCTTCCCTTCACATCCATAAGCACAATCTCGACAAATCACCCTGCCCTCGTTTAGTGGTCGATTGCCGTCAAACTACCACAGTACATATTTCCACTCGCTGCCGAAAACCTCTGTCTGCTGGTTAGTGTCTGCGCCTAAGAAGAGATCTGTGCAAAAGTGAGACCTCCCCGTTCTTCCAAGGTTTGATGCAACCCGCCCCCTCCGTAAGGACGTACCTGCGCCAGAGTCGGTGAACGATTTGTATGGTGGACTCGATTTTGATTTCAATTTTTTCCCGACTTCGATTTTGCCTTTTTCCATACTTGTTTAATCTACAGGTGTCGACGTTGATCAATGCACTGACTTATTACAGCTGTTGCAGGGTCCACCGTCACATTCCAAGGAACCGAGCGCCTTTTCTCTACCTGTCAGCACATAGACTAATTGTACATTATTCGACCACCCTCGTTCAGTCGATCGCTTGTCTCGTCAAGTCGAATCGCCAATCAAAGCATCAATTCGATTGTGTCATTCGTTGCAGTTCTTTGATCATTCTCACTCCCAACGTCTCATCTACCACCCTTCCGTCACCAAGCCTATGATCTAGCAACAACGCTCTACACGAAGCCTTTACGAACCTTCGGTTACTATCCGGGATTGACCTGCTCCCCAGTTGACTCCATCCGGAGAAGAGAATCGAGCCATGATGGCAAGTCCGGTCGGTGACACCTTGGTTCGTCCTTCTTCGATATCCCCTCCGCCGCCAGTGTACCTACGAGCATCGCCTCCGCCAGAGCCACCATCATACGACCCTCCAGCAATTCCTGGCCATGAGAATGCAGCAGCCCAATCTATAGCTCAAGAAATCCACAAAAAGCCGCTCCCGGTGTCTGCTCTGAACATCAACCATGAAGCACACATTCAGCGTTCTCCCCAGTCTCCGGTGCATATCGACGGCTCCGCGTTTGATCCCCAGGCTTTTAGCGCTGTGATTGAAGGCTCCAACGATGACCTGAACTCGCGATTCTCGACTATAAACCTTTCGGATCCGGCGCCGGCCTCGACATCGAGATCTGCTCTTCCACCTCGAGTTGATTCCATACCCGCAGCATCTGCGCAGACTATAGCCGATCGCCATACTTCCACCAGCACCGGATCATGGTCATTAGTCGGTAACGAGAAGGAGGACGGATCGAAACGGGCATCTACCGATCAGCAAGGAGTTGCGCAACCCTATCATAATTCAAATTCGTCAGACGCCAGTTTATCGAGTTCACAACAGATGGACTACCAGCCTCTTCAATATCACCACCGACCTCTCCGTGACTCTCCCACCGGACGACACTCTGGCTCATCCTCTACAGAGTATCTTCCCCAAACGAATCAATTACTCTCCCCTGGACGGGGAGCTTTCGGGACGCCGCGTCCATTATCCGTTTATTCTTCCACATCCGATCTTCGAGCTCGTTCGCCGCACGGTCGTAATGTCTCCGGCCATTCGCCAGATTCCCGCCCCAAATCAACGTATGTCGAAATGTTGAACACGCCATATCCGCCACAAGTGCCATCACCGGCCACCAAGGACAATGATCACTTGAGAATGCTGCTTGGGAATAACATCTCGCTGTTGAGTCAGAAGCAAACGTTTGAGATGTATCTCGCCAATGTTAAGAAAACCAACGATCCAGCCGTTCAATATGAGTTTGCTGTGTTTATGATCAGCGCCATTCAAGAATTGTACGCCGATGAAGATGGTATTACACCAGTTTCAATGGACAAACAGAAAGATGCGCCGGACGTTACTAAATCCCGCTTGCTACTCGAGGCAAAGGCGATCCTACAGAGGCTTGCAGATCGCAGCTACCCTTTTGCGCAGTATTACCTTGGGGACGGATTTTCGTCTGGCCTCTTCAGCAAAGGTAAACAGGACTATGATCGAGCACTGCCCCTTTTTGTGGCGGCCAGCAAGCATGGTCACGCCGAGGCCTCATACCGGGCTGGTTTGTGTAACGAATTTGGCTGGGGTTGCAGAACGGACGGACCTAAAGCCGCCAATTTCTATCGAACAGCTGCTACGAAGAATCATCCTGGCGCCATGCTTCGGCTTGCCCGAGCTTGTCTCGCCGGCGATTTGGGTTTGGGGAAACGTGAGCGAGAAGGATTGAAATGGTTGAAGCGGGCTGCCGATACGGCCGATGTGCAGTACAACGCTGCTCCTTACGAGTTGGGGTTGTTACATGAAGAAGGATATGGTCAAGACATTTTCAAGGATGAGTCGTACGCTGCTCAGTTATACACCAAATCAGCCGATCTTGGCAATAGAGATGCCAACTTTCGCATGGGAGAAGCATACGAGCATGGACAGTTGGGCTGTCCTCACGACCCAGCATTGAGTATTCATTTCTACACCGCGGCTGCTCAGCTTGATCACCCACAGGCTCAGATGGCGTTGTGTGCATGGTACTTGCTCGGCGCGGAGCCTGTTCTCGAGAGGGACGAGGCGGAAGCGTATGAATGGGCCCGGCGTGCTGCCGAACAAGGTAGATACCCTATTGGCGTAGTTTAATTTTAATGCTAATGACGATCTAGGACTCGCCAAAGCTCAATATACCGTAGGGTTCTTCACAGAGAGTGGCATCGGGTGCCGACGTGATCCGCTCGAGGCCAATGTTTGGTATGTCAAGGCAGCGGATCAGGGGGAGGACAGGGCGAAACACAGATTGGCAGCTATTCAGGCCGCTTCAGAGGGAGCCAATCCCATGTCGGCGGCCAAATCAAAAAAGAAAAGTGAAAGACGGTCTTCAGATGGGAAGAGTGAGTTGTAGTTTTGACGTATCTTGGCAGCTTACTAACTGTTTTGCAGAGGATAAACAGAATAAGAAGTTATTCGGCCTATTTTGAGCCGCTTAGCTTTGATATCAACAAAATTACGGAGTTGGTCTCTACGACAGACATCTTTAACATTGCCACGATCTTCAAGTTCATGCGCTTCAATACATACAACGCCATATACGCCTAGGCGTCAGCCTAGATAATGTCTCCTTTCATGCTTTCGTCCGAGCGTGTTCTGAATACGATAATAAACCACGAACATACACCTACATGCCGTCGGTTCCACCTGCTTTCTCTTTATATTTCTATCAAACCGATGAGCCAAAAGACTTTTCAAGATTTGATTCCAGCATATGGGAGTTTTTTTCTCATTCATTCCTTCAACTGCATTCAACCCGAATCCACGCGATATATAATGCACAGCAACATAATCATCTTCGTTTTCGACTTTCTGGCGTTTGATCTGCACAAAATCATGGTTTGGAGGGTTGTTTCTTTTCTTTTTTTTTTTTTTTTTCGTTTTTCTGTTCTCTACCATTGCCTAATACTGTCTCATGAGCATTGTGATTGTCTTTTTGATTGCTTTTGGGATTCTCGATAATACATGGGTGCGATAGTACATACAATTGAGAATATGCATGCATGACTTTATCTAAGTTACCATTTTATTTCTGTCTCTCTACCTAGGTAGACCAATCATATATTATTGTTTCTATCGATAACTAGTACTAGAGATTAATCGGCAGTATTGATCAACGAGGGTGGCGTGTGTGGCATGTTGGTGAATGTAAAATTCGTAAAATACTCGTTTTGTCCTTCACGTACCTATAGACTGCTGTATAGCCTATGAAGTCTATTCCCTATTCCTCGCGGCTATCCATGGATACTGTAATTCTATCTGGTTGTTATCTTTATGTACCCCGCCTTGGACATCTGTCCTAGCAGTGGCTACAAATTATTATAAAGTCCAGTACCGCCGGAGAATAGATTACTGCCCCCCCACCAGTCTCATCTCAATTCCGATTTACTCGCACCGCAAACATGTCCATGTCCGAGGATGTATCCAAATACCACCAGATGGCCCAGAATCCAGCAGTCAACAAAATCCCGAGGCGCGGTGGCGGAAAAAGAACACCACTCAGTTGTCTGGCATGTCGGCAACATAAGCTGCGATGTGATCGCCGTGTTCCATGTGGCACCTGCATTCGCTATCGGCGAGAGGCACGGTGCTGTGAGAATCCTGCTCCTTCACGCCGCCGAGAGGCAACCGTTGCGCAGGCCTTGGAGCATCAGACAATCGAAGAGCGGCCTTCTTCGACAGCAGAAACAGTTCTCTGCCATGGTCGGCAAGGCGTCGAAGCCCATGAGTTGATGTCGCAAGGGGGTTATCCTGGATGGGTAGGAAGAAGGGCGTCCAGTGTCCAAAATGTACACCTGTCTTCTAATAGGACTGGTCAACCGGCAACTTCCCAGGGCCTCTCATCGTTCGTGACGTTACTTGGTCTTCGTGCTGATCTTGATGAGACAGCATCACCGTCTCTACCCCAAATTTTGGCGGAAGCGAACCAGTCAAAGCGTCCTTCGTCTTGGTGGAGTTTTGTCGATGGCCAGCGCATAAAGAGAGCTTGGAGACAGCAATTATCTGCAACACTGCCATCTCGACCGCAGTGCGATCTCCTGGTTAACTACTACCTCGAACATATCAATTGGATCTTCCAGACCATACATGTCCCCTCTTTCCGTCGCGACTATGCTCTGTTTTGGGATAGCGGAATGGATCAGGCCGATCTCATCTGGCTTTCTCTACTTTTTACTGTCATCTCTGTCAGCGCCCTATATGTGCCGCTTGGCATCGTTGAGGTAGTCGGATGTCCAAGAGACTGCATTCGCCATCTTGCCCATATTTGGCACTTGGCGTCTCAACGTGCACTTCGAGCCGGTGACTATGAAGCTCGACCATGTCTGGGACAACTTCAGACATTCTCTGTCACCCAATTATACTGGTACGCGACAAATAAGATCGAAACGTTAAATTCGTCTAGAATCCGTAGACTTCCTTTCCAAGTTGGGCTAACTAAGGTTCTGAAAGACACCTCGGACAAGCTGTTCGGAATGCACAAGCTATCGGCCTTGACAGGGACACGAACGCTTCCACATGTCTTCAAGACGAGATGCGACATCGTCTTTGGTGGGACCTGGTGGACTCCGATACGTAAGGAGGATCTTTTTTTCTACATACTCGATTGACTAACCATTAGTCTAGATTTCAAACAATATGTCTAGATCGCGAACCACTAATCCGATTGAAGAATCCTGGTGTGCCATTACCTCTGAATTGTGACAACCATGACATGGCTGCAACATCAATTCATCCTAAGCCGCTCGATGAACCTACAGTGATGAGCATGAACATCTACAGGGCCCAAGTGTTTCAGATTCTCAATCGACATTTCTGCGCCACACATGGCGACTGTCTTCAGTCCCTCGAAAGTGTTCCGAAAGTGTTCACCGCTTGGATGCCGAGATTGTTGATCTCGTCTCAAATTTGCCCTGGTACTTTCAACTCGACGAAGAGGGGAAGCCACCACGGCTGCCCGAGCTGTTAGGTGAAGTTCTTACTTGGCAGAATCATATACTCCGCACCTGTGTCAGCACTCAGCGGATTCGGATGTACCGTCCATTCCTCGCGGACCGTATTGGTGATGCCTGGGAGAATGTTGCCAAAGCTGCGGATGATGCTTTAGTTGTCTATCGCACACTACGAACAGATGGGGCAACGACATCTCACCAAAAGTTCTTTGCTCAGGCCTACCAAGTATTCTCTGTAGCGGTGTCAGTCGCAGCTCTGTTGTTGGTTGAGGGGCCACTGCCCATCCCCAATGTTTACAGACAGATCAAGGATATGGCCATGGACCTGAAGATGCTTGAAGAACAAGGGTGCCCCGTTCCAGTGGCCACTCACGGCCGCCGAGTTCTGCTACAAATGCTCGCTCTGTTTGACAGCAGGTGGACAGACCCAAAGCCACCCGAAGATGCCCAACGTCTTGTGCCTGACATATCTGTCATCCTCGGTGGCGAGAATAGAACGCGGGCATACGTGGATCGTTTGACATCGCAGGCGCAACCAACCACGCCCACGACGATAGCCTCAGCAGCACCACAGTGTCTACCAGCTGACGCGGAGGAAGGTAATAGAACAGAAACCCATGCAGCAGGGAAACCAGTAGAGGAAACAGGGTTTACGCCCGAGCCACTGATGGATTCATTCTTGGGAGACATGATGGAGAGTATTGATCCGGAACTCTTCCTGGAGGACATCCGCCCACTGGGGTTGCTAGATTGGGACATGACTGGTCTTGTAGATGGACAAAGTAAATAAAGACTTCCTTCACTCTGGGATAACTGAATTCCATCATGGGGTGTAGAGGACTTGAAAATCTTTGTAGGGTATGCTTCTGCTGCAGATGTGTACCATGTTTAGAAAATCGTCAGAGAGCCGCTCGAGAAGGAATGCTCATGATTGGCTCAGCAAACATGTAAAGCCGAGGCAAGCTCGACAAATATGGTAAATAGACTGCATATATTAGCTGCAAGTCACATTATCTGGATGCAGATTTAGCAAACATCAGCTTCTCCGAATGTGGGGGGCAACCTCCTCTCCTATAGTTTTGAGAACTCCGAACACGTCTTGCATCCGGGGCTTAGTTTCCTGTGCCGTATCGAGATACATAAGAGCCAGTGATTTCGGGATAACTAAATATCTCGAAATATCTTGTATGTGATTGATAGCAATACTCACACGGCCCACGACATGTCATTCACCCCAAATTTCTCACTCTCGACCAGTCTGGCAGGCAAAACAGCCATCGTCACTGGTGGAGCTAACGGCATCGGCCTCGAAGTCATCCGAAAATACCATGCAAGTGGCGCCAATGTAGTCATTGCAGACTTGCCTTCTGCACAGCCGGCCGCTGAAAGGGCCATCTAGAGCCTAGGGGGCGACGACGCGCCGCCGCGTGCAATGTTCGTACCTGTGAACATTACTGATTGGGATGCAGTAAACGCGATGTTCGCTTCTGCCATTGATAAGTTTGGGCGAGTGGACATTGTCGTTGCCAACGCGGGTATTATGGAAAGTCGAGAGTTTTCAACTTTCAAACAGACGAGGCCGGACGCTTGATTGAGGATGAGTCGTCGAGCCGGGTCATCGACGTGAATCTCAAGGGGACTATGAATAGTAACTACGTTTTCCAATGAGCCTTTCTGTGCAATTTTGTGTGACTTGTCCAACCGTTTCTGACCCAATGATGAAGCACTCAAGCACGCCGTCTTCTACATGAAACAGAACCCGGCTGACGAAGATGGATGGCGTGGCTCAGTCGTCCTAGTGTCGTCGACATCTGGTTATTTCGGCGGTACCGAAGTGGTATCTTATGTTTCATCCAAGCACGGCGTCATTGGACTCCTACGCTCATCCCATGGCCCCGCACAACGACTTGGAATCCGTGTCAATGGGGTTGCCCCATTCATTACCCCGACATTCATCACCCAGGGTTACTCTGAGCTGTGGAAAGAAGAAGGTCTCCCGACAAATACCCCAGCGGATGTAGCAACTGGAATTGTCCTCATGTCCCTTGATAAAGAAATGCTTGGGAAATGAGGCCTGGTAAGTTTTCAACGAACACATCTAAACGATCCCCCTTGCGTATTGGACTAACCCTTTGAAGGTGGTGGGGGGGAAGATACAGAGAACTGGAACGCCCTCTAGTAGATGTATCGTCAGCGTGGATTGGGGAGGAGATGTTCAATGTTTTCGTCAAGGCTGGGGCATTCTTCCGTAAACTAGGTGGTTATCCACTCCCCGGCCAAAGGGCGTTAACCATAGAAAAGAATGTCATAAACAGCGTGCAACAAGTATAGGAAGCGGAGACTCCTACTTTATGCTCTTCCGAGAGTGACGCGTCCAAAGTTCATACTTATTGTTTGTTCTACCTTTTTGAAAATCATCGATCTCTATATTTTATCTATTCGTCGCCAGAGAAAACCTTCACAGGCAGCCAGTCATCACCACTGACCTTGGACCGGGCCTTGAGGTTGGCCATACATAACACAGCGCAGAATTATGCCCACTAATTTAGTACCTAAAGGGGGATCTTACCAAATCCTTATATCCAGGAAATCCAGCTATCCAATGAGAGAGCAGGCGAGTGGATTTATGCGCTGGGTTCATGATATCCAGGATAGCCGTAATATAATCCTGTCACTTTCTTTTAGAGCTTCCTCGGTCATTCATTCGTACACTTGCTAGATTCAAGCCCACGGACAAACGCAGTTATTATCTGCCACAAGCTACAATTGAACCTCCAGAGATATAGACCCCCGTACGAGCTCTCTGGTCATGGATTAACCAGTGGCTTGCTTGGTTTTCCTCATCTAAGTCCAATCCAGTGGAAGTGAGCAAGCTAGATCTGCGTTCATTACCTCCTCTTGTTCAACAAGGTGTTAGATTAGGCCATTTTGTATGGGACTTGCAGGTGTCCTGATGACCCGTGGAGTACGTTATTCTATCTCGATGAATCAGCAGTTTTATGGACGCTAAGACCGACCTAAGCTTTATGCAATCATGGGCTTTGGCGATGTCTAGTCCATAGGAGTCGGAGTTGAATCAGTTGATCATTAGTTTCTCCGACTGAAGCCTGGTAAGTTCTCCGATGGCCCTAACCAGCAGTGAACGCAAATTTTCCCTCATCTCCGGCCGAACACATACTCGTGCGGATCCTTTGAGTATATGAGCCCTAGCCAGGAACTAACTATATTATGTCGGTAAGAATGCCTATGACCATTTACCACATTCTGCTGTCATACTGCGAACGCATTTTCTGCTATCAATAACTACATCTCGACACAAAAGCCATGTTGTCTGCGCTTAGCCACGGCATTCCCCTATCCAACGGCTCTCGGATAGTTCACGGTTCGGCTGCCAAAGTGAAAAACGCGTTTGTCAATATACCAGTAACACTGCACGAGCTCCATTCAGGCCACTCTGATACCCGCCCAGCGTTCCGCGGCCAATCGGGCTTCATTGAATTTGACACCAATATACGCCTTCCAAGGCATGTTCATATATCCCCAAATGTGGGAGGGGAAAACGTTCAAACTTTGGTTTATGAGCGTATCTTTGTTGTCGGAGGCGTCGCCTTGGTCGAACTTGCGGGGGAAATCTATGTGGTTCCTCCCCAAACACTCGTCACTATCGCCCCTGGCGTTCCATATACCTGGACTGCGTGTCCAGAAGGCGTGAATGTGTCGCGAAACACCGGGTCTGAGGATGAACATGAAATAATATCTGGGGGCAAATTCCTCATGTTGTATGAGTATGAGGAGACCACGGGTTTCTTCCCTACGGCTCAGACCACGACTCTTAAGCGTGTTGAGGATTATGTTAGGTGTGACGACCTAGAGAGTATTCGAATCCCGCTCTTGACAGCGCAGGAAGTGGAGAGCCGATGCTGGTTTATAAAAGATGATCAGCTCTTCCAACCCAAGGAGGAATGATTCTCAGACAGTAGCCAGTCGGAGTAGAGCTATTCAAGGATTATTCATCTATCATCTAATTCGGGCCAATTTCATAGATGCAGAGAGCTTTATTGATGCAAATCCATACTAGGTGTGTTAACAAAACAAAGTCTTAAGACATAAGTTCAGAACGGAAGTGACTCATTAATAATTTTAATGGCTGTCATATTTGTCATGTTGATTCGCCCTGGATAGGCGCTCCCTATCATCCCTACATACTAGATATTAGAAGTCTTAAGTACTATTACTTAGCTTGAAGCTCGGACTGAATTAAAAATAAAAGAACAGCGAAATAATCTCATAAACGTCAGCATTCACCGTTCAGAACTTATCCGATGTCCTGCGACATCAGAATGCGTACTTAAAATCCAATGCTGCGTCGCCCTCCATGTCACCACCTTTCCCTTCTTGCATCATCTTGTTCTTCTTGGACATCCTCCACTTCAACATCAAAACAATAAGCCCCACGCCAATAAGTGCAACGGCCTCGAGACCTAAAGACACAGCATTCCCGGAGATGTATCTCGGGGCGGTGCGAAGAGGATATATCTGTCCAGATAAAACACCAGAAACATTTGCGATAGATGCGGCAATTGGCAGTCCCACGGATCGTTTGGGGATTTGGGGTCTGGTGATACGTTGCTTGAAAACCAAGCCAGCATGATGCAGTAAAAAGGGAAGATGCCTATGCCGCAAAGGAACATGGCAAAATAGCCTAGAGCATTATTTGCAGTTCCGATGGCGATGGAATAGCCAATAAGCACAGAGATCGGGAGAACAAACAGGGAGATAGCTCGTTTCTTCATCCTGTCCGACATGAAGGATACAATAGCTACGGAAATGGTAGCTAGAATGTAGATAGGTATAGTCATATAGTTGGCCTGGATGGACCGATAACTGTTGCAATTCATTAGCAGGGGATGAGATAAGTAAGGGTAAGTAAGATATACCAACATACTCGAAGCCAAGAATGATAGCAGGAAGAAAAGTACCAAATCCAAGCAAAGGTAAGGATGAAGCAAAGAGAGAAAACCCAGTGAGATAAACCAAGGGGTCTTTTAGAGCTGCCCAAACGTGTTTCGGCTCAAGTTTGGATTGGCCCTTGAAAAGCGCATCACGCTCTTTCTTTGCTCTCATACACTTGGCCTGCTCATCAGACAAGAACCAGGCTTTCTCCGCACTGGTAGGGATGGTGAAAAAGAAGATGCAACCAGCAGTCATGGAGATACAACCTTCGATGATGAAGAGCCAGCGCCAAGCCTCGAGACCTAAACGAGTACCCATTGTTTGGATGCCATATGCAATCAACCCACCAAACGCTCCTGATATTGTTGTTGCGCAATATATGACAGCAACTCGCTTTGCTTGTTGGCTGCGGTTCCAGACTGTGGAGATTATGAAAATCATGCATAGCAAGAGTCCGGACTCGAATGCCCCCAGGATGAGTCGACAAGCCAGTGCTTGTCCGTAACTGTGGGTGAAACCAGTACCCAGAGTTGCCGCGCTCCAGCCCACCATGGCGATGGCAAGGACGCGATTGGCACCAAATCTTTGGATAGAAATAACCCAGAGGACGTCACAGATAATGTAGGTAATCTAGAAACGAGTCAGAATTGCCAAGCCCCAGGAGCATAGTTTTGGAGTCCAAAGAGCCATCTCACGTAGAAAAAAGTGACGAGGTTATTAAAATCGTTCCCTTTCAATTTCAGTCCCTCGACCAATCCGAAGACCTTGGCGTTGCCTATGCATGATTAACAGATGAGTGTAGAACAGTGGGCTAAGACTCACCAATGTTTGTCCGATCTAGGTAGGCGAGAATAGTGAGGAATGCTAACTGAGGCAGTAAGAACATATCGAACTTTCTCAGAGCTTGCTTCTCGAGCCCCGAGTCCACTGTCCCAGGGATCACAGTACCGGAAGCAACCGAAGACATCGCTTCTAGGACATGTCCCTTCGTGGATTGAGAAGTAGAGGTAGATGGTTTCTTGTCAATGGTGCCAGCCATCGTCTCCAAGTAGTTTGCTGATGAGTCCTCCAAGGTTCAAATGTTGTTCCGAATATTGACGCAGACTTAAAGATTCAGGTTTTGGCCAACCCGTCAGCAGCACCCGGACATCTGGAACATGTCAATATATATTGCCTTGGAGGCTCTTGTCCTCGCAAATACATGTATTTAGCACTTGGCATGGCATATCTGCTGTATTCGGTTCGCCCCATCCCTGATCCTGAATCCTGGACCTTACCCCAGATACGAGTGGGTCGGTTATCGTCTGGTGGGCGATCGGAGATGAGAGCTGAAACCGGAGAAGAAGCCTCATCTCCGCACGGCGGGACATGGAGGTCTCCCGCTATATACCAAGTCATCACTATCAACAACCGTATTTCTAAATCTGCGGTCGTGAAAAGAACGAACACCACAATGTCTCCTCCTGTTGTGCTCATCATCGGCTGTGGCATCGCTGGCCCAGTCTTGGGCAACTTTTTCAAGCGCAAGGGATACCACCCCATTGTGTTTGAAAAGGTCCCCGAGCTGGGAGATGCGGGGGCGTCGTTGATGCTTATGTCAAATGGGTAAGATATTCATTCCTATATCAAACTTGCTGAATGGAACTGACAGCGAGCCCTAGATTAAAAGTTCTCAACTTGGTTGGTTTGGCAGACGCGTTGAAGACAGAGTCCACGCCATTGCAAGAGTTTTGGGATGCTTCACAGACTGGAAAAGTGCTTGGACGGTCTGACCTACCCAGCACTTTCAACGACAGGTATTATCAAGCTGCTGTCGGAGTTCGTCGTACTACTGTCTCCATCAAGCTCAAGCAGATGCTTTTGGACATGGATGTCGACGTCCGAGAAGGCTGGGAGCTCGTTGACATCCAAGAGAAAGAAGATTCGGTGACGGCGTTCTTTGACGGCGGCCGCTCAGTTACAGGATCTTTCCTTGTCGGGTGTGACGGCATCAAAGCGGCCTCACGGAGGATACTCCTTAGAAATCAGGGACTTTCCGAAGGTCCTCCTACGTACACTGGACTTACACAAGTAAAATCCATATTTTCCAAAAAGTCATATCTGCTTGACTGACACTCTCTATTAGACTGCTGGGATATCTGAGACACCGGAGGCCCTTCGTCAAACCTCAGCCATGAGGAACTGGTATGGAGACGGCGTCAACGTAATCTCATACCCAGTTGGGCCAAACCATACCTCCTGGGCAGTTACGCAACGGGAGACTAAAGAGAAGGAAGAAACTTGGCGCCCATATCGCCCGGACGAGATTCCAGAGCAGAGACAACAGCTAAGTTCTCTATTGAAGGGCTGGGATCCCGCCATTTTGCAGATGGTCAATTTATCCCAGAGAATCATCAAATTTGGTCTTTTCGACCGGGAAGAATTAAAACCCGAGCAATGGTATTCAAGGCGCTGTGTGCTTGTCGGAGATGCAGCACATCCAACAAGCCCCCATCTCGGTCAAGGAGCAAATCAAGCTATGTAAGGACATTTGCTCAAGAGCCTCCGTGGAAATTTTCTGACAAGTCAAACTTTTTAGGGAGGATTGCTTCCACCTAAGTCATTCCATGCCATTCCTGGTTCCAGGAAGCGCCCAGTATGAGGAAAACCTGCAAATACTGGGAAAGAACTTGTCGCAGGAAATCTTCCGCCCCTTTGCGGAGAAGAGACAGCCGCGAACTTCACTGCTTGTCAAGAGTGCGAGAACTCAAGGCGACAAACGCGTGGCTTCGGGTGTCGAAGCCTGTCGGCAGCGTGATTCTGATATTGCTACAGCCTATACGGATCCCGCGGCCATGCTTGCCAGATTCGATTTCTTGTTGCGCGAGCCATTTCAGACATTGTAATCCAGTCCTTCTCCTCATTGTTTTGTATAGAGGTTGGCGCAATCTTTATTCTCTAGTCATGATGCTGGAAATGAAATATGTTGGGTATAAGTGCCGTGATCGTTTCCCCCTCCACTTGTATTATGGATGATATCCCTCTACGATGCACCATGGACTATAAAATCATATAAAACTAAGATTAACATCTTGAAATATAATGTTAGAAATCGATTCTAAAAGCTTATGGACGAGGTCTGGGACATGGAGAGCAAGAGATATCGTATTCCGCCATGTCTTAACATGAGTGAAGCCGAAACATCTTTCTTGCATATAACCGTAATCAACACGCGTGGCCAGCTCGTTTGTTGATTACGTTACTGAATCACTGGTGACAAATATCCTTAGTCGGAGTCACAAGACCAGCCAGCCTGGTGTCGACCCTAGCGTAGCTTAAACGCCGCTCCATGTTCCCCATATCATGCTACCGGAGATGGTGATAATCCAATCATTTAAACATGGTTTCCGATCGGAGAGCGCTTGCAAGTCCGAGCAACTCCGACTCCCCCTGTTGAATCGCAGCAATGAGGCCGCTTGATGCTGTCGATACAGCTCGCAATCGAGAGCAGTATATGAGGAGATGAGCAGAAAGGTTGTACTGTATCTCTTTCGATTTTGATCCTACGTCTGTTGATTGTTCATTATGACTGTTACATCAACCCCTTCCGAATCCCTTTCATACCGCATCGGCGTCGATGTCGGGGGTACGAACACCGACGCTGTCATCGTTGACACAACAGTTTTGGAGGATCCGGCAAAGTCCATCATTGCAGCCAAGAAATCACCAACTACCTCCCCGAGCGTCACTGATGGGATTAAAGTAGCGGTACGGAGTGTGCTCGAAGAATCCAACATCGACCGCCGCCGCATTGCCTCTTTGGCCATTGGAACAACTCACTTCATCAATGCAATCATCGAACATGATGAGCGCCACCTGTCTAAAGTTGCGGTCATCCGGCTTTCCAAGAGCTTCACTCGCGAAGTGCCTCCATTCTCAGACTTTCCTCCCCGGCTAAGGGAAATCATGAGTGGTTATTGCACCCAAGTTGATGGTGGGCTTCAGATTGATGGGAGCATTGAGGCTCCTATTGTCGAAAGCCAAGTTGTCCAGGAGTGTGCCCAGATTCGACAGCGTGGTATTAAGGCTGTTGTTGTGTCTGGTGTGTTTTCGCCCCTCGACCATCACTTTCACCAAGAGGAAACCGTCCGCAAGATCATCAACCGGGAACTCCCCGATGTGGCGGTTACCTGTTCCTCCGAAATATCCAATCTGGGATTTCTAGAGCGAGAAAATGCGTCTATTCTCAACGCGTCCATCCATGGATTTGCGCAAAAGACAATCCGTGAGTTTAAGATGGCCATGAAAGATCTCGGCCTGCGATGTGGGCTTTACCTTACACAAAATGACGGTACTCTCCTTGATGCGGCGATAGCGGCACGGTTACCAATTCGCACATTCTCATCTGGGCCAACGAACTCTTTGAGAGGCGCCGCATTTCTATGTAAATTATACACTGATGGAGGGAATACGTCGCCCACCGCAATTGTGTGTGATGTTGGCGGCACAACCTCTGATGTCGGTGTCTTACTGCCTTCTGGATATCCGAGGCAAGCAGTGGGCGACGTGAGCATTGCTGGTGTCAGAGTCAACTACGGGATGCCTCAGGTTGAGTCTATCGGGATTGGAGGTGGCTCAATTGTTCGTAGGAACGAGGATGGGCGTGTCACTGTCGGCCGGGATTCTGTTGGCTACGCAATCAGGAAACGTTCTCTCGTTTTTGGCGGAGACACAACCACAGCCACAGATGTCACCGTTGCGGCTGGTGTTAAAGTTGAGATTGGCAACCCCGATCTCGTGGCGGGAATAAGTCATGACACTATCGACAAAACGCAAGCTGTTATCAAAAGGGAATATGAACACATTTGCGATCTCCTGAAGACGTCCCCAGAACCTCTACCCCTGATTTTAGTAGGTGGGAGCTCTATCATTTGTCCATCTCAGCTCGATGGAATCTCGGAGATCATTTGGCCACCCTTCCACGACGTTGCGAATGCCGTTGGGGCTGCAATGGCACGCATCAGTGCTACAGTTGACACGGTCCAAAACGCAAGTAACCAGACAATGGCCGAGGCAATGCAAGAGGCCACGGATCTTGCAATCCAGCGCGTTATTGAAGCAGGGGCTCGCCCAGACATGGTAAAAATAACGGAAAAGGAGTCGTTACCCCTTCAATATGTTGATCACCAAGTTCGTACAGTAGTAAAAGCCGTTGATGATTTTTACCCATCGAAGATCAACTTTGAGGAGTGGACACACGAAGATGAGGATGAACTGGCAGCCAATGGCCATCTGCAAACCAAACTGGCTAAAGAAGTGGATGTACATTTTGAAGAACCGATTGATATCGAAAGATACAGACCCAAAATTGTGATTGACCCGAAAACTGGCCTTAAAACGTGGATGGTGTCAACAAGGGACCTGGAATGGCTGGCAGACGGCTGCTATGTCCTTGGATGCGGTGGTGGAGGGTCTCCATTCCCCGAAATGCTAAAGTTGCGCCAGCATCTTGAACAAGACCATGAACTTCGCATCATTGATATGGAGTCGCTTAAACCTGGCGCTCGAATATACTGTGAGTCCAGACTACCCGTACTCAGCGCACAGATGATACTAACGCTGTTCAGGGGCTGGTAATATGGGTTCTCCTGCGGTACCCGCGGAGCGCTTAAGTGCCAGCGAATCTATCTTGGCCATGAAGACGATGATGGAATACAACAAGCATGAGAGCTTTGATGCTATGATTGGAATCGAAATCGGAGGGTCGAATGGGCTTCAACCCTTGACTATCGGGTCCACTCTACACTTTGACCGCCCCGTCGTAGATGCAGACTGGATGGGTAGGCATACCAATCCTTCTGGTACGGCGCCAACTTGAGTGTGATGCTGATTATTTTGCTCCAGGTCGTGCATACCCCAATCTTTGGCAGGTCATTGTTGCTGTGCAAGAGGAAAACCAAATTCTACCGTGCGCTATAGCGTCTGGAGATGGACGAGCTTTGATAATGACAAGGTCACCGGATGACAGGATTATCGATCAGACCCTACGAGCTCCGTCCATCGAGATGGGTTACTATGTCGGCTTCTACGCGAAGCCAACTAGCACTGAGTTGGTCCATCGGTGGGCTGTGAAGAATACCTTGTCCCAGGCATGGAGAATTGGGAGATGTATTGCAAGGGCGAGTAGGGACAACACTGTGAGTACGGTGACTGAGCAGATCATTGAGGAGATGGGTGGAGGCGACTCAGCCAAAATATTGTTCCGAGGAAAGATTGTTGACGTAGAGAGGCGCCTCTTCAAGGGCCATTCCCATGGTGAGGTCGTCATCAAATATGTCTCTGCCGAAGATAGCCAAGAGCAGAATGGTACTGCAGCGGGACTACCTGCTGTGGCTACTGGTGGAGAACTTTGTATCCCTTTCATGAACGAGAATTTACTAGCTCGCCATCGGCGCGAAGATGGTAGTGAGACCGTGATCGCGGCAATCCCGGACCTCATCAGTGTTATCAACTCAGCCAACGGCAAGGCCTTGGGCATTGGAGAATACCGGTATGGTGTTCTTGTTAACGTTATAGGGGTGGCATGTTCACCAGTGTGGAATGGTAACGAGAATGGCTTGAAAGCTGGGGGCCTTGCGGCATTTGGGTAGGATGATATCGCATATTGCCCGCTTGGGACTTATGAGCCGCGTAGCGTCATAGAGGAGTTTTGGTAGATTCCAAGGTTACATGTAATTTTCTCTAATTTGCAAATGGCATGTTTCTAGTAGGAATAACCCGCCCATTCATATGATACGGCTTATAAAGGCCGCCATGTATAATAGATTTGGGACCTAAATTTTGATGTCCGTCATAGCCTATAGTACATATGGACAATAAACCTGATCCCCATATATATATATATATATATATATATATATTGAAGTGGACGGCGTGATGTGCTAGGTATTTTCTCGCCAGTTCTCCGTTGCTGGAAGGTCACCGAACTCTGTTCGGAGTCTTCGGACTTGGGTTTGTCAGGTGCGATACGGAAAAACAGATAAAACCAGCGACATTGCTCCCCATCTGAACTTAAAAATTCGATAACAAAAACTTCTTTTAAACATGCCTCTCAATCCAAGCCCTCCCGATTACTGGACGGAAGCCCTCCAATTTACGTCAACTGTACACCGAGACTTGTATCCAGCAATTGATCCCGGGCGAGCGAGTCTGCATCGCGTCGCCCGTGGTAAGGTCGTTGTAGTAACTGGAGCAGGCAGTGGCTTCGGTGAGGTTTGTCTCACTGCTACCCTTCAACATTTCGAATTCACTGGTTCTGAGGTTTATAACTATAGGGTGCTTGTAGACAATGGGCTAAAGCTGAGCTGCAGCAATAGTGCTTGCAGCAAGGAGCCAAACAAACATTGATCATGTTGCGCGATCCCTAGGTGCAGCCACGAAGACACTCGCGATTGCTACGGATGTCTCATCCGAGGCCCAAGTTAACAAGCTTTTCGAAGAGGCAAATACAAAATATGGGCGGGTTGATGTTGTCATTCACGCTGCTGGAGTTTTGGGACCGATTGCAAAAATTGGTGATGCGCCCACAGATGAGTGGTGGAGGGCCTTTGTAAGTACTTATATATATACCGTAGTAATAGGACGACGTCCTACTAATTACTGTACTAGGAAATCAATGTCAAGGGGACATTCCTCGTCGCCAAAGCATTGGCTTGCGTTTCAAAGGGTCGTGAGGCTACATTTATCTACACCGGCTCCGCTGCATCCTACTTCGCGAGCCCAGGACAATCGTCTTACACTGCCGCCAAAGCCACAGGCAGCATGATCCTGGATCAACTACACAGTGGTAAAGAAGGGCCATTCTAAGAGAGCCCTGTTCGGCCTGGCACAGCTAACGACTCGAGTGCACAGAGTACGAAAACCTACGAGTGTTCAAAGTCCACCCCGGCATGGCCAAGAGCAGCGTACTGCGCTCAGAGTTAGAGATCTACGCTAGAGATACGCGTATGTGTCCCATCCGAACAAATTTGAGAATAGTATAAGCGGTCAAGCTGACACAGAGACCACCATTTTTACCCCAATAGCCGAGTTATTTGGAGGTCTTACGGTGTACCTGGCAGACAAACAGGCCGAGTTCCTCCGTGGTCGGTTTATTGCGGCAAACTGGGATGTAGTTGACCTCGAAAAACACCAAGATGAGATTGTGGCCCGGGATTTGCTAAGGTCGCAGCCGTTTAGGGGCGAGATAGGGCCTGGAGGCCATAAATTTACCCTAGATAGCTAAGTGAAGACTAGTGAGTCTAGTGAGTTTCGCTGCAAAATACAATTACTTCAGAAATACTTGTAAAAGTAAAAAGTAAGAGCCTGCCTACGGCATGGTATGTAACAGGTGTGAACATTCCGTATTCACGTAATCTCAGTTCCAACCTAACCCTTTCACTTGTCGTCATGGTGATTTCTTGAGTATCAATACTATCTATGCATCATTCAGTCAAGATTCGATTCATATATACCTTCACCATCAAAATGCGCTCATTGGGAAATGTTTAGCACCACCGGACTGGCGTTTGTTGACAACTTGAGAAGGCGCCCGACCTCTACCTAGCTCAATCCCATCCAGTGCCTTGATATCCGTATCCGCCACTCCACGCACAGAAATAAGCAGTTGTCAGTAAAGGCAATGATGGCTGATTCATTCAATCGTCTTCCACTGGAAGTCTTGATAACTATTCTGAGATACGCGCCGGATCTTCCAACAATATACAAATTCATCTGCGCATCCGCACACCCCAATGCAGCATTCAACATCGACCCGGCATTCATTTTAGATAAAGCAATCGAGCGCTCAAACGAAGAATTCAAGAATTCAGCACGCATGATTGCTATCTTAAGCACATTAGCGTCAGCGCCGAATCTCGGCTTCAAGGGTTTAGTGGATAGATACAGACATCTACCAGGAGATATACTATCAACAGCTCCAGCGTCCTATGCATTTATGAGAGGTACGCCAGGACCTCGGTATCTCGTACTGACGGCGTACCGTATAGAGATGCTTCAGTATATAGCCTTCATCTCTCTGCTCCGAAACATCCATGAAGTCATATGGTCTATCTCACCTGGAGATGGACAGGAGATGTATTATTATCCTATTAAACAGTGCAGGACTGACATTCTTTTTCAGGCTGCGGCCTGGTGGGCTCCGTCCTGGGTTGAAAAGATGGGAGTCGTACGAGCATATTGGAATCTTTTTATCTATTGGAATATTCGAGCAATCAGTCCCGACTTGGCAACAGTCAGAGATGAAGTGTGTCCTGGCCGCTACGCGCGATTTCTTTGGTTTCCCCCTTGATTCTTTGTGTTCCTTCTCACCACTTTACAGCCCGTTGTTGTCAGTCTTCGAGACTCCGGCTTGAGCAATGGACATTTTCAACTGTTTTTAAAGAGAACTTACAGTGGAGAACTGAAGAACCAAAGCCAGTCGAGACGTTCAGAGCTAATCAGGCTGGCAAAAACAGGTCCTGTATAAGTGAAATGAATTTTTATCTCAGGGAATCGCACTGGAGTTGTTGGTATCATAACTGTCTTTCAGAATCTTTTGAACAGGATCAGTTGTTGCTCCCTCCAGATTACCTTGGTCTCTGTATCTGGGATCGCAAGCGACTCGGTTACGTTGGGCTCAAAGATATGCCTGAAAATTGTCTAGATCCGTGCTTGGGACCTGTGAGAAACCCTACCAACGACTTCTTTTCTTCCACTCGTATGAGATTGAGATGGCGGGCTGTATTCCTGCGAGAGTTGTTTGAATTTCCTGGAGGGCGGTCGCGCCCACGTTCAAAGGCTCTAGACAATCTCAAGATAAGGTGGTATGCGACTCACCGCGTTTGAAGAACGGGCTAAGATCTACTCACTGAGCTGGACCGTGAGCGCCCTCATAAAAGCGACGGCAGCCGTTTCCCTTGCTGAGCTTCAGGGCCTCCTATAGAGTGCTTATTATATGGAGAACCTTGTCTAACGTAGACACATAGCTTTCTACTATTTTATTTATTTATATTTAACTAGGATCTATCTTCTAACTAGTATCTATAATATTTTTTTTTTTAAATTATTGGGTGATTTTGCTACTACAATTATTCAGTACACTGTATATAGAACTCAATCAAGCCAATCTCCCACTAGATCAAGCGAAAATTTGTTCTAATTTCTTTCCGAGCCGTCGATCGCTCAATTGCTTTCCAGTCTCCTTCAGGCGTAGCAGAAGTCTAGCCCCAGCTGGTGCAGCATTGAACGTGTCGTACGTCAGCTAATGTCAGCGTCGTCGTTCAGTCTGATCCTAGAGAAGTTGATGTATCTTTCGGGTCGGAACGATATTCACTTGCCGAGTTCCATATTCCTAGGCATAGAGACCAATATCATTCGACATCTAGCTCTTACCATGGTGCTTCCCGAAAGAGATGAGTGCGTCCCGGCATATGCAGCTCCACATGCGGAGAAACTGTCCCAGTGACCCCCCGCAAAGTTTTATTGACAACCCCGCGTTTAGTTTCGGCCCGCAGCCGGAGGGGGTACCAGCCAGCGAAAAATAGTCTATGAAGAAAATCCGTTCAGAAACCCCAACGGGTGAAACTGTATATACTCTCTGTATGGATAAGTATATACCTCCCCAAACGGAGCCTTGGGAATTGACCCTGATCAGTAGAAATATTTTTAGTGTTCTTGCAATAATATCGCGTTCGCTTGCCTTACGGTCATTATGGGCATTTTGATTACTGGAAGCCTTATAGTTGTTTGTCTCCTTTTCCTGGAACTGATTCGGTTTGGAAAATCTACGATACGGTGTGATTCACTTCCCCCTGGCCCTGCTGCTCTGCCATTTCTGGGTAAGTATGCTACAACTCCATGGGTTTTCAGCTCGTCCTGACGTGAAAGAAGGTAACCTACATCAAATACCAACTAAGAAGGCATACGTCAAGTAATGAGCGGCTATTGACAACTTCTTTTCACTCCATCAGGGTATATCTAATATTCTGACAGGTTTCAAGAATGGTCGCGGGTGTACGGTCCAATAGTGTCACTCAAATTGGGCTCCAGAAACCTGATCATCCTGAATGACGCAAAATCGGTTCGAGAGTAGGTGCAGGATACCCTATACCAATGAATCTCTGCTAACTTCGACATTTCTTTCTGTGATTCTTAGCCTCTTTGATAAGCGAGGAGCTATATATTCAAGTCGACCTCCGAACCATATTGGCACCGAACTTATTGCGCGGGATAACACACACCTGCTACTTATGCCATACGGCCCCGAATGGCGTGCACAAAGAAAAGTCTATCAGACGATTTTAAACATCTCCGCGGTCACGTCTCTTCAACGGCTACAGGCATCCGAATCTTCGTGGACAATGAAACAACTTTTGGATGATCCTCTAGGGTATTATGATCATGTTCGCCGCTACTCCACTGGTGTAATTCTCTTATCTGTTTTCGGAGTCCGTGGACAACATTTTGAAGATCCCCAGATTCAACGGCTCTATCACGTACAGGACCAATTTACACAGATACTGGAGACTGGCGCAACTCCGCCCATCGATGTTGTCCCTTTTCTGAAATATATGCCGGACTTCATGTCACCGTGGAGAAAGTGGGCGCTTGAAATTAGAACTAAGCAGCGCACGCTGTACTTTGATTTATTAAATAAAGTCAAAGAGAACATTGCAACCGGGAATTATAATGGTTGTTTCATGGAAAAGCTTCTGACGGATAAAACCCATGTGATAGATGATGAGCATTTGGCATATATTGGAGGTGTGCTCATGGAAGGCGGTTCTGATACAACGTCATCCACATTGCTTTCGTTTATCCTTGCGATGGTCAAATATCCAGATGTTCTCAAGAAAGCGCACGAGGAAGCAGAGAGAGTATGTGGTGAGAACAGATCGCCTACTTTTGCAGATCTGCCGGATATGCCCTATATCAGGGCTTGTGTGTCAGAGGTTAGTACAAGTATTACGCGCACATATTTTGCTGGGTATTTGGTCTAATACTCGTTAGGTCTTGAGATGGCGCCCAGTTGCAGCTGGCGGGATCCCGCACCAGTTAATCCAAGGTAAGGCTCTTTCTTAAACAATAAACAGGAGTGAAGCTAACACCGCTAGATGACATGTATAATGGTTATATGTTTCCAAAGGATTGTATTTTTGTCGCGAATACCTGGTAAGTGAACCTACCAGGCTTTGGACTGATACTTAGCCAAAAGATATAGGTCGATCCATCACGATCCGGATCTATATGATAACCCTGATGAATTTATTCCCGAACGATATTTGAGAAATGAGATGGGTTTCAGAACAGGGGTTGCTGACATCGATAGTATAAGAAAGACCTACGGTTTTGGTGCTGGGAGGCGGATTTGTCCAGGACAACATTTAGCTGAGAACAGCCTGGTAAGCAATTACACCCTACGGTGACGACGACAGCCGCTAAAATCTAAAAATAGCTCATCAATATTGCCAAGTTGGTTTGGGCCTTTCAGTTCCTCCCTGGAAAAAATCCCGTTACAGGAGAACCACTGTCGAAAGACGCTATTGACACGTCTGTGGTGACTGCTTGGACCGATGGATTCCTTACAGCGCCGATAAAGTTTCCCCTTCAAATTGCTGTCCGCTCCCCAAATCATGCAGAAGTAATTACAAGGGAGTCCAATACTTCCGGAGAAGTTTTCGACGACCTGCGTGGAAAATAGGACTGTATATTGTGCATAGCACCATCAATCATGTCAGTCTTTGCGCGGATTGGGATGACAGAGTGACATAATAACATCCCACTTGGAAGATCCGATGGAGGACAACTGTTAACTAGCTCTTAATGCTGATAAAGTTTACCCAACATGGAGAACTGGGTGAATAAGGATGCTCTTTTAGCATCATGTATTTAGTTCTTCATAGCTCTTTGACATAAGTCCCTCGAATACGACAGTGAGAGTAAGCAAGGCATTCTAACTCGAACGGGCACCATGCTGTACGGAGGATCTCTTCTATCTTGGTTACGTTTGAGATTTCCAGGGTCACTCATTGAATTATTAATCCAGGGACGGACACACCTTAGTTACCTAACTGGTAGGTTGCTGATTACTTTACCGCTATCCCGAATATGGTGAGCGCAGCAAGATCTAGTGATCTTACCCTCTCGGCTTCGTAGTTGTCTACTTACGCAAGGATCTTGCTTTAGAACGAGGTGAATTAGTAAGAAATAACTTGAGTATTGTAAATAGAGAAGATGGAGATGAAAACAGAACGGAAACGAGAGGGTCTGATAATCTCCAGGAACGACTAGACAGGCAGAATAAACTCCTTATAAACTTCGTCCAACATATAAAGCTTCCAAATCAATATAGCAGTTACGGTAGAAATTCTCGTACAAAAATATAACAAAGAAGCAACGGAAATATGACACGAAATATAGCGAGCGTCAATGAACAACAAAGAACAATAAGAAGTTATCCCCGAGCACCCAAATCAGAGATAGGATTGAAGAGAAAGCAAACCCTAACAACTCATGTGCTTTCAACCATCATAAGGACTGTAACAGCTATAGCCTGGAGTTAATTACCCATACCGCCGACGAACATCTCTACGAATGGCATCCCCCCACGCCGCAGTGAAAGGCTCGCCTCCAATACCATGTTCCGCTGCATATCTTAGTCTGCCTTCTCTACTAGAATCTAGTCCGTGGGAGCTCATCACGTCAACAGAAGAAAGTGGGTCTAGCAAGCTGTTAAAAACAACAACACCTTTCTAAATGCATTCATGAACTGACCGAGTGCACCTCTATATGCATTACCGATGCCGAAGTTCTGTCCTTGCCCTGTACCGCCGAGTTCGACATTAAATTCCACGTTACGTGTAACCCAGCCGAGAACGTCCAGAACGGGTTGTAACCAAGGTGTTTGGGATCGAGGACGCAACCCAAGCAACCTTCTAGCATCCGTCTCTTCAATAGGAGTATTAGCATCCAATTCTCTTGCGATTTGTGGAATGGCAGTAGTTGGGCCACCGTAATTACGAATGACCATCTCTTTAGCATGTTGCGCAGTCTGCTCGCGGTTCGTAAACCAGTTGATGACGGTACCTGTATCCAGCCCCGCGACATTGTACTCTCGTCCATGCTGGTACAACTTCAGCTCTTGGGCATCGACCCCCTGCTCCCACTTGCTTCGAAGGAACTTGAGCTGTAGATTGTATTTTGCTGCCTGCTCTGCTCCTGCGACAGTCCAGAACGTTGTTATGAAAGTCACGCGGGGAATGTACTCATCGCCGCATAAGGCGCGGATGAACTGGATTGGCTTACGGTCAAAGCTATCGAAACGCTCCTGGGGGATACACGTGAGATATAGCAGGCCAGAGATGCGGGCAAAAGGCCGGATGGATTGGATACCGCGGATAATCTCGCGGTATGTCCTCTCCTCATTCCCTGGATCAAAGCCAGGAGTGTCCATGATAAATTATTCCTTGTTCCCGATGACGGACTTGCAGATTTCGATATTCTGAGTGACTAGGTTGAGATCAGAAAATACGGAATGTGACTTTCAGAATTGAATGTGCTTACCTGAGTCAATATTGTGCTGCGAATAGCCACGTAAACCTGTAAGATCCTCCAAAAGGGAGGACTTGCCTGATCCAGTCCGCCCGATGATAATAATTGAGTCCGCAGGGGAGGCAGTATTCCTACTCGGCGCATTAGAGAAACATGTACGGGCAAAGATAGAGGAGAGCCCTAACTTGAACTGATTTGCTAGCTCTGCTAGGCAGTCCTGGGTTTGTTTCGCTTTGGACTCCATGGTGGTTCTTATAGATTTGGTAATGAAATGTGATTAATTAAAGAAGAGAAAATATCAGGAGGCAGCACGCTCAGTACAAAGTTGAGGTACACAGTAAGGTTCGTTTGCTTCGTATTGTTGAAGACAGAAGAAAACTTCAGGAAAAGCGGACCATGGGAAAGCATCGCCCTTTTATAGACATCTCACGCCATTTGGGCCGCTATGGAACCTATCACCTTTGTGTAATATGGCTTTATAAAATGATATAACACGATACATAATCAGGCTGCATCCGATGCCTGCGATAAAAGAGTCTTACATACGCTAGCCAAATGAACAATCTAGATCATGATATGGCTAGCGCGCGATACAAGCGAACAAAAGGGTCGTGCATTAGTGCTGAGTTATCTTGAGACTGACCAATCGAGAATGCCAAGGCTGTAATGCCTACGCCATGATACAGAGCCTTGTATGGGATTGGATAGATTGAGAGCGGGATGCTTCCATTGTCAGTGCCACGTCAAGTGTCTGGCACTTCATTCAATGTTAGCTCAGTGGTGTTGAGATCCCACTCAACCAATGGAACACCTTGCTAAGCAACCTCGGAATCTTCAAGAAAATCCGAGGTGAAGATGCTATTCGTGCAAAAGAAATACTAGTCCAGTCACCGGATGGCTATTACTGCCTGGTCTTTGCAGATGGTATGCTTCAAGATAATGAAGACATTATCCAACACTATTGCAGAAGGCAGAGTTCGCCGAAGGAAAGATCTGATCCCCGGAAGCTCACATGCATCCGCCTTCCATTCAAGATTGCCACGTTAGACAATCCAGATGCTTTCAAGAACTTCCAATTCATTCTTTTTAATACTCGTGTTCATTTCGAGTCCTGCTTTGACAGTGGCGAATGGGCACCAAATCACAAGGGACTATCCGCCAGGAGCCCGGAGCTCCGAGCACAACTAGCGAACTTGAGTAAATTACACAATACAGTGTTCCGTGCGTTGAAGCAACTTGAGCAGGGTGAAAATCGTCGAGCTGAGACATTACTAAGATTGTGCCTCTGCTCTCCACCGATCGGTTGTTGGATGTCGTCATCATCGCCAGCTCCCTGATATCCTTGGACTTCTGCTCATGGTCTGGAGAGCCGGGAACAAGGAGTTGCAGAATTCGATTAGAAAAGATCTAGTTTCCTTAGCACGACAGATTCTGTCACAGAACGATCCGCGCAGACTGATGCTCGAATGCTTAGAAAAGCTAGACTTGGATCAATTATGCACCTTATACCTCGCGTATGATGCTTATTGCCGTTCCTTGTGGATGGAAAGGGCAGGAAACGACTTAGTGAGAGCATATTTCTCCTACAACCAGGCTAGGTTTCCCAGGGCTGATGCGGGTGAGTTCTACGGCCTGTACAAGGGAATGTCGATTATCGGTATCCAGAACATACTCGCTCGAGTAGACGTCGAGCTAGGGATGTATACTCACGAGACTATGACACTGTGGCACACTGCAATAGAGTACCTCTGGAGTGACGGAAAGTATGTGGAAATGAGCTACATTTGTCAATGTTTATCCGAACGCATACGTCGTCATGGGACAGGATTTGTTTATAGTCAAGACCCACAGCTAAACCATGATGTTTCAACTACATTTCTTCTCCTTGGCCTAGCACAAGAGGTGCAAGGGTGCCATTATACTGCGAGATTATCATTTGAACAGGCAGCGCAAGTTCGAGATCACGTCGTTCCTGGTGATAAGTGGGATCCAGCTAGAGAGGGCGCTCTCAGCAAATTGGTGGAGGTGAATAGACGGATTGGAGAAATATACACCGCAAACTACAGCAGCATGCTGATCGATAAGATGTACTCGTGAGAGATGGGAGCAAAAGCTTGTCTGTGTATTACTTCCCTGACTGACGTCTGTCTCCTGAGAGAAAGATGCGGAAGATGTCTCGAATCTCGACCACCAAAGCTGGTCCGCTGAGATGTGCTTTTTATCAAGAGAAACGTAGTTATTTGAAGCCGGCTGTATCTTAATTGTTACTTGAGTATACGTTCTTCAATCAAACCGGATAATCACTTTTTGTAAAGGCTTTCCTTTCAAGACGCTTATTAACTTCGACGCGTTAATAACTATCCGAGATATACTCGACGGTAGTTTGATCTTCCGACACGTAGTATATCGGTACCAGAAGTGGCTATTTTTATGCCATTTTGATTGACCCGGCTAGCCGTATACTTTGCCGGATTTGATGGGTTTTTCCTTGCATTTACCTCATGTCATCCCATGATAGAAAACTCAATGTTACTGCAAATTCTCAATTGATTTCTTGTATCTCACACAAAGTTGTGTTGCTTCTAACGATGGATTGCCCTCTATAATAAAGACTCAATCCCCCTCGCTTTAATACGTGTTTCTTCCTCATTGGTAGGCAAGTTGGGCCGAACTGCGCTGTGCACTTCACCAATAATATTTGAAATACATAGTTATCTCGCACTTTTGATCGCTTCTATCTGCAACTAAGCATATCGAGGACTAGGGGCATTGAGCGAAAGCTAATAATTGTTATTATCGGGAAGGCCCAGTTGCTGCTGTTCCAAAACTATATAGACCAGACTACAGATCTGTCCTCGGTGAGAAAGAACAGAACTTTCAGACAAAACCGCGATATTAAATATATGAGATTTCCCAAGACCTCAGTACTGAGCATGCCTATGGCTCGTTGAACAATCTATACTACAACCACAATAGCCACTTCTAAGATCGTACTTCGAAAGCTGAACTACTTTTCAATCCTCAGAATGACCTCAAACATTGGTGGGCGCAAATCCTTGTCGCTATACATATTTACCACAGCTATTAACGTCTTACACTGAAGTTCGGGACGAAGTAGCGTTTCAACAAGCCTGGGAAAGGATAAGTGAAAGATATCATGGCGAGAAACTGACTCCTGCAAAGGGAAAAGTGGTCCTTGAAATATACAGAGCACTTGATGAATCCGTCGAAAAAAGAATCATTTCGAAAGAAGATGCCTGCAAAGCAGCTGAAATCGCGTTTGTTGTCGCTCATCGAGAGTCTGACTTGAACCCCGAGGCGAAAAACCCCAAAAGTAGCGCCACAGGAGTTTTTCAACAAATGGAAACATTTCCCCAGCGGAACAAGATTGACAATTGGAGTGTGAGAAAACAACCTCTAACCGTTGAGCAACGGAAGGATGTTTTTGTGTCCGCAGGAGCTTTTTTTAAGCAATTAGCCAGTACACCAAGCTGGCAAGCCATGAAGCTTGTTGATGTATCCTACGAGGTACAAAAATACTGCTTGGGGGATAAGCATCGGTACGATGTACCCTATGTCCACCGCATCGCAAATTGCCTAGCCACAGCCACCTATCCAAACCAGCAATCAATACTGGATAATGGGAAATATAACCCGGATGAGATCGCAGAGCGCCGATGCGACAGCCCTAAGCTCAATACATGTGGGAAATGAGGCTGTTTATTCGGAAATATCTCAGCCAACAGCCATGAGAATACCTTGACTCCAACTAGCCTAGGCTTTACACACCCGTCCATCTCGAAGATATAATGCGGCCACGGCAACATCACATCTCTGCACATGCTCGTAAAATTGGAACCAAGTTTTGCGAGGTGCTAAGGGTTAAAAAAACCTCATCTCAACCCAATCTCTGCGGCAACCGGAGCACGCGGCGGTGCTGCTCTTAACGTAGCTACTGGTGGAGGCATTACTATCATCCCTTCCGCGAGTGGTCTTCCTCTCTATTGAATCTTCTTCATCCAGCGGGACAAATTGGGGGATCTAGCAGGTTGTGATGTGATGGGGACATGTTGGCTACATAACTACCAGGCTTGGCAATAATCAATGCATTAGGCTTGGATTAATAATTCCGATTCCAGATAACTAACTGCGGTAACTAAATACTTCGAATATTTCGAATAGTTGGTAACTCACAGCACTAACCCGCCTATTCGTATGAACGATCGGGGCCTAGCTAATTTATTACTTCTCCTTCCTCTCTCATGCTTAGTTTGCCCAAAATCATAGTACCTCAATATTATGCTATTGTAGATTGAAAATGCACCCTTTTGCCAGTGATTTAGACATTCTATTCTCTCAATACGTTCCTCTTAAATTTGCGCCTTTTCCCAAGGAATTGTACGACGTGCTCCTGAAAAGACTCGCTCAGTCTCATCACTCATTGCTGGAATCAAGAGAATGTCAATCGCCATGTATAAAAGCCTTGGCCCATTTTTCCGTTGTTGTCCTGACACCACGTTAGAGCACTTGTGCGAATTTGATATGGCGATTCAAAATTGTAATCTGCAAATTCATCGTTGCCTAAGTCTTGAAGAATTTGATCCAGTTCATTAAGATCTTGGGTTGTATTTCTTTCATATACTGTAACGGCATAACTATGTGAGAAGGTTTTTACTCCCGGTACTCTTCCCACAGCTCTTTGACCTTTAGACTGCGGGCTTTTGCTAAATCTTTCTCCAAATTACTTGAATATACTTTGTACGACGAGCTAGATGAAGAATAAGTGCTGCAGCATAAAGGGGTGAGTCATCTGATTTGCTGTAGTACTTGTCAAAGGTATCCTAGCCATTTTGAATCTGAGCATAAAATTCCTTGTCCGATGCATGCTCAACCTGCAATAGAATATTAGTAAGGTTTATACGAATACATTTATGATTCTTTCATCTGGAAAGGGTCTCCCCCACTACTAGCTTCCTCGACTTAAGTCGAAAGCGTTACCTTTTGCTACGCTAGGGTAACAATTACTCTGAAATGGGTAGGCTTATTCTAGCAATTTCAGAGTGCTTAATAATTGTATCCCTTATAAAGAGGACGTTGTCAATTGTTGCCTGATCTCCTTGAGTTTTAGAGTTGCATGTTCAAAGTGACCTAGGAATTTGCTTATTATCTGAAGTTTTTCCCACTCGATAGGAGATAGATAGTTTGCCTCAAGAGTATCTATTAGATATTACTGGTGAAGTGCAAAGCGCAGCGAGGCCCAACTGGCCTACCAATCAGGGGGAAAAATGTATACAAGCGAGAGGGCTTGACTCTTCATTATAGAGGGCAATCCTCTGTTAGATGCAGCACAACTTTGTGACAGATACAAAAATACAATTAAGCATATACAGAATCATCGAGTTTTTCCAACCAAATACCCCCGCTCCCCAGTACATATTTATCGTAACGGTGATCAATAATCGATGATTACTGATACTATTGATACAAGCCAATACCAATTGATTACCAACGAAATCATCGATCAGAACTCTGGATATTGATATACTAATTATGTATTAGTGACGAATTTGGTAACTAGCTATTTACGCTCGCCGAGTGACTATCCGGAGTAGAGATATGAGGCTATTGAGTGATTAAGGAATATCATTATTACGAATGGAAGATAATAACCGTTCCAAAGAACCGCCATATATATCGCAATTCGCGATATGTTAGCGAAAGCCCTAACCCGGAATTTCCCAGGGCTTCGCGGAAGTAAGAAATTGGTATTTGGCCCAATGTAACTGATCGGAAAAACTGGTATTTTTGAATTTTGTCACTTTTTTATCATCCTTTTCGTTGACAACTATTGCTAAATGCAAATATTAGCTATATGTGCGTTAAGTCAAGAAGATTTCTCAACTGGTAGTCTGGTACTACTCCTAAAGAACTCTTACAAGCCTATGATCATAGAAAGCTGGGAGAAAGGCTCCCAGCGCTCACTAGCCTTGGCCGGTGGAAAATAACTCCTAAGTTGCTAGGGAGCGTAGAGGCGTGAGGTAGCAGCCGGTAGTACCGCATACTATAGGCATCACCTCCCATCATGCTGAGGGGCCGCGTGGCCCCCAAGTTTCCGGGGAGCGTAGAGCCATTGGTAGGGACACGGTAGGTGTTACCTCCGTGATGCTGAGGACCTCGTGGTTCGGGGGTTGGGAGAGAAGAATAAATGGACACAGAAAATTGAGGGAGCAACTTCTAGCGCTCACTACCTTTGACCGGTGAAAATAAACCCTAAATTGCTAGGGAGTGTAGAGCCATGGGGACGGTAGGCATCACCTCCCATCATACTGGGGGGCCTCGTGGCTCTCGAGGGGGAAATTGGTCTGGCTCCAGGGGGCAGACTATGTTGGATAAGAGTATTGTGCGATCAGTGAGCGCTCAGCATTGCTCTAGGGGCATGTTACGCGCGCTCAAGGAGTGTGTTGCATGGCTTAGGATATGCTCAGCACCAATCTGGGATCGTGCCATGAGCATCTGGAATCTTAGAGTGAGCGGTCACGTGCCAGGCCATTAAAGCGGCGGCGCCAAAAGCCGATCGCGACACCAATCTATTATCTATATTAAACCTGGGTATGATACCGGTATGTTGTTTTTGAAACCCTACCATCCACCCCGAACTACTAACTGTGCCGTCCAGAGCACCTACAATGCGGGAGCGTTCAATGTAGGTGCGCCAGACGGCACGGTTATATAAACTCGATGAATAATAATAACAACATAATTGGATAATCCAGGGCTCTCAGACTCTCGTATGACCATATCCAACAAACATTTTCTGCCGCAGCCGAGGACGATCAGAGGCTAGTGGTTGACTTGGGGTCCGGGGAAGCAAATCCATTCGCGCAATCGGCAATAATTGATATTGCTTGTGTTCAGAATACGAGGAGAAAGACGACAGCAAATTGAAGCGCAAAACATTTTGATGATACGTAGCCAAACCTTGAGTCCCACAGCCACTCCAACTGAACGGATTCATGAAGATCATTGCTGGTTGCTAGGTATCTAGCTGCTAAAACGCCTCGGTTTTCCATCGGGATCTTAAGGTCGAGACTGGAACTTTAATGCCGTTTAGTCTACGTACTCAAGAATTCGACGGAATTCGCCAGGTCTGTGACTGGTGAAGTTGTTTCAAAAGGGCCTTGTTTAATGCCTGTCGAGGATAATTCCAGTACCAACCTAGCATTACAGATCCTGGAAACCATTTATGACATGATGTTTACGGCCCTGTGCCCATTGCACATTCTGAATAGCTTCATTAGAATCAGTTGATGGCTTCGAAGATACTCAACATTGGTCTCAAATATCCTATGCCATGTATACGGTGGAGATTGCACAAATCTATTACCTATATGCGGTATACCTATGTACCGGATATGACTAATACCCCCTCCTCCTCTGAAACTGATTAACCAACTCCTCGCCCTTCTCCAACCGCTCTAAATTGAGCAACAAAACATCCAAAGCACGCACAAAATATTCTTGCCCCGACCAACTAATATGCGGACTAATCTGTACATTGTCCGCATCCCACAGCGGATGATCAGCCGGCAAGGGTTCAGGGTCAGTAACGTCCAGCGCCGCGCCACGGATTTGATGCGTATTCAGGGCTGTGATGAGTGCCTCTGTGTTGACGATTTTGCCGCGGGATATGTTTGTGAGGAAGCCTTTCCTGGGTGGGAATTTATCCTCTCCTTCCCCTTCTTTTGATGGCGAGGATGTAGATGGGGGAGAGAGAGCATCAGACCAAACCTCAAACTCCTCGCTATCAAACAAGTGGTGCGTAGCAGCCGTTAATGGCAGCGAAATAACAACGTGGTCTGGTTTCGTGTCTTGCAAAAACTGGCGCAGTTCGGCTTTTGTGGTGCCGTGATGCCATGCAACAGGTAAACTACCGTCTGGGTCGCCGGTGCCGGGGACAATGTACCCCTTATCTCTCCTCGATTCCGGCGTGGGTTTTGCTGAGGCCGTATACGCGTAGACCTTTGCGCCGAGGGAGGACGCTATTCTCCCAACTACCCCCAAAACCCATCAGTCCCATACAAAAAGAGCGGGGTGAAGGGGAAAAAAAGGACTGACTCGACCGCCCAATACTCCCATACCCCAAAATCGCAATCCTTTTAACTGCATGATCACTCTGCTTCACCGCCGCATATTTCTTACTTATCCATTCATGCCTCTTCTGGCCTTCGTACAGACTGTTGTAATGTTTCGAGTTTACTAACCAATTCAATAAAACATATTCGGAGATGGGCGGGCCGTGAATCCCCGAGCTGGTGGTTAGGGGTAAGTTTGTGTCTGTGATGTAGGGTTCGTTGATGAGCCCGTCTGCACCGGCGGAGAAGGTGTGGACTAGTTTTATGCTTTTGCCCAATACACGTCAGTTTCTCGGGGATAAGAGGGAAGGGGAAGGCGTACTTTGGTACACTCTCCGGCAATGGGAGATGGCGTTGCGTGCTTAAAGCTATTACAGTTGCTCTCTCGAGGAGGTCTATATATATACCATCAGCACCACCATTTCTATGCATGGAAAGTAGATTGGGTGGTAGGGTGTTACTGACCCTTTGGAACGTTCTCTTCAACAGGTTTACTAGTATCAACCTGCAAGCTCGTAATCTCCAAACGCGGAAATCGCCGTCGGATATTATCGAACCATGCGTCTGGCCAGGTTGCGAAGCTCAGGATAAGGAGGTGTTCGCCGTGGAAGATGCCTGCGTCACCCATTGTATCCCATCAATTACTAAATTTTTTTTGTGGGCAATTGATGTGAGAGAAAAAAAGAAGTGAGGGCGGGGATGGTGAATTTATGATGAGACTTGTTGTAAAACGGATGACCCCACGAAGCAGGCGACAAATACGATTGGTTGTTGAAGCTGTCAGTTCGGCGTGACATAGCGCGATCCTTAGCAGATCAATTGCAGTGGACATGTCTAACTGAAATTGAACTAGGGCGATAGGTGTTCTATAAAATGAAAAATTAGACGTATCGTTGAGCATGTCTTCCTGATCAGGCAACTGGATAGAGATGAGAATCTCTTTGGTTTAGCTTTTGCTTACAACGAGTTTGTTCTATTCTTATACACATTTTAATAAACAGCTAATCTACAATCCAGCTTTGATCCTCTCCTTCAGAACAGACAACGGCACATCTTCCTCATCATAAAACTCCACATCCTCATCGACCCCGAAATCATCCAATCTCTCCCCTTCTGCATTCCGCCACGCTTCTTCGCCTTCATCAACGTCGATGTGATCATTGACTTCAGAACCGGAATGCTCCTCTTCTTTCTCGTTCTCGTTTCCTTCCGAGCTTTCGAGAATCCCATCCTCCGACTCAGCTCTTGTTTGTGACGATTTATTGTTCTTATATCGTTCATGGAACTTCCTTCGTCGCCTGATACCGGCGGCACTATCATCATTGATTACCCCTGCTCGACGAGCTAGATCTTCCTGCTGCCGTTGCCTGAAAGCCGCCATTTCATCGGCTGGTGAATCGAAATGCGGGATTGTAAATGGATCAGATGATGACAATATTGGGCGCGATTTCCGTGGAATGCGGTCTGGGTCTGGTGGTGGCCAGGATAGATTTGGATCTAGACAGTATTAGCATTGTAGAATTGATTGTCATGAATAGGTGAGGAAGTACCCTCAAACTCATTGACTTCGAAATCAAGACCGGATTTTCGGTCTGGTGTACTTGCGAGAGGCCAGAACCAGCTTAGAATCTTGATAGTAATCCTGTCAGTACACTCAATTTTCAAAATTGTAAGAAGAACATACATTCCAGCTCCCACCCATCCCGGCTTTGACATTACTCAAAATGCCAACGTCATATGGAAACTCCTGTTTCCGGATTCTCACTTTCATCCCATCGGGTCCATCCAGATAACCGCCAAAGTATCTCGCCCTTCGGAGGAGGGTTTTGTGCCGCTCGATCTCCCAGGATTCGATTGTGGTGACGTTGGCACCTATAGCCCAGATACTGCGGACTAATAACACAAACAGAGCGAATAGCGTCAGACTATTCACGACCAGCAGAATGAATAGGTGGCACAGAGCTGGGATGCTAGGGCCGAGGTACTGTTTCGGTCGTAGTTAGTGGAAGTCTATGGAAGGTTGGGGGACAGACGCACGCTAGGCATGTTTCTATTCTCCCATAGTATGCCGACTCTGGTGAAAATAAATGATTCGAGGTAGATCATTGAAACGACTGCATAGAACAGAAACCGCACGAAATGCGGGAGCGTAAAGTGTGACACACAGTTGCGTGTCCAAGGACAGTGATGGTCCATTTTTGGTATGCATCTAATGGTTATATTAGTGATCTACCCTCAATAACAAATATCGATCATTTCGTTGTTGAAATTAACATACCGCTGACAGATCTTGCAATGATGCGCCCTCGGCGGCTTAAAAGCCGCACACTTCCTACACCATCTCTGCCGCGTAGAAACATCCCCATCAAATTTAATCCCTCCTTGAGTTGCAGACAACTGATTCTTCGGAGCCCAGTCTTTCGGCACACGGCCAGGATCGACCGTACAAGCCCGATAATAACAGATCCATATACAAGCTACCAGCACATTGAACTTCCATGTTTCGGCCTTGGTGAGTGGGCCCGGTTCGACAAACAGAAACAAGAATTGAGATGAGTACGAAAGAAAACTTATTAGGGCTGTGACGGCGGGGATCGCAAGGTGGCCGATGTCGAGCGATTCGCCGGCCATGATATCTGCATTATTGTTCAGGGGATGTGCTGTGTATGTTGTGTATGTTCAAGGTGAGTGAAGGTCAGCTTGCTGGAGAACAAATCACCTTCGTCCGTTGGTGCCTGGATCGTCAGGCATCAATGTCTCACACAGTACACAGTGGGAATAGAATAAGCGCTTCCACGGACTTCCAGGATACTTAATCATTTATTGGAGAACTTTCTTTACTATAGGCAAATAATTATGGTCAATTGAGAATTGCATGTTGGCCAGCTTGTTCATCGACCGGTTATGTCACATGACTTCGCGTGTCGTTCGCGTCGCGGGACGCTCCTTCCTATTTGATCATCTCAACTTCCCTCAATCTTCATCCAATAATTGCTACCTACCTGAATATCATTTTGTCGAGCACACTCTCAAGGCAACAGAATGATCTAACAAAATGCCAATTGCCGCCCTGCCGCCTTCCACGGCCCAGGCTATCGGCTCAACTTCCATCCTCCCAGATCCCTGCGCCGTCGTCAAGGAGCTGATCGACAACGGCCTAGATGCAGGCGCAACATCCATCTCGGTGGAAATCTCCCCAAACACTCTTGATATCATCCAAATCAAAGACAATGGCCTTGGTATTGCTCCAGAAGATTTCGAGAACTTATGCAAACGAGCGTACACTAGCAAAATCCAGACGCTGGATGATTTAAGAAATGTCGGTGGCCAGTCCTTGGGTTTTCGTGGAGTAGCGCTTGCTAGTGCTGCTGATATGGTTGAGACGCTTACTGTGACGACGAGAACGAGGAGTGATATTGTGGCTTCAGTGCTGAAGTATGATGCGGAGGGCCGTCTAGTCAGGTAGGCTTGATTGTCTACATAGTGGCTTTTGGATGACTATGCTGATCGTGTAGCACGGAGAATGCGTCTCATGCTGTTGGAACCAGTGTATGTTTAACAGGATTTCTGAAGAAAATTCCTGTCAGGCGACAGACTGCTATCAAGTCCGCATCCAAGATCATTGCCAAGATCAAAAAGTTACTTCAAGCTTATGCAATGGCGAAACCGGGCACTCGGCTGTCGTTCAAGGTCCTGAACAGCAATTATGATAAGGATAATTGGACATATGCCCCATCTTCAACAGCAAGCATTGTCGATGCATCTCGCAAGGTGGTCGGAGTGGAGACCGCTGGGCAATGCGTATGCAAGACTTGGCCTGAGAATGTGGAAGAGTCCGATTCATCAGTCAAGCTAGTTGCTTATCTGCCAAAAGTTGATGCCGGTAAGTCGCGTTCCGCAGATATTCGACATTGTACCCCGGTACTAATGACTATAGACTTTTCAAAAATTGGTGGTTTCAATCAGTACATTTCGGTGGATGGCCGCCCGCTATCCTCTGACAGAGGCACAGCGAAGGAGATCATTAAACTATACAAGTCTTACGTTCGCTCAACGGCGAAAGCCAACGGAGTTTCAACGCTGAATGATCCATTTCTCAACCTGCACATCTCATGTCCGCCAGGTGCCTATGACGTGAATGTAGAGCCTGCAAAGGACGACGTCTTATTTGCAGAGCGAGAACAGCTGATCCAGACAATCGAAGAGCTATTCAAAGCAACCTATGGGGAGTTTCAGAAAGCCTCCGAGAATACCCAAAAACAGTCCGCTTCTGCCAACGAGTTTAGCGTTCTGTTACGACAGCCTACTATACACGAACCGGTTTCTCCACCAGCGACTAATCAACTTCCAGCTCTTACAAGACAGCCGACAACTACTCCAGATTGTCCCAGGACAGCACAACCAGACTCGTCAACGATGGGAGAAGATGATCCGTCACAACCCGAGTCTGCTGAAACAGGATCGAATGGCAATGGCCTTAACCCTTGGTCTATTGCAAAAACTCACTTTTTCCACCGGTCTCCGAAATCGAATAAAATAAGTGAATTCGTCACACCGACGAGACCATGCTTCAGGTCTGGTGGCGTGCGAAAGGCAGCCATCCAATCAAGCCCTTCTGATATTGCGAATCCATATTCTCCGTCCTCGCCAGAAGATGGCCAACTTCCACCTCGCAGGTCCATCTCATCGTCCAAAAGAGGTGGTCGAGGTTCGAATGGCTATACCAAAGCTTCAAGGGAGCGAGACCGGGAACGCTATGGAAATGGATCACTCGATACGTGGTTTGTGAAAAACAGCGGATCGACTTTGTCAAGCACTTCTCGTGGAGAGGCATTAGATGACGAGTCTGAAACTGAAAGTGTCATGCTTGATGATCTTGACAATGACGATATCGAGGATACTCCACGAATGGTCAACAAGTCGTTCAAATTACCTCTTGCAAACAAGCCACAAAACAAATGCCAACGACAGCTCTTACTGTCACCTGATACTGAGCCCTCCAATGTGCAATCGGAGAAAAGACAGGAGTACCCAGTCATGGAGGAATGGTCAGCACGTCTTCACGAGAACTTTCCTGACGATCAAAGCGTGTTCAGTAGTCAAGATACCGAAAGAGCATTGGACTTTGAGCGGAGGAAAAAAGAAGCCAATATTGCTCATCGAAAGCAGCTACGACAGCAGTATCTGGCCAGCCCAGCGGGTAGCCAACCTACATCAAACTCTCCGCACAAGAATCGCTATCTTGCAGCCAGAGCCACACTCTCGGAACATATCCAGCAAAGCCAATCGGGTCCGCAGAAAGTACAAACAACCTCAAGCGACGTATCAACAATGCAGGAGAATGATCCCCGAGCATATCTGATGCGACATCAATCCGAATTACAAAACAAAGCGAACGATGTGACTAAGAAGTTGAAGCGTATGGCCACGAACCGCCTACCACTGGAAAATATCCCTAAGGGATTTGATGTTCACAACCTTGGCGTGAAGCTCAACATATCTTTGCCGCAGCTGACTCACCATTGCAAATATTTGGCCGAAGTCGACCAATATGTTTATTGCAGAGACGTGGGCACGGAATACAGCCCATTTGACCCTGTCAATGAGCCGGATCTTGCTGGAATATGTAAGAACTGGGAGAACGCGATTGCCCAACTTGTCAAACAAAAGTATCGACTAAAAGAGGTCGATCTTTATGATGCTGCTGGCGGCTCTGATGAGGCACTTATTGAGCACATTGATATTTTCCGCGCTATCACCTCGAAGACATCGAATTGAGTTCTATCTTCTGGCAACTATGTCTGAAATTTACCGACATGATTTATGGCTAACGATGCATTTATACAGGCCCCATACGCCATAAAACTACATCTCAGCAATGACTTATGAGCGTTTACCGAGAATATATAGCTTAGCATTATACTACATACTAACCACAAACCGAAATATATACAAATAAAAGGTCATTGTCATCATTAGCTCGCCCAGCATCAACTAGACTCAACGATTATCACAATCGCCAATGCCAGCAACGTCACCCCAGCCTAAACAGTCAGCCTTACACGCAAGTCATCAAGAACGGAAAAACTTACAAGAAGAGTCATAAACCCAATCCCATGCAGCTCCCACCCACCAGACAACACCTTCCCCCTCGCAATCGCATTCTGCTGCCTCCAAAACCTATACGCACCCAACAACGAAACCAGAATCGCGCAGGTCTGATACGCAACACTGAGCGGGACACCGACAGACCTGAAATTTATACCAGGTGTAGGTTCCCCCGGTGCCCCGGCGCTGGATGATTGAAGACGAAAGAGTTGGGCCACGAGGACGCCTTGGATAGAGAACGTGGCGGCTGTGCGCATGTAGGCTAGGAATGTTCTTTCGAGTGCTGTCCATTCCTTGTCAGCAAGATCAATTCCATTTACAATATTTTTAGAGGCGGTGGTACCGAAATAGTCTCTATTCCCCTTATGAGGAACCTCCAACGTAACATTCCTCGCCCAAAACCGGCGCACGGAATCCGGAACCCATCTGTGTTTCTTCTGTCTATTCCTTCTTTCTTGATTACCGGCGCCTGCGGCGGTAGTAGTAGTGGTGGTAGGAGATGCAACCCGATACTCGCCAGATGATAATGAACCTTCTGATGTACTTTCCGTGGATAGGCGACGGATCTCGTCTAATTCGGTTGCTTCACGGGGGCGGCTGCTGGTGGTAGTGTTTGTTTCTGTGCGGGAGAGTCTTTGTTCTTGTTCTTCTGTTGCTGCTGACGGTTGGGCTTCGTTTATTTGTAAGGGTTGTTGTTGCTGCTGTTGCTGTGGCTGTTGGGGGTGGGTTTCTTCTTCGTCACCGTCGAACGGAGAGTAGTCGTCATCGCGTCTTGGGCGGGGAGGGATTGGGTCGTCGTCGTAGTCGCCGACTACCTCTGCCATTGGTAATTATTTATTGTGGTCGTTTGAAGAGACTCGACGAATTGAATAGCTGGCCGTCTCGTGGATGTTGTCGCATTGCATTGATGGCACTCTGAAACAATGACCGGAACCAACGCCAGGAGTCGTCTGTGTGTGTGTGTGTGTGTGTGTGTGTGTCTGTCGTACTTCTTCAACAATCGTCTTGCTCGCTACCATGTAGTCAAGATAGTTCAATTGATCACAATATTCTCAATTCAACTCAACTATCCGTCGTGTACCTAACTGGCAAACGTTAATCCATCAAAAAAAATAAACTGACGTAAATGACTCCGTCCATCATCACCAGTTTTCCTCTCCCACAAACCACCCAATAAGCGTTCCCTCTCGCCCAGAGAGTTGTCCTGTCGGAGCCATACCCGACCGAGAACCTTGTTTTTCGTCTCTTCCGAGCGAGATCCATATTTCTCTTCGGCTTAAGCCAATCACATTCTCTGCGTATCGCCTCTTTATATCATTGCCTTTTTAAACCCATCGACAGCCGATCCACTTCTGCGAAGAAAATAAAGATGAAGCTATTCATAACCCCCATGTTTAATCGATATGCACAATGCTCAGCCCTATGGATCCAAGTGATACAAGCTTAATTTCTTATTTCTTCGAGAGTTGAGGCAATTGGCCAATCAGAGGAGGGAGAGGTGTGTGATCCGCTATGGCGACATCGCGAGCCAATTGTAGCGGGGAGAGGTGATAGGGTTGTTTTCTTTGCTTATTCCTCTCCCTACGTACCTAACTACCCTAACAAACTGTGATTCCTGTTTAAGAATTAGGTAGGAGGGATTTTGTAGACGAAGATAACTCCAGTGAATTGCTTGCGTTGCTAGTCAGTCATAGGTACGGTACACTTGGTTGGTATCAAACGTTCAAAACACAGGCAGTCATTAGTCATGAAGAGAAGAAATTACAATCAAACCAAAACAAAAAGACGAAAAAGCAGTGTAAAACGTTCACAGCCGGATATTGCAAAAAAAAAAAGATTCCCCATCATTATTCAAACAATTAATCAAGTCCGCTCAATTCCTCCTCGCATAGTCCTTTCGGGTCGCTGGCTTGCCCCATTTTGTAGTTGTTGATATCGTTGTTTTTGTGGTGATGTTGTTGTGGAAGAAGCAAGGCCAGCGTCTCGATCAGTTGCGGCGGGGATGTTAGGTGCCATGCAGATATATTCTCCATCTCCACCTTGGGCTCCTACAGTTACCCAGACGTATTTCCCTACTCCGCTAGATGGACGCTCCTGTGGACCGTCCCAGAAGATCTCGGTGGGTTGCGCACTGGCGCCAGTTGTGTTGGTGGATGTGGGTGGTCGACCTCCGAGACGACCATAGTACACCCAAGTGCTAAGAACTTCTTTGACGAATTTCATCTTGCGCATGAAGCCATTGGCCTGGAGGACATCGCGTAGTCTGTCATCTCCGCTGTTCTCGGTCGAGTCGTTGGCTACGGTCAGGAATGTTGCCGCTTCGTCGGAAGCGACGGCACGAGTATCAAATCCAGAAGGATGCATTTTGCCTTTGGCTGCCAGATATCGTGCTGCGGATGGCGATAGGTGGTAAAAGTCGATCCATGGAGACGAGCCTCTGCTCTTGCCATGTGATATCACAAGCTTAGTATGGTCGGGGAAGTTGAACTGTATGAGTTAGTAAGCCATATACAGCAGTACTTGGTACGATTGCTTACCTGAAAAGCACCATCGCCAAACCCCCAGACGCCAACATTGCCCAATCGCTGGTAGAATTTGATACAGACATCCGATTCTCTTGCCAAGCTTGGCTCATCACTTGGATCATCTACTCCGTGTCTACCCAACGATCCAATCATATATTTGCCGAATTGATCAACGAGTTTCACTCTCTTCACCTTTTCTGCCTCGGACTTGGCTTGCTCAGGTCCAACGTCAGTCCTGACCCTAATTCCCATGGCCCCGTTTCCACTGCTAGAAGCCTTGACCTCAAAGACCTCCGGTCGCACGAGAACGCGCTTCATGCCACGGACCTCCGCAGAAGCTTGCTCTATATTCTCGTAGAACTCCACAGGCTTCCCGGTCCGTGGCACTAGTTGATCTACCTCCGAGTAGGCATACTCTCGGTTCTCTAAACAGCGAGACTTACGCCGAATGTGCTTTTCTCCGTTGCGTAAAATGACACCACTGGCCGCTTGGCCGTGCTCTCCTTTGAAAACACAACCAACGGTACCATCGTCCAATATATACCCAATGCCATAGCGATTTGTATAATCCACCCATTTGATAACATATGAATGAGGACGGCGTTTGGACTGAGAACGATATGTTCGCGATGCTGATGGTGTCATATTTCGAAGCATAAGTTTGATATCCACGACGACATCTTCTGGAGAAGATCGAGGAATCAAATCAAACTTTTCATTTGGATGTATAAGCGGACTAACCCCTAGTGTTGACCGGGGTTTGTTGGAGGATGTACTGGATTTGCTGGAGTTTCGTGCATGGCTTTGCGCAGTCTCTGCAGGTGGGGGTCGTGAGACTTTGAATCTCTGTTGTTGTTCCACTGGAGTTTCTGACCGGTTCTCCGGTTGTACCGAGCCTGGCGCTCGCATGGTTCTTGATCGGGGGAGCTTCGCCACAATATCTTCATTCAATGGCGTAGCTGAGCGCACTTCTTCCTGACTGAAAGGAGGCAGTGGAGGTCTATCCATAGCGGCCTCATACTGTCGGCGCGATTGAGACCGAGTTTTACCCATACCAAGATTGTCAGGTACACTATCAGATTTTGGCATCGGAGGTGCAACAAGCCTGTCGAGGTCTCGAATAGACGCTGAATACGAGGCAGCAACCCCGCGGGGAATTCTAACCGGCCTTTGAGCCAATCCTTTTGGAGGAGAATCAGGTGGTAAATCACGAGACCCAGACGGGTTGCGTGTCGTATGCGTTGTGGTTGTTGTAGTTATTGGCGGAGCTCGCATTGTGGCAGCACTTCGACTTGTTGTGCGAAGAGGCAACGCTTGTTGGCGAAGTGTGGCTGCATGACTTTTGGGTTTTGCTTCCAGTCGTCGCGATTGCGCTGCAGCCAAGGCAGCTTGCGTTCTCACAAGGGAAGCTGCATTCATCTTCTCTGGGGAGTCTGACGGAGTCAATCGATCATTGCTATCATCGGAGCTATTGGAATCGCTGAAATCGGTTGCTGATGGAACGGCATTCTCAGGAGCACTCCAATCACCTTCGGTCCATGGAGGATATTTATACACAAAGTCGGTTGGTAGGGGAATAACAGGCGAAAGCCCCTTGTCCGATTCGGCAGTTGCTTCTGAAAACACAGACTTGGAAGAGCCTTTGCCGGCACATTTGCGAGGATTTCCATCTCGTTTGAAACCAACGCCGCATTCGGTGTAAAATGCCTCTCTGCAAAATGCATATCTTTCTCGAGGATCCTTAATCTGGGCCGCTTTGCTTCGGTATTTGCTTTCATATTCCAAGCTGTAGCCTTGTATCATTCGGTCTCCTTGGGGCTCTTCCATCTTCAGCCAAACCGGTTTCATCTGTTTACACGCAGGATCAAGAGAACGAGGAATGCAACCGGGATACATGTTGAAAAATTCGTGGTCGACGATCTCATCTGCCGAAGGCCGTTTCTCCTCGTCCAAGTTCAAACAAGAGCTCACGAGGGTTTTTGCCTCTATCGGAATATCGTTTGCGCATTCGTTATCCTTGGGCCAGACGTAGTTTAGGTTCTTGACCTTTTTGTAAATTTCTTCTTGTGTTTTTGACTGGAACGGCGGGAAGCCTGCGAGCATGGCGAAACTAATTCATGTTAGCATCGTACTTATAGAGTTGTCATGCTGTGGGCATCATTACCAAATAACACCCAACGACCATATATCCACTTTTTGATTATGCCCTCCTTTGCTTTTGTCAATCACCTCCGGCGCAATATAGTTCGGAGTACCGCATAGGGTTTGTCGCCGTTTTGCCTCTTTTTCCGACAATATCATAGCTGCCAGTCCGAAATCACCAACTTTGATGTCCATATTCCGATCCAGGAACAGGTTCCCCATCTTGAGATCGCGATGCGCAACGTTTCGCTTATGTAGGTATTTCACTGCGCCGCAAAGCTGTATCATAAAACGTCGCACTTCAGGCAAGGTAAGGGATTTTCGTTTTCGAACCATATCCATCACAGAGCCGTTGGGACATAAATCGAGGACCACGTATGTGCAATCGAAAAAAGCGAATGCGCGATGGAAGCGGACGATATTCGGGTGTCGCAATTTGGAGTGAATTTCGAGCTCCGTTCGAAACTAATACCAATTTGTCAGTTCCATCTGATTTATGCCGTACAAATTTTTAATAGCACACCTTCTCAGCCATCTTCTTTTGTGTCATTTCAGACCGCACAACTTTCAGCGCAAACACCCGGCCATTGCGCACCAGCTTTCCTTCATAACAAACCGCAAAGCCTCCCTTCCCGAGGAACAACCCTGTAGAATATTCCTCGCCATCTTCCCCAGGCTCCCTCACGGTCGAAGGTGGTGGCGGCGCATGGATTTTGGAAGGTGCAGCCTTTGCGGCCGCAGGAGCCGGAGGGACGTGACGATCCACCTTTTTGTGCGCTGCAGACGGTTTGTTCTGCAGTGGAAGATTCGTTGATCGAGGAGAAAGCGCTTCCATGTCAGATCTAATACGAGGATACAACGAAAGCGTCGATTGGAAGGCGACTGTCCATGAATTGATGGATCATGGAAGGGTATATCTCGAGGCGCTTTGTAATTGAGAGCTTTTGGGTAAATCACGACCTGAATGTAAGGTCGAAATTTGACGCAGTCGTTCGGCAACGTTGTAGTATCGTGTTGGCGATTGCCTCCTGATTATGTTCGATATTGATAATACGACGTTTCAGATGGTATGTTGCGGTCCGCGGGTAAGCAACGGACGGACCCCAGGTAGTAGGATCAGCGGCTCAGGGGAAAATTAAAATCGTTTGGTACCATCAATTAAAAAACAATGGACCACTCAATTATTGGAAGCCGTGGAGGAATAAGTAATGCGCTGATTTCGTCGAGTCCAAACAGTTTATTGAGTTCGTAAACTGATAGGGTCCCTTGAAAGCGGAAGGCACATAGCAAGGCTCTCGCACTAACCCAGTGTGGTGGCTGGCACATCTGTTTTAGGAAATCCGTAAACACCAATCGGCCCCGGAAGATTGTTTATCCGCGGGCCCATCTCCTAAGGCAACAACAACAGCCCGCAGTCTTGGCAACGTCTTATTCCCGCTGCACTCCGTCATCGTCTGAATACCTTCAATTGGCAGCAAGTCGTTTGAATACGCCAATTTATATACGGCCATGTCGCTCACTCTGAAGCTCTCGTCGCTCGTTATTCGTACTCTCTCAAAGCCAATCGCGGTGCGTCCATCCTCTGCTATGTATATATGACGCTCAATCACTAATCACCTCGCAGAATAGTATCAAAGCTCAGGCCCGGGAACATGAACGATTCCGACGACTATGTGTCTCCATGGCACAAACGATCCATCGCATCGATATGCGCCTAAAACTTGGCCTCCTACGGGACACAGCCGCGATCGAGGAAAGAGCCGCCAAAGAAGCAGCCGAGGCAGCAGCGCGGAGACACAGATCGAAAGTTCCAACAGCAAAAACGGAGGCTGAGATTCAAGCAGAGAAAGCGGAAACAGAGGAGGCAAAAAAGAAAGCAATTGAGGAAGTAAAAGCGAAACCTCTGCCGCGGATTCGACCGTTATCCGAATCCAAAGCTATCGACTCTGGTGCGAATTTCATTAGTGAGACGTTTCTCTTTCTGGTGGCTGGTGGTTTGATTGTTTTTGAGTCGTGGCGCTCAAGACGCAAGGAAACAAGTCGTCGGTCAGATGTCCAGGATCGATTGGTCGAGTTGGAAGAATCAGAGAAAGCCGCTCGAAGAGCCTTGGGCATACTTGAGAAAGAGCTTCTAGAACTCAAAGCTCAACAGAGCAAACTTCCCTCCAAACATATGAAGCGTATTCTTCCTCAGGAAGTATGGGAGGAGGATACTCAGGAAGTTGCACCTAAACAAGAAGATCAAGGCTGGCTGTCTCAAATTTGGTCCTATTTCCCCTCTTCCAGCACGACTCCAGCTCCATCGGTTCGGGTTGCACCACCACCTGCAACTAAAAAAGAAGAGTCATCCCTACCTTCTACTACCACAGACTCACCACATTCTATAATACCTACATTGTTGAAACCCGGCCATTCAAGTCCTTCGCCAAAGGAGTCGTGATTTCTTCCTTTTGTCCGATCGTATTCTGTCAAGACATCTACTTTATGATACCCTTGCATTCTGATTTATCGATCTAATCTGCATAATCATGTTTATAGACTTTTATTTCGGGTGTTGTTTATACGTTGTGGCCGCTGTACATATTAGGGTTCGGGCGTTCTTGCCGATTTAGCCATGTGCATCATCTCCCCTCGCTCCTTCCTCTCCTTTCTGTCTCATCTCACTTCCTCCCACCATGTACAAATACTTTACAATTAATGTTGTTATTGCATGCCTGAAGGAGAAGAATACCAATGACTAGCAACTTTCACATCGTTACATCTGTCTCGCTTCGATGCCGCCCCATCTGGGACGTGCTCTCTCCCATCTTGGAGTCAAGCGACGCCAACGTCACGTTTGGAGGTGTGTCTCACTATTGGTTGTTGGGATGACTTGAATCTAATGAATTCAAGGCTCGCGTGATGATACCTATGATATCGCAACCTATGTCCCCGTCTTAGACCCTTTGCTAGCCGCCGTTCTACACACATTAGTTCTTACTACCTCGGCCGTTGAAGAAGCCGCCAGACAAGCCACTCTAGCTCGTATCGAACAGTTCATCTCGGTACACCAGAGTGGTTCTATACACCGTCATGTAGCGATTGTTTTCTTGAACTCGGACACTGCATTCCAGAAAGCAAGCAGGCGCTGCACCATCGATGCATTTGTGGCTTTACAAGCTCTGTAAGTTGAGCATGACTATCCTCATGCAAAGCATATCATTAATAGTTTGATAGTCTCTTCGACTCCCCTTTAGTCATCAATATACCGATCATCATACTATCCGAACCCGACGAGTTGTTAACATCGCTCAAAGAGCACTACTACGCCGTTCAGCGAAACATCAACCGGCCTCCCGACACAAACCTCATGTCAACATCATTACAAGCACCGTCAAACTCTATACTATATCTTCTTGAGCAGATTGTAGCGCAAGGATCTGACCAACTCGCCTGTCAACAGAATGTGAACATCTTGAGTGATTTCTTCCCGTCGCTACGTGCTCTAAGCGTCGCATCGAGGACAGTAGAGATGCGCCGGCTAATTGCAGAGTATCTCGGAGAGCGGCTTGCGAAACATATAGAGTCGTTCTGGAATGAGGAGAAAATTCACGGTTAACTTGGTATTCGTCTGATGTTAAGCGAGAGGGCATCTGGAGCAATACTGCCAATGGAAGAAATATATATTTTATAATCGAGCGTGCTCCACGCCATTATCTATTTGAACCTTGGCACATTGTCTACCAATTTTCAGACACACATCTCGCCTTTTCAAAAATTTATATACTTTGCTATTAATAGAAAAAAGAATTCAGAAAAGACCCGAGTGAGAAGTATTCTAGAAGAGTGCCCAATCAGGCACCTCAAAAAAGTGAGAAAGTTGAAAGCAGAGGTATGACGTCGCAGGTCTTGGCATCAGGTACTTGGCCATGAGCCCTCTTGCAGGCGACAATTTTGATTATTTCTAGACTGACGGGACTAGCATGATGCAACAGCGTATCGCAAGTACGAGGACATGATATTAAACAAATGATGATCTATTCCCTAGACATTCATTGTTTTACCAGAGCATAAAAAGAAAGACAACGGGTGACGCGGTTGTCGGTCGGTAAGCCGGCAAGTGTGGCGCTAACCAAGTGTGGCGCAGCGTGCGTGTCCCGTGCCAAGACTGGCCAGAAGCGTCCCCCGCTATCTGCTGTGATTGGCTGCTGGCTTTCCCACTGAGGACCCAGGCTCCACTTGCTGCGGCGGGAGATAGAGACAGCGACAGACAGGCCTGACAAGGCAGCCCCGATACACTTTGCTCATCAGTGCACATTGTCCTCGTCTACTTTCAACTATCTTCATTTTTCCATATTGATTCGCTTCTTTCGAATTGCGGCGTGCTCATTGTCGCCCGTTTTCGTATCATTCTATTCCATTCATTAGAGCGGGTCACATCATTCTAGCCGCCTAGGGGACAACAATTAACCTTTACCTGTCGCTCCGTCCATCCTTTCCCCCTCACTCCCAGATTACCTACAGGTGCGAACTGATACGTCACAAGTGGTTGCGGTTTGGCACAACAAGTATTTTAGAAAATGGTATGTCGCTGTGCGATCGAATTATCACCCCAATACTGACGGCTGTTTTCAATAGGGTCAATCGCGACGTCCTGCCGGTGGTGAGAAGCGCAGTCGCGGCTTTGGCCGGTCCAAAGGCGATGCCGATGTGGGCGACGGTCGAAAAGCCAAAGGAAAACCACAGGTCAAGAAGGCTGCGTTCGAGAGCACGAAGAAGAAGGAAATTGGTGTCTCAGATCTTACGTTGTTGAGCAAAGTGTCCAACGAGGCCATCAACGACAATCTGAAACTACGATTTGAGAACAGGGAGATTTATGTGCGTATTCTACATGCGCTCTGTCAAATCTACTATTTACTAATGATGTGTGAAATGTGCAGACATATATTGGCCATGTCTTGGTCTCTGTCAACCCGTTTCGAGATTGTACGTTTAATTGCGCTGTCAGTTCCAGGACTCAACTAACACCATTGCAGTGGGTATATATACCGACCAGGTACTCGACTCCTATCGTGGCAAGAACCGTCTCGAAGTGCCCCCACACGTCTTCGCGGTCGCCGAATCTGCATATTATAACATGAAGGCTTACAAAGATAACCAATGTGTCATTATCTCAGGAGAGTCTGGAGCTGGAAAGACGGAAGCCGCCAAACAACTAATGCAGTATATCGCAAGTGTATCGGGTGGATCTGATTCATCCATTCAACAAACCAAAGAGGTGGTTCTAGCAACGAACCCTCTTTTGGAATCGTTTGGCAACGCAAAGACGCTGCGAAACAACAACTCGTCGCGATTCGGTAAATATCTGGAGTTGGAGTTTAATGCTCAGGGTGAACCGATTGGAGCCAATATCACGAATTATCTTTTAGAAAAGACGAGGGTGGTCGGACAGATTACGAATGAACGAAACTTTCACATTTTCTATCAGCTTACCAAGGCTGCGCCTCAGGAGTATCGAGGTGAGTGGATACTATGATTCAATCTTGTTCGGTTGACTAACTGCAGTCTGTCACAGATACCTTCGGAATCCAACAGCCTCAGTCATATCTCTACACGAGTCGCTCGAAATGTTTCGATGTGCAGGGCATTGATGACGTTTCCGATTTTGCAGAGGTCCTTGAGGCCATGCGAATCATTGGGTTAACACAGGGCGAAAAAGATAATATTTTCCGCATGCTTGCTGCCATCTTATGGTTGGGTAACGTGCAATTCGCGGAAGACGACGAATCCCATGCATCGATCACTGACCAATCCATTGTCGATTTCGTGGCATATCTTCTCGAAGTCGATTCTGCGCAGGTTAACAAGGCTCTTACGATTCGTATCGTTGAGACTGCTCGCGGCGGTCGACGCGGTTCCGTTTATGAGGTTCCATTGAATAGAGTGCAAGCCAACGCCGTACGAGACGCCTTGGCAATGGCCATCTATTTCAATCTTTTCGACTGGATCGTCGACCGGTTGAATCAATCATTGAAGGCAAAACAAGCTGTTACCAATTCGATTGGTATTCTGGATATCTATGGATTTGAGATTTTCGAAAAGAACTCTTTCGAACAACTGTGCATCAACTACGTGAACGAAAAGTTACAACAGATCTTTATTCAATTGACTCTGAAAGCCGAGCAGGAAGAATATGCGCGGGAACAGATCCAATGGACGCCAATCAAGTACTTCGATAACAAGGTCGTCTGTTCTTTGATCGAGGATAAGCGACCCCCTGGTGTTTTTGCGGCGCTTAATGACGCTTGCGCAACCGCACATGCAGATTCTTCCGCAGCTGACCAGACTTTTGTCGGCCGTCTGAACTTCCTGGGTCAGAATCCCAATTTTGAGAATCGACAGGGACAGTTCATCATCAAGCACTATGCTGGTGATGTCAGCTACTCGGTGGAAGGAATGACAGACAGGAACAAGGATCAGCTGCTCAAGGATTTGCTCAACTTGGTGGGATCGTCAAGTAACGACTTTGTGCATGTTTTGTTTCCGAACCAAGTGAACCAGGACGACAAGCGTCGTCCACCTACTGCCGGTGATAAGATCAAAGCTTCCGCAAACGACCTGGTCACTACGTTGATGAAATGCCAACCTTCTTATATCCGAACCATTAAGCCTAACGAGAACAAATCGCCCACTGAATATAACGGTGCAAACGTACTTCATCAGATCAAGTATCTTGGTCTACAAGAGAACGTCCGTATTCGCAGAGCCGGTTTCGCCTATCGTCAGACGTTTGACAAGTTTGTTGAGCGTTTCTATCTCTTGTCTAAGCATACTTCGTACGCTGGTGATTACACATGGACGGGAGATGCGGAGTCTGGTGCCAAGCAGATTCTAAAGGATACGGGAATTCCGGCTGAGGAATATCAGATGGGTGTAACGAAAGCTTTCATCAAGACTCCGGAAACTTTGTTTGCGCTTGAACACATGAGAGACCGTTACTGGCACAATATGGCCATTCGTATTCAACGGGCATGGCGCAACTACCTACGTTACCGTATTGAATGCGCAATCCGAATCCAACGGTTCTGGCGTAGGGTGACTGGCGGTTTGGAATTCATCAAAGTGCGAGATCAAGGTCATAAGCTGCTTCAAGGTAGGAAAGAACGTCGTCGTATGAGTTTGCTTGGATCTCGACGGTTCATGGGTGATTATATCGGTGTTGGAAACAGTGGTGGCCCTGGCGAGATCATCCGCAGTAGCGCCGGCGTTAGCGGTAAGAACATTTCCCTCATCCTTGATTATGTTCTGGGCTAATCAGAAGTATAGCGTCCGACAACATTTTGTTTTCTTCGCGTTGCGAGCTTCTGGTGGCCAAATTTGGTCGTTCCAGTAAGCCTATGCCTCGTGTCCTCGTTTTGGTGAGTGATACCTCGTAGACCTGGATATATGATACTAACTACTTAGACTTCTCGCAATATCTATATCATCGTTCAAGCGATCGTCAACAATCAACTTTCTATTTCATCAGAGCGAACGATTTCCCTCGGAGCTATCAAGTACATCAGCACAACGAATTTGAAGGATGACTGGTTCTCGATAGTTGTTGGCTCACAAGAGCCCGATCCGCTTCTCAACTGTGTCTTCAAGACTGAATTCTTCACCCATCTGAATACTGCTCTCAGGGGACAACTGACCTTGAAGATTGGGGAAACGTAAGTCTACTACCATCTCATTGAGTCGCATCTGCTAATTGATATCAGCATTGAATATAATAAGAAGCCCGGAAAACTGACCACGGTCAAAGCTGTCAAAGACCCAGCTGTTCCTCGCGACGATGTTTACAAGAGTGGCAGCATTCATACAGGACCTGGTGAACCTCCCAACTCGGTCTCAAAACCCACCCCACGACCCAAGCCAGTTGCTGCGCGACCAGTTACCAAAGGTAAACTTTTGCGACCTGGTGGTCCCAACGGTGGTCCTTCTAAGCTCAGCGGCAATCGGCCGAATGGCACTACTCCGCGACCTGTACCTACACCTCAAGCTCTTCCTGTAGCAACGCCTCAGCCAGCTGCAACCCAGCGTATTGTACCTCAACCGGTTGCAGCTGTCGCGGCTTCGCATAATCGGACACCGTCCCAGGCGTCTGTCCGTGCACCTCCACCACCACCCCCGGCTCCTCCCGCAGCGGCTCCGGCAGCTCCTAAGAAGCCTTCCGCCAAAGTGTTGTACGATTTCTCTAGCGACCGGCCCAACGAGCTTACGATTCATGCGGGAGAAATCATCCAGATTGTCTCCAAGGAAGGAAATGGTATGTCGCAATCTCTTTTTTCTGATATTTCCGGGCAATGACTTACATTAAACAGGTTGGTGGCTATGCATGAACACAACAACTTCAGCCCAAGGCTGGACACCAGAAGCCTACCTCGAAGAAATCGCAGTCGCAGCAGCCAAACCCGCCCCTCCCCCTCCGCCACCAGTGGCACCAAAAGCGGCTCCCAACGGTAACGCTGTCGCAGCAGCAAAAGCCAAACCCGCACCCCCAGCACCGCCAGCAAAGAGACCCACTGCCGCAGGACGCAAACCTCTTGCACCACCCACTCGCGACAGTGCGGTCAGTATCAACTCACAGGATTCGTCTGGAGGTGCCAGTGGTCGCGCGACACCCAACAGTAGCTCAAACGCTAGTCTGGCGGGCGGTCTAGCTGAGATCTTAAGACAGCGCCAAAGCGCAATGCGTCCTTCGAATGAGGAGGATGATGATTGGTGAACGAGTTCGGTATTTATCTGTTATTTCAAATTCTTCGTCGACTTTAGTACGAACTTCTTCTCCGTTGAATATTCTATTTTGGACAATAATGCGAGCGGTTCTTTCGCATTCCAAAAGTAGATTCTCTGTCTTGCTTCTATTTTTTCGTGCTTTTCCTCTTTTCAACGTTGTCTTTTTTTCTAGAGCATATGCATGAATGGCTTTTTGATTAATCCGGTCCATCTTCGGTGGCATGCATATACCTTGATTTTTCTTTTTTTCTGCTTGTTTGTTGTGGTTGTGGTTGAAGAGTGGTTATGTATGTATTTCTCCGTTTGATGTGAGTGTATTAATGTGAGTGTATTACAAAAAAAATTATATGTCTCTCGCATGTCATGGCTCTATCTTCATCTATACATAAGGAATAACAACATCACCCCCTCCGGATGACCTTCGGCCATGACAGCAACGCTCTTGGACCTCCATCGTTCCAGTCGACTATATGTCAAGTTAGGGCTGATAGCGTCACCTGACCGGTGGAGTTGATGCATCCATCTTGATCTGATACCAATGCACGCACCTCTTCTCTTGTTCTTCAGATGTATATCTTCAATATAGATCTTGCAACCATCTTCCTGGATTATTCCTGTCTTCAGATACTACGTATAAAAAAATTAGGGCTAGGGTTAAGCATGTGACGATGCAAACTACATAGTACGTGTGTTTTGCGTTGGCTTTATTTTACAGTGGTCGTATTAAAAGTGGGTGCTGTAGCCTGTAAGCTATATGGTTGGAGAGATCGTTACGCTCGTTACGATCCGATGCCCCGCTGTACCCCACTAAGCTTATAAGTCGACCAGTAACCATACAGTATATACCCCGTAGTAGAGAGCATTACGTAGTGTATGTAAATAGATTACACGCTGGCTGGCTGGCGCTGACCCTGGCCTGACCCCTCCATCTCCATCCCCTCTTTTGAGCTGTTTATTTACGTAGTAGCATCTTTCTTCATTCATCAGGCTATATTCTTCATTACTTCTTGTATATCTACAAATTAATTGAACTATCTCATAATATATCTACTACCACCCCGCAATGTCCTACGGAGAAAACTACGGCCAAGGTCGCGATCAATACGGCGACAACTATGGCCAGGGCCAGCGCCGCGAAGAATACGGGGACCAGCAGTACCGAGGCAACTACGGCGCCAATGCCCCGGACTTCTCAGACGTGGTTAGCCACGCCGAAAACCACGGCGGCAGCAGCTCGTCGTTCTTCAGCCAAGCAGCCAACTACCTCCAACAACAACATGGCAACCTCTCAAACCAGGATATTGATCAGGAACACATGGTGAACTCGCACCAGAAATTCTATGGTGGTGGTGGCGGCAACGATGGTCCTGCGAGCTCTAATGAGCTTGGTGCCGGTGCGGCGATGCAGGCGTTGAAGGCTTTTACGAGTGGTGGTTCTGGGGGTGGACAGAATCAGTTGATTGGATTGGCGATGGCGGAGGCTGAGAAGTTGTTTGATCAGCAGAGTGCGAATGGCAATGCAGTAAGCTTCTTTTCTTTCTTTGGTGCGGGCTGGGATGAACAGGTTTGCTGATATATCTTCTTCCAGAGCGGCGACAAGCAGTCTGCTATCAACTCGGCGGCCGAGATGGCGTTCAAGATGTACATGAAAGGACAGGGAGGTCTCGGTGGCACTGGTGGACCTTCTGGGTTGCTGGGCTTGGCTAGCAAGTTCTTCTAAGAAGTGATGTATATTTATGGTGGTCTGGAACAATGAATAGTATCTTTGATTGACTCATGACGGACATATAAGTGCGTAGCTGAAAACTCGACACAGAAGATATGCTCAGGGCGAACAGCAGCTGCTACTGTGCCACATAAAACAACCCTGTAAATAATAATAAACAAATACAATAATCTCTCATAGTGAAGAGAGACATCAGGTGAGGGCCCTGTTGACTAATTTCGGAACGGAAGAACCGAAGAGGCGGACGGCAAACCGTTAGGATTGCGTAACTACCCTAACAACCAACAGAGCGAGGGGCCGACACGAGGAATGCTCGGCGATTAAAGTGTTACACAGAACAAGGAACTTCATTTAATTCCCTCGCTACTGCTTAATCTCCGTCGAGTCCCTCCATGCTGGTGTTGATTTCTCTTCATTCTCGCGTGCAATTTGAGATAATCAGTTGATTGAAACTATCGGACCACTCGGGAACCCAAGTCCGATGCGCGACCGCCTGGCTAGACTTCTGCTTCAATCGACGTGAAATCGCGCCTTTACGGCGCCACTACCACTTTCTACGTATCAGCAATGGCCCTCTCAAAGTCGAACAGGATTATTATCCTGCTGGTCATCGATACGGCGTTTTTCCTTCTTGAATTAATCGTCGGTATGTTGCTTTTGCGATGAGGTATTGTGATGAGACGGGCTTGATTAATGGGTTCGTTATCCGATAGGTTATGCCGTGCATTCGCTTGCCCTTGTTGCCGATTCGTTTCATATGGTACGCTCTTTATCAATACAGCTTGTTGTCTTGGGCGATTGATACTCCATCAGTCGTGTCGGCACCGGACTACTAGCCCACGGAAAATGATTGCTAACTCGCCTGATAGCTCAACGATGTCCTCTCTTTAATTGTCGGATTATGGGCCGTCAAGGTCGCAAACCAAGAATCCAACTCCAAGACATATACCTATGGCGTAAGTCATTGACCGATCGATTGGAATCGAGTCAATCAATCTAACATTGAGATGTAGTGGCAACGTGCGGAAACCCTGGGAGCCCTCGTCAACGGCGTGTTCTTGGTGGCACTATGCATGTCCATTTTCCTCGAAGCGATCCAGCGACTCGTCGAACCGCAAGAAGTGAAGAATCCAAAGTTGGTCATGATTGTCGGTTGTTTTGGTCTACTTTCCAATATACTCGGCCTAGTACTTTTCCACGATCACTCGCATGGCCATGGGCCGGAAGCAGAGGGACATGAACACGCACACGGCGAGGAAGGAGATTTGCATGCCGCGGAGGAAGGTCATATCCACGAACACACCACACATAAGATGGCCGACGAAAGAGAAACTGTTGCCAGCATTATGCCTCAGAACGTGGTTGGTGTTCGCCGTACCGATACCGAGGATGTCGGAGAGCGTCCTCAAATTATTGGCAATGAGAATCGTCCGGCTTCGCCGGCCCAGTCACCTGCAGCAAGGGGCCGCGGACAGCATCGACGCACATCGCGCGGGTCGCGAGGCCTTGGTAACCTAGACGGCATCTACGTGCATCCAGGTGATCGGTATCAAAACATCATCAATGCCAGCCAGCTTGATGACAGTGCTTCTACATCGGATTCGGAAGATAGCAGCAACATCGAATCTCCCGTAACCGAGCGTACACAGCTCCTTGGAAATCAAGACCGTACACCACGTTACGTCGATGGTGACAGCGTTGCAGCATCAAAGGCAGCCGAGGACGACACTCACAGAACTCATAACCACGCCAAGCCAAAGACAGGAAAGAAAGGCCATGGGGGACATTCGCATGGAGATCTCAACATGCGCGGAGTCTTTTTGCATGTCATGGGCGACGCGCTGGGCAACATTGGTGTCATCGCCTCTGCATTAATCATCTGGCTGACCTCATACTCTTGGAGATTCTATGTCGACCCGGGCATTTCATTGGTCATCACCATTATCATCCTCTGTTCCGCAATTCCCCTCTGCAAAGCTGCCTCTAGAATTCTGTTGCAGGCTGTACCCGCCGGAATGAGTATTGACCATATCCAGGAAGACATCAACAGCATCCGCGGCGTTGTGAGCTCGCACCATCTGCACGTTTGGCAATTGAGTGACACCAAGCTTGTTGCATCAATACATATCCAGGTCGGAAGCGAAATCAAGGATGAGGGATCTGACAGCTACATGGAGATTGCAAAGGAGATTCGCCGTTGTCTACACGCTTATGGAATTCATTCGTCTACCATCCAACCCGAGTTTACTCCTGACACGGACACCGAGAGCCAGAACGGTGGTTCACCGTCCCATGCTACCGACAATACACGTATTCCTAGCAGTGCGAGCAGTTTCCGGGATGATAATGCCTGTCTCTTGGACTGTGGCGACGAGTGTCCTCGTGGACAATGCTGTCCTAAGAAGTGAACTTAGCTTCTCGATGCTGACTTGTATCACCAATCCCTCACTTATTCATACCATACCATTCTCATACTGATACTCATCCATACCATACACTATTTGTACTAATCACCCGAGACGAGATTTATCAATCCTCTCAATCACGCTTCCGCCATACACAATTTCCTATTTCCTCATTGCAAAAGCGCAGTCCTTGACTCGATTCCTTGCGTTTCTTTTCCTTTCTTTTTTTTTTTTTAAGAAAAACGGCCGACCTGGTCTGTTCATTGTTTTCCTTAGTTCTGGGCGTGGATGACATTGTGTTTAAATGGCTTTAAGCTTGTTCATCGGCGTTCTTTGGGGGTAGATAGGGACTGGGTTCGTGTCAATGTACTTTTTGTGTTATGCATACCAATTCAATTTTTATCAAGCTCGAAGCGTAAGACAACAAATCAAGTCGATGAACAGAGTCCATCCCTTAGCCTAAGCTCCTGCCAATAACCACGTTTATGGACTATAACTATGTAGGAAGGCTGTTCTCAACTTGGCATTCATTCATAATATTTAAAACTAATCGCACCGTACTACAGAGAGAGTATCCCCTGAAAGCAAGAACAGACTACGAAACAACAATTTTCTTCTCTGTCGTAAAGTGACTCAACGTCTCATTCGACAAATTCAACGTATCCTGCACAATCTGCTTGGACGTCAACCCAACCCACTGCGCCAGAGACATATCTATTCAACCTCGTCAGCACAGAAACTTTTCAGACGATCAGCCTGCACGGGGAGGGGGGAACAACATACCAGAATAATGATCCGCCTGCAAAACCTCCAAAACAATCAAATCCTCATCCCCCGTGTTTTCGATGTAGTGACTATTCGACTTCGGGAAATAGGCAACATCGCCCGCCCTATAATCAAATGTTGTAGCCTTGCTCGGCGGCGTGAAGAGCGTCGCGCGGCCTTGTCCCTGGATGAAGAATGTCCATTCATCGCTTGATGGATGCCAGTGGATCTCCCTCAATCCGCCGGGGTTTATGGTCACAAGAGCAGCTGAGAAGCCGGTAGCGATTGGAAAACTGAGCGGGTCGACGATTTTGACGCTTCCTCCCTCGAGTTGTTGCGCTGGTTGTGCGGAGAAGTGGTACGAGTAACTCAGTGCCTGGGGCATTGCACCTGCAGAACCCGTAATGTTTTGGGCTTGGATGTCTGTTGGTGCTGGGGTGCCGGGGAAGATGAATAGTTTCTCGGAGGGGATGTTCTGGAAGTCGGAGACGGGGACGCCGAGATCTTTGGATAGGACTTCTCTCTATTTATCTCGCCAGTTAGTCACTGAGTTCATATGCGGGGGGGAGGGGAGTTAAGGGGTTGAGAGGATGTACCGGGTTATGAGCAAAGATCTCTGTGGCTAGGAAGGTATTTGTCTCGGAGAATGAGCCGTCGTCAAAAATGAGCATGAATTCGACGCCATTTTCGAGGGCTTGGATGCTGTGTGGGATTCCTCTGTAATATTTAGTCAAAACTATGATCGTTTTCGGAAAAGGGAAATTGATATGGTCTCTTACGCTGGGAAAAACCATACATCCCCTTTACCGACGTCGTCGATGAATGTTTGCCCATCATCGTTTACAGCCTGTCACAGTCAGCACTTTTCCTTCGCCAAGAACCGAAGGATGGATGAAGATACCTGAATTCTACAAGATCCATTCAGAACAAGAGCCCATTCAGCCGCAACATGCCAATGAAGTTCTCTGTATCCAGCTGCTTCGAGTCTCATATTTACGCCAGCCATTTCTGTGGCTGCTGGAAGGACGTCCACATTCTGTTGACGGGACCAACCTGACTTCCCTTTTCCTAGACTGTTGTTTCATTAGATAAAGTCAAGACTTTACCTTGTAAGAGGGCCATGTCAAGGGGTTTTACGTACGTCACGCCGCTGAGAGCTGTTCATCGTTAGTAGCAAGCTCTGACTGTGCCACGCTCAAAGGGGGGGTGTGAGGATTAACAACATACCCAGTGGCCATTGAGCGTTGATAGTAGCTCCAGAATCAGTTCCCGGCGGAGCAAGTTTATCAGAATACATTTTATACATCTCAGAATTACCTAACCAATGTTTAGTCCATATTTCCATACACAGCCTCTCTCGGGGGATGAAATGTGCAGTGTGAAGAAGACTTACGAGGCCCAGGATCAGTACCCCCCGTATCCCCACGAATAGGCTGCGGACTCTCAACATCGTCGAAGTTTAGGTACACCCCTAGATCTGGGGCGTCGGTCTGTCCAGGGGCAAGCTGGTAGGAGATTGTTTCTGTGTTTTCGTTTGAGATTGTGTTGGTGGGTGAGTAGCCGATTAGGTTTTGGCCTCCTCGGAGAGGGTTTGAGGACGTTGCTGCTGCTGCTGGGGCGGCTACTACGGCTTTGAGAGCTAAAAGAAGGGCCGTGAGGGTGGCGATGCTTTTGTGTAGTATCATATTGGGTAACTGATAAGAGTTGATCTTAAAAAGAAAAGTTGATGGAAGGATCTGAAGATTTTGGGATAAGTTTTTAGATAGTCTTCAGCTGGGTTCTCAGGGGAGGGCTCATGGTTCGTTTTATAATTACTCCTCAGACATACAACTTGCTTATCAGATAGAGGAAAACGACGATTCTGATTCTGTCAATCAAATTGCCATCAAAACGAGGCTTCGGCACGTATCCGGACTCATCCTTGAGAACTCTACAAATCTACCCCAACAGAAAGCAACAGCTTCTCCTCTCTCTCCGCACACCGACGTCAGAAATGCCAGAATTGTAAAATAATACCCCTCACGTCTCGTTAATGGCCAATAGATAGCCACCAAGTTCAAGGCGGTAGCGTACCGAGAACGATGAAGCATTCATCTTCTTGCTATACTTGGATCTGTATCACCAGGGATCCCGGTGTGTGTATGTACTTGGCGGGTTCTATCACATTCCAAACCCTATATATAGAAAACAAAAAGCATCCATTGATGGGCACATATGCATGCTGCGAGGGCTATGGTGTTTGATTCCGGTCGAGTACGTGAGTTGTTGACGGGGCAATTGATCTACGCTCTACATAAGATGGAATATCCTTGCCTCTCACTACCTAGGCAGGTAGGGGGTGAAATGGTGTGATAGTATCCACCGTAGTCAGCCCTAATGTAGGCAGGGGCAGAATATATCACTTTTCAAGACATCTAGATATGTGCTATTCGAAAAGAAGCCGATAAAGTACGTAGCCGGTATTCTCAGATTGGGTCACCAGTAACCTTAGATATAGACGATAGCCAAGGCTGCTTCTCTCTTCCCGTTCTAATGAATGTGTGCTTCACATTCGTGGCCTATCTTGCCTTGACGTTCGAATAGGACAAGAGAACAAAGTTGATTGGTGCCCCCATTCAATGTCAGATATGAGACAACCATCAATGTCATTGCCCCCTCACCTATGAATCATAGCCACGCCGACTTTTGATCGTGTTTAGCACTCTTCTACGCTACGCATTCCGGTTTAACCGGGATTCCTACGTGGTGCCACACTCTTTCGTCTTGCAGCAATTTTCCCCGCTTATCGTGGCTCACTTATAGGCTACTACATTATTCAACCATTAAGCAATTGTGGCTGCAAAACCGCAAGTTCCCAATCGGTGAAGCACAAACTCGGAATCAAAAGCTTGGAATTGAAGTTGATCGTGAATTGATTGATAAACTGCGGTGCCTAAACTTATTTATAGATTGATCGACATCTTGATGGCTACACAGCGGCAATTAGGGCTATCGGAGTGGATGCGGTGATGATCTAGAAAACTGACCAATTAGCATATTCGTCATAAAGAAAAGCAAACAAATTGGTATCTCAAACAGTACATCATTCTTGACGGTTTGAGAAAAAATGACGATAAAGCAAGTAACCGCCACGATGTGGCCACCCTTGTCGTGGAAGTCGCCAAATGCAAAAACAAGATTTGCCAAGCGCATGCATGGACAAGGATGGTATGCGGCATGGCTTTATTCGCACTTTTGGGACTCGTCATCTACCTAGGTAGTTTTTTTACGAGGTTTATTTTAAAGATTTATCCGGATCTCATGATGTTATAGAGAGTGTGAGCTATATATTCGAGGATCTGTTGTTCTGAACTTTCGATGTCTGATGTAGCAGCTTGTATCCTAGCTCGAAAGTGGCACATCTCAAAATTAATGTCTTGTCCATGAGAATAGAACTCTACCCATTTACCTGAAATCGGAAAATGATATTCCTTGCCTGATCATTGTGGAGCCAGGCAAGTCCCATGATCAAAGTGGTATGTCGTTACTAACTACCTGGCTGGTCCTCAAGCCAAAAAGCTTAGCTGCTTTAGTCACTATGGACATGGACAGGGTATGATTAGGATTGCACACTAGGGCCATCCAACGGCGCCAAATAGCGGATTTCGGCTCGTTACGCCTCGAAACGTATTTCCTTTAGTAACTAGTCTAGATGTGACGAGACTACAGAGTACGATTGTACCGACCATTGACATTAGAGTTGCATCCGATGATTTATCTCCGCACCAACTGTTTGATCACACAATGCTTGATTTAATCGATTTTTGGAGTAAGTGACCAGTAAATCGGCCGCGGTCTGAGTTTCAAGACTTTTAAAGGTGTGTCTGGGCTGCATCTGATTCGTCAACGTATAAATCGCTCTCGGGGGCGTAAAATCAGCTGTGAGCTGATTTTTGCCTATCTGGGCAATTGCGGTATATCGTCGGCGTTGCTATAATCTTGCTGTTTATCACCTGACTGCTGGCCGTTTTACGTTGTACAAGAAAGCAAACGCAACCCCAGTCGCCCTGAAACAGTTATATTCTATTATGCTACAATATCAGCGATGTTTATGGAAAACTATGTTGAAGTCATCGTCAAGAGAAATAAATAGCATTTGCCCTAACAGCCCGGGAAAAACGGCAGCGGAATTAAACTCTAAATTCCATGGATCGAATGAAGATCTCTAACTTTCTTTTAGCTCATTCACCCCGCAAAACGAGAGGCGATCTGATCACACATCATGTTATTCTCCGCGTGTGGAGTTGACTAAATAGTCGGAAGTATGTGGACAATATACGGTCATTCCAGACATCTCCAATTCATGTCTTTCTTCTGATGTTGGAGGTATTAGATTCAAATTATTAAGATTCCTCGTGAGATCAGACTGCAAGTGCAATATATTGCTAGATAAATGGCGGGGGAGCGGTATGGGCTAACCTCATCCAAATGGGATACTCCGTAGAGAAACTACTGCACTGAACGCTCTTGCCAGCAGCGTGATTAGCACGAATGATAGCAATTGTGAAAGCGAATTTCCTCTACTCATAATGCCTGGCATTTCTAGTCAAATGTTCCCCTACTTCCGTAGCTTAAAAAAACCATAAATGTGCCAGGAGCGATATCTATATTTTTGCTCAATTTGGCAGCCCCAGTCAGTCCTTTATCTGTGTATAGAAGCTTCCTGGCACGACATACCTCCCAGGACAAGTTGAACAGAGGCCCGTCATCCTAAAGCTCACATAAATTGATGGCGAGGAGAAAGAGACGGGTACTGTGTAGACAGTGTAGACGTTATTCAAGGACGTCAAAGGCGGAAACAATCCGCCTGACGTTGAAACCGCGAGGGAGGGATATCTCTACTATGTTTTTGAATATGTTTGTATTTGAAGAGAATGCATGTTTCACATACGCAGAATAATTCATCTTCTCTCTTTTCCAAATCGGGACTCAATAGTCCCTGCTATGGTCACTAGTAGATAGTATTGAAATCAGTACTACGTATATTACAGCGCTATGTCTAGATTCTTGTCTTCAGTTTTCGAAGGTACTTATGTCCCCTTTCTAGGCATATTCGTTCGATGCTAACGATGAGGTATGTCAAGTACGACTGCAGACAGATCATATTATTAGATCGGATACATATTCCATGCTCTACCTATGTAGTCTACTCAGATCGTGACTGGGAATTACCTACGCAGAATTTTCATGAAGCTAGTACCGGGGGTAATTATAACGAACGAATGTATGAGGGTCGCTCTATTTAGAGGAAGCCCCTACGTACAAAAATCACTGTGTCAATATCCCGGCCAGCGTTGCTGGCATGCATTGCGCTTGAAACACTACAGCGGCTGACCAGATAACTACCGGAAACCGAGTCATATCATAATTCGACCCGATTAGAGAGCTTGCCAAGTCAACACCCACAAGTCGCCAGTCTCCTCGTCTTCTGCAATATGGAAGCTGGACGTATCATCTCCGGTAGGGGGGTTGCCTCCGGTCACTCCCAAGTCTCAGTATTCTCCGAATCCGAGGAAAGGCTCGGACGCAAAGGGGAGAACCTGTGCATATATTAGGAATTCGACACCTGTCAGGTAAGTCTTGGTATCTCACCTCAGTGGCAGCTGCAGTATTAGCATCAGGGTTGCCGCATGCATAGGACAAATGGTCGTGGATATCACCACCGAAGATGATGTTGCAGTAACCAGCACTGTTGCTGAGAATAGTCGATATGACCGTACCGGATTCAGTTGTTGCGACACCAGTGAAAGTACCACAGTTTGCAGAGTCCGTGGTCCAAAGACCAGCGTTATTGAGGCAGCCAACGGCCTCGCCAATAGTGCCACTGCTGGTCCAGACAGCGGGAACCACTTTTCCCTGACCAGAGAAGGCTTGAGCAGAGGTCAAAGCCGAAAGGTCGAGAAGGCTGACGAGCTTGATCATGTTTGAGTTGAAAGCCATTCTGGATGGTCAGACGCAGTGATGTTAGATAATCTTATATTCCAGCTTGCAACACTTGAGTTAAAGCCACGTCAACTCGGTACCTACTGTTCCAAGGTTGGTTTATATCAACTGATAGTTTGAGCTGGGACCATGTGGTGTGTACGAGACTATAAATAACATTGAAAGTGCCTGGTTTTCCCGCACAGGTGAGAAATGATTGCACTGCTAATACTCCAACGCCTTACACAGACCTGCAAACGCGGAGAAGCCTTGATGTCAGGACGGAGTATTTACATGAAATGCCATCTGTTCTTCTCATACTACCCTGTAAGCCCTAATCAAGTTCGTAGTAAGCCCTAACCTACTACGGTATAAGTAATTTGCTGATTATTGACAAGTTCGTGAAAATTCTTCAGTTTAGTCAATTCGGACTATATTATTGCTTCTCCTATAGTTGCTTATATAGCATATCTATGAAAATTTACATTTCTAGCCCCTCCGCTATGTAACATTGCACATCGTTGAGGCTGATTCAGTGGTTACCATGGCCAGAACATTCCGGCTAAATAGGGCCTCATTGGTTTTCGTTGATTCAAACTGCCGAGTTTCAAGGCTGGAACTGAAAGTGTTGTGAATCCTTTCATATACTATGCAAGCCTTAATATAAGTGGCTGAATAAGCTCTCAGTGAGTGGTGCCAGGTTGGTGGCGGTTCAGCCCTTATTGCAATGAAACATGCCTACATGTAGTCAAAGAGTCGCGGACTCGCGGAGTTTTTACTTTCTGCGCTCATATTTATGGCTACCGCCATTACTCGGGGTACAGACTACTGGCCAATACTTTTGCGAAGAATCATACTCGTGGAGGACTTGAGCAATTGTACGGACTTTCCCGTCATTTTCGATGATGTTTCATGTTCTACAATGGACAACATGCCATGATGCGCGAAAATCATAATCCCAGGGCTTAGTCTATACAGATAGATTTATATAGGTCCTAAGACTTTCTAAGGCTAGAAAATATACGGGCCCCATCTTGTATGGATGGTAAATCTGGGCAATAGATCTACGGATTGTGTTTCCCGTGGTATTGAAAGACATGGAGCAACAGATACCCATCGCCGTTTAAGGAGGTTTTCTTGAGCAGTTGGAGTACTTTCAACGGAGTACTGAACGGGTTTCAAATTGAGACAATTAGATTAAGTCCTAGGAAAGCGGAACAGAATCCACTGGTAGTTTCCACGTAGTATTTTCGTTTATAACGTAAACGCACTGGCGTTTATTTGTAACATACTATTCCGGTCTCGTGAAAAAAAGCTTGGTTCAAAATTGCATCGGGAATCTTTGATGCCATCAGTTGGCCATCTTTGGCATTCGATTGACCAAAGACAACAAGAGAGTATTTAGGGCAAGAGTCCGGCTAAGAATCTGGCTTTTTGGCCAAAAATGCTCCAATCCCCTGGGTCTGTAGCCCAAAATTCAGATTCAAGGGCATGTTTTGCATAATAGAGGACTTCACTCGTCCCCGTCTATAAGTAGACACTTTGATCAACCTCTCGGCATGATGTAGTGTAACAAGGGCGTCTCTGATTTGTGGTGTGCTTTGTCTCCATTCATACTGTGGTCTATCTCATTCGAAGCTGGCATAATCTTGGCAAAGATAGAGATGAAGATTCGATATGCCACTTTTGGCCGACTTCTCGCAACAAAGATCTCTTAAATAGAGAGTAACATTGAAAAAGTTGCTTCTGGTGCATATATCCTCTCCCCTGTAATTATTCATCACAGGACGACCAATGCTACTGATTCGTGCTAGCGTCTCAATGGTGTTCGATAAAGCCATTATGCAGGTCAATTTCCGCACCAGCCCCCGATCATGCTGCCGAAAGTAGATTCGAAAGAGAAATGAGCAATGACAATGTCATCATCGACATCGCTATTGTACAGTTCTCGTGCATGCTTAGCACCGGTCCACCATGATTCCAGGTAACGGATAGTGCTTCCAAGTGTTAAAGTTTGGTTTCTTCCACAGAAGAGCATGACGAGTTTCCCAGCCGCCTGAGCGATGTCCGAGGTAGCAGATGGCGATGTTAACAATCTCATCATATCGCTTTGGACTTCAGGAAGAGTCACCGTTTGAAACAAGAATATAACATCGTTTGCATGTCTGATCACGGCATGTTGTGTCTCATCCTCGGTTGATGCGGTTTCTCTCACATCTTCATGGGAGTCAACCATTTCCACGTCTGACACCGCCAGCGTGTCGAAAAAGCCAATGCCAGCATCGGATGCTGTGCTTGGCGTTGAAGCCCCTTCGCTAGATGGATCGGAATCAGCAAGGATCACAACGTTTTCACCCTCATTAGTAATGAAGTGGTCAGCAGATCCGAGACCGATGGAGTTCCCCGTAAGATCGTTGTCAAAGCGAGAAGTCGTTGAATCGCTATCCCGGGCCGAAGAATCCTCATCACTTCTATTCACACATGTTTCTCCTCCTGAGAATAGATTGTAAGAAATGTGACTGCCTGCCAGTGTAAATCCCCTTTGAGCTCAATTCGGTAGACGCAAAGCATTTCATGATTTCCTTTGCATATATATCGCATGCCCAGTCACATATCATATCAACGATAAGAAGGAGTTGCAATGCACTATCTTCGCGAGGGATGCTTCTATGCTAAAGATCAATGATTCTCTAGGGATTACGACTGTCTTGAATATAGCTACATGTCTTATAGCGATGTGAAGTCTCACTTCTACGATCTCCTTACACTGGTTGATGCGAACTTCTAAGTTCCGTCAAATGTTTAATGATGCAGAAAGTACTAATTCGAAATGGGAGTCAGCTGAATTGGACGGTAATACAGTGCGTTACACTGCGGCTATTAATTGCAAACCAAGTCGTGTGGCGTGTATTCTTGAAAAGTCTGAAAATCTATGTCAACTAAATTCTTGTGAAGAGACTCCGGAAGATGCTCTCAAGGCCTGTTTAAAATATCTGAGGATATGTCTGGCAAATTCGCAGGCTTTAACCTGGCCGCTCTGTCGTGCTTAATTTAACTGAGTGGTTACTACGTAGTAGAACAATATTGTGGATGTCAATGCATTATGCTTCCAGTTTGGACGCAACCGTGGATAGTGTATATCCAGATTTTTGAGCCCATAGATGCAATTCTCGCTACTGCGTTAGAGCGAAATCCATTTTGACCTACTGTCAGAGGATGTCAAGGATTGCCCATTTTAGGTGTAGTTGAATTGTGACTGGCTGTCTTTTGTCAAAAGACAGCTGTGTGATAATCTGGATACAAATAAGTCTATGAGGATGGGTTTCGTACAGCTATGTCGGCACATTACAACATCCCTTCGGAACAGAAATGCCCCAACCGAAGGCAATATCATGGTGAAACAAAGACATTAGTGACTTCCTCCGGAAAAACAACCTCGTACAGCCGTATGGACGGCGCGTACCTGGAATTGGGCCGCCTATACCAGTATTACCGCTAATATTCGGAATACGGCATCTGGTAATTTTAGCTCAATTAATTAATAACATCACCATTATTAAATTATAGTTACGCTAGAAGTCCACTTCTACTGGCTGGTAGTTATTTGTTTGTAAAACTCTGGTTAGCGAGCCTTCCACTGGACACACAAAAGCCTAGGTAGGTAACATCGGCCTGTTAGTTCAATGTAACAAACTGTTAGCAGCATGCACTGAAGTTTGTTGAGATACAGTGACTATCTTGAGGTAGACACTAACATAGATAGTCGCCTCTCGGAGTCAGGTACGATTCTTACAAGGATAGCCAATAAATTGGGTACATGCACGTACTTGGTCTCTGCAATCCTTGGTTCATATATTACATGTATTACATATACCTGGAGTCTGCTAATGCAAACGAGCGTATTGATCACAATCTGCTAACTACAACCACTTTAGGTTTAGTTGTTCAAGATCCAATATCAGTACTTTTCTCTTCCATGTCAACGGCATTTGAAAGCTCCCAACGCACCAACTTCACGGAGTATTATCCTCATATGGATAGCTCTGATTGTGGCAAGATATCCATGGCGCTAGAATATAGATTAGATGTAGTTCTGGGCGTATTGTATTTCTAAATTAAATACAGATGCTACCTTGGTAGAACCTTCCAAGGTTGGAACGAAGAGATACTATGTATCTCCCTCCTGCCAGAGATTCAAATAAACATATCGAGAAGAGACTGGACTTTCTGAGTCCTCTAATTGTTTATCATTTGTCTTTCGCTTTCTGAACAAAACCAGGAGAAAGAAAATGACGAAATATTTCCATTTCATCTTATCGATTCTTGTACTCTGGATCCAGGTTGGTGCCTACCTGGTTTCCCCCCCAGGCCCTGTCGGCCCAGAGACTGCTTCAGACTGTAGTTCCTGGGTGGGATATTCCTCAACGTTTTCATCATGTTCTAGTATTGAGGGCTTTTTTGGCATCACAGAGGCAGAATTTGAGGAATGGGTAAGACTAATAACCTAAAAATATTTTTCTGCGATTCTAATTTTTGAACTCGCAAACAAGAATCCTATCGTTACTGAGTCAGGTGAAAATTGCACTCTTATTCCTGATTTATATTACTGTATACAAATCAACTTCAACCCAGTCAGTATGAGTACTACCGCCACCACATCGACTACAATCACGACGACACCACCAATCACCACAACTACAACTTCTGGAGATGGAATCTCAACTACGACACCACCACTCACCACAACTACAACTTCTGGAGATGGAATCTCAACTCCGACACCAATTCAGACAGGCATGGCGTCTAATTGCAACAAGTTTTACTTAGTTGCTAGTGGTGATAATTGTGAGACTATTGCAATGGACGAAGGCATCAGTCTAACTGAGTTCTATACCTGGAACCCAGCCGTTGGTACAAACTGCGAGTATTTAGACTTGGGTGACTACGTCTGCGTTGATGTGATTGGTATAGTACCAAGTCAGACTACTACAACGACGACCTCCACAATAGGTCCAGGAAACGGTATCACAACTCCTACACCATATCAAACAGGAATGGTAACAAACTGTGACTTATTCCACTTGGTGGTTAGCGGAGACGAGTGTGGTGATATTGCCACACAATATGGCATATCTTTAACTCAGTTCTATAGCTGGAATCCGGCTGTTGGTTCAACCTGCTCGTTTCTGGATCTAGGCGACTATGTCTGTGTTGGCGCGGAGACTTGTACATCAGCTTCAGTCCTAGCTGGCCAACCACAAAGTCAATTGATCTGTGGTGCTCCAGGAGCTTCACATGACAACTCAGGCTCGCTTTTGATTACATCATATACGGCTGGAAGCTCATACGTTGAGAGTGCCGCCGCGTGTGGAAATCAATGTATAGCTACTCCTTCATGCACCAATCTTTACTTCATAGAAGGAAGCTATTGTAACCTACATGAGGGTGCATTCACCTTTGCAGAAAGTACCACATCTCCTTATTATTTATGGTATGACGCGGCATGCTTCTATGGAAATGGAACATGCGGCGTTCCGGGAGCCTCACATGACAACTCGGGTTCGCTTCTAATTACCTCATATACAGCTGGTAGCCCATATGTTGAAAGTGCTGCTGCATGTGGAGCCCAATGTTTAGCTACGGCTTCCTGCACGAATCTCTACTTCATAGAAGGAAGCTATTGCAACCTACATGAAGGGGTTAATACGTTTGCGGAGAGTACTGTGGCTCCCTTTTATTACTGGTATGACGCTTCATGCTTCTCATCTGGAAATGCATGCGGGTCATATGGTTTCTCAGAGGACAATCCGAGCACATTGATTGTCTCATATACTTCGGGCTCTCCTTATGTAGAGAGCGCTGCTGCCTGTGGGGCGCAGTGTCTCTCCACGTCTGGCTGCACAAATGTTTACTTTACCCAAGGCAGCTATTGCAATTTGCATTCACCAAGTACGTTTTATGCTTCGACTGCCTCTGGATACTTCTCTTGGTATCAATCGGGATGTTTTGCATGCAACGCATTGAGTGTATGAGGATGGATTGATTGACAATGACCACATACTGTATCTCTTGCCGCTGTCTCCATAATTGCCCTGGCTGCCAATATCAGAGATATAGGAAGAAATGAAATGGCATAATAGCTAATCATGGTCCGCTTCATCCATCCAGGTCAAGCATAATACCTTAGTAGGTAGGGATGGATACCCATAGATAGTACAATTACGACAAAAAAAGATGATATAGTCGTGTAGTTTGTACCCAGAGAGAACTTAGACCTGGCTAAATCATTGGATATGTCTTGAGTTAATTGAAGGGACGCTGGCTGCTAATATTGCCACACTTGTGACGATGGCCAAACTCATTGTATTGATCTAGCTAGCATACACACATGAGGCACCTCGTACGTAGATGTCAAGCACGAGGGGAGAAAAGGATTAAAAGGGAGCTAACCCGCATCAAATAATACTCATGCAATCCTTTACGTGAAATCTTTCCTGACTAGGCATCGTCCAAAGGCGTTCCCAATACAGTACCGCTTAGGGTCCGAAGCCCTCTTGACACATGGAAGCATCCGTCACCTCTCTCACCACCCGGCAGTATTTTGATCGCCTCTATGATCGCCTCATTGAGGTCCAGCTGTCACACACTGACAGTTATTGGCACGATCTTCGGTATATACCACGCTTCGACTCTTTGAGCATTTAGGAGTAGCTATCAACTGCATATATCGAGAATAATCGGTTCATATCATCGATCATCGTTTCTCATTTTACTTGTATAAGAATTTGGTTTAAAAGCACTAAGATTTCCGCACAACGTGTACTGAAAGTCGAGCACCACTAAATTGTCTCTTTATTGTGCGTAAGCGCTCTATTACGATTTTAGTTTCAATACTCTCTCCGTGATAACCTGGCCGCTTTCGATACATAGTACACCGTAACTAATGACACGTTTCTTAGATCTGGGTGAGCGCCCTCACACAAGTCTATACAAGATCTATTTTGACGAGTTAGCGCATGTGGCATAAACTACAGAGTAAGTTATGGAGTAATATATAGCTGACTCATGTACGCGCCCATTGGACCACTAGTAAGTTATTTGACTAGCTTATGCAGAATTGAATAATATGAACTAAGTTCTGTAACTGGCTGTAGTTATTAGCCAGTCTTGATTTCACAAATCACTCAACTGTACCCGTGCCAACCCGCACCAACCCCCTCCCGGTGTTGGTGCTCACCGGTTAAAACGTAATATTTTTTAAAACAACATTTTTACCCAAAAACACCAAAAAATGACATTTCTACACAGAACTAGGATTCGGATCTAGATAAAAAAATGCATTCTCGTCCGGCTGCCTTCCCCCATTAATTTGAGCATCAATAAGAGCACTTAAATCATTATTTTGGGCAATTTATGAAGCGGTTTCTTTTGCCTGTCTGATCTGTCGTTTCCGAGCCTGTTCCTCAATCTGCCACTTTTTTTTGATTTCCTCAGCTCTGTGCGCATTAATTCGCTTATTAGCATCTCGTACGGAAAGAACGCCTCCTACGTTCAATATCTGGCGTCGTGATTTGGCCTTAGCCTTGCGCTGATTGAGATCCAATAGTTGATTAATATGAGTCTTGTTTTGTGCTTGTAAATGAGCATTGATAACACTGCTCTTTATAATATGTTGGATATGGCGCTCAAGATTAGGACTAATATTCTTTATTTGCTCCTTAATCTTGTCTAAATCTTTCTCGATTTTTTTGACGTGCTGGCCAATTCTGTATGCATCAAGGGGTGGCGATATGGATTTGGTTGTTAGTGAGCTTGGAATATCCTGTTCATCACCATTCCATATTTGTAATATAGGAATAGTATTAAAAATTTGCTGAGCCCTAATCTTTTCAAAAACAATATCTGGATTGTACGGATAGAGGCCTTGATCCTGGAATCTAGAGTGTATAATCTTTTTGGTAAAGGTTTGCTCGCGCACCTTTGGTAAATTGTATAAAAAGTCATATTTATTAAAGACCATGCCTTTAGTGCATACTTGATTATTGACTTCAATACTATAGAAATGCTTATAATTCTGAAAAGGTATACCATCTAATAGTTATAGAATATGAGTTGTATTTGGCGGAAATGTATAAATAAAGATTTTTTTGCTTATATAGAACTTATATAGGTTATACATAATATAAGCATCAAAATTATCTATAAAAAATAGTTACTATCCGCTTCCAGTGTACTTCTTTGTTTTAATTGTGAAATGATGAATCTATTCAAAAATGAGCTCACTATTGGAGTAATTAGCTTTGGAGAATGCAACTAAATAATCCTCTTTTTTAAGATGATATTATTTCTTTAAGTGATTCTTTGCTGCAAGGATAATAAATAGAGGGATCACTTTTCCAGCAATACTTATATATTTAATAAGTGTAAGAAATTCTCGTGAAGAAGCACTTGTAATTCTTATATGAGATTTACTAAATTATATGATAATGGTCTCCTTTTTTTCTTGTCTAATCTGGAACCTAGTCTCATCAAAATTCCAAATATTCGTATATGTAATCTTTTTAGTATTAAGTTGAATCTTAAGATGGTCAAACCAGGTTTGTAAGACTCTAAGGTCTTGAGTATTAAGCTGCTTAGGGTCAATTGGTATTTGCTTAACTTGTTTATAGCTATCTAGTAATTATTTGAGGAAGCTGTACACCCAATTTAGGCTAACTGTATGTGGGGGATCTAGGTGCGGATTTGCTCGTATAAGAACAGTATTTGCGCATCTTGTAATTATTTGATTTGTAGGAGGGGTGTCTATAGTATCAAGCTGCTTAATCCATGCTTTTACGGTGCATTCTTCGGCATCTATTAATAGGATATTTGTCAGGGAGCAATCCTGGTATGACTTTTGACCATGAATTCGCGCAAGCAAGTGGCGATAAGGCGCGTCAAATTCTCGCGCCAACACAGTGATTTTTTGATTTTGATTTTGGCAATATGATTTGTAGGCATTCTTAATTGCATCTTCCTCTTTTTTATATGTTTCCGGATCTTTTTTGGGGGTCCTTTTTGGCATTTTGTTGGCAATATGGGTAAAAATGTTGTTTTAAAAAATATTACGTTTTAACCGGTGAGCACCAACACCGGGAGGGGGTTGGTGCGGGTTGGCACGGGTACTCCGTATCTTCCCTTCCGACGACCCGAGATGCCGCGAGGACAGAGCCGTGCGCTTCTTGAGTGGCCACCGTACTCCTTAATTTCGAACCCCTTGGAGATTTCTTATTTCTGCTCAAATTTGGGCTCTGAATAGTAAATTCAGAGATCGTATTGGCTAATTGAGGAGCACATGAGATCCTAATCACAGCGGCAGTGCCTTCATGGTATAACATTCACAAGCATTCTTATCAAAATCTTATAGACCTATGCCACAAAGGTTGCTGGCGGCGACAAAGGCGACGGCGGTATTAGAACAGCAATCTTCTCCGTATCAGAGCATTGCCTAATCTTTAAGCCGTCAACTTTCATTGAATACAACTTCGTTATATAGGAGGAAATAAAGTAAAGAAAAAAAATGTCCTTGTATGTATGGGTTCTCAGTTGGTTCGCCGAAGAACTTTTTACAACAGCTAATGTGTATGGTCATGCATTAGGGTGTAAGAATACACTGTTCGGGTATCACTAGACGGTACCGACTAGTTAGCGGTTTTTTTAGTCACGCGGGCCACCTGGCTTGTACCTCATCCATTCTCTTCCATCATCTGACAACACATGCCTAGTCGATGAATATTCAAAATCTGATCGGTTGATATTGCCTTCTGGAAGAGACCGGTGTGTAGAAACATGCTTCAGGAATTACCTCGAGAGATCCTGGTGCTTATCAGCGACTTCCTTGATCAAATACAACCCAGCAGTGTAATCAATCTAGCATGCGTGAACAGCAATTTCCTATCGATATGCACGCCTTTACTTCAGGTCCGAACCCTAAAATTCTCCGTCTATGATGATGGAGAGCAGCTAGCTGAAGACGTACTGCATTACTCTGAACTCCTACAACGCTTGGGTGGTTTTCGAGCGGTTCGTCGTTTGATATTAATTACCAGCGATGATAAAAAAGTCATCAGCGAAGACATGCAGCAGCGCAGGTCACAGCAGCAATGGCAACGACCAAAAATCTCTACTCTTGACTATAGAGGGCATGAGTATGATGTCTTACGAAATAATACCCAGAAGCCCGGCCTACCAAAGTACAAAGATACAGCACACCAGAAAAACCGTCTTTGGATACCATTGGCAGACTTTATTTTGCGGTTACCTCTTCTCGATTCTATTTTCTATTCGAGTTATTATCAAGTCCCTCCGTGCATTCTCGATAGTATTGTTCAAAGTCGATCACAATGCAGGCTATATATTACTCGATTTGCGTTATGGAGCCTGGAACCACAGGGGATGACAGATCCTTACGAACTCGAGCTAATTGCTTCACCACTTTTACATGGTATCGGGACAGCTTCCACAAGCATTTATGGGTATACAAATCAAGACCCCTCAGCTCGGGAGCATATTTATCTTGATCAAGCTCTCAGACACCTTGTTTCAGGCCTTACACCTCAGTTGAAGAACCTTGTTATGATACAACTCCAGCCTTTCAGGCAGCTTTCAGCAACCAATAACGGCCCCCACTTGTCAATGGGATTTGCGCCACAAGCAGACCGCCAAACCCGTGGGCTCTTGGAGAATCTTGAGATACGAGATAATACTTATCCCGGCCGTTTACACAGGAAAGAGGATATGGAGATTTGGAATCAAGACATAGACCTGTCTATTTTGAGAACCCTGAAGATTGGTCCTAAGTCAACTGTGGAAGCTATCAAATACATGACAAAGACCTGCTCATTCCTTTCACTTACCTGTCTCTCTATGAATTTTAACCCAGGGTGGAATCTGTGGCATGCTTCCGATTATTACACTGCCGCAAGCCTGTTTATTGTCAATATTCCAGCTCTTACTGAGCTCGAGTTATATGGATGGCACCCCGAGCTGGACACTAAATCAATTCTGAAGCATCATGGTCCCCGTTTACGAAAACTTGTATTATTCGCTCGCTCGGGTGAAAATATATCTCTAGAAACGTTGAATCACATTGGCGAGAATTGTCCATTGCTTGAGGACCTCACCACTCAAATACGTCGTTCTCGGGGTGATTTTCAAGAAGTAGTGAAGTACAGGGCAATTGGCAGGATTCCACGATTGAAACGTTTGTTCTTGAAACTAGACGCGTCGGATCTTTTTTTATTGCGCGGAAGCTCAAAAGAATTAGGAATGGACGGAGAAAATGATAATGGTGATGATGATGATGATGATAATGATTTCGACACAAACTATGACAATGACGAAGAATATAAACCAACACGATCTACTCTAGAGGTCCGCAATGACCCATCTTTCAACAGTTTTGACCAGCAGTACTGCAGGAGCAGAATATTTCATTGGCACCTTCGTCCGCGGAAGGGACATATTCGAGACGCCTTTATCAACGCCGCATTGGACCAAGAGCTTGCGAAAAGCATTTTTCAAACAATATGTCCTGACACGAGGGGAGAAGAAACATGTCCTCTCCAATACTTGAAGTTGCAAGTCATGGGGGCGGGTCAACTAAGTTGGGATAAAATCCCATTCGAAAAAGGTTTCCACGATGTACTGTCGAGACTGGGCCGTACACACTGCGTCACTCGGAACGGGGATAGAGAATTCAAAATTGAGCTCGGTGCTCTGGGGCAGGTATACATAAGATCACAATCTAATCCATTGATCGATGATCACGCAATCCCTGAAATACTACCCTTTGCATTGAAAATCTACCAACGCTTGTGGCCACCGAAAAATGAGCACTGGTTCAGTGATTGGCACAGTTTCCCGCTAGCCCTGTCTGTTGAGCATCAGATAGATTGGGCAAAAAGCTAAAGAGTACGGTGGCTTGCTGCGTGAAAGCCCGTTTTGAAGTGAACGAATATCGTCCCATTCATTTTCATATCTACTACTTCTCGCTTCCTTGAAATAGATCAATAACTTCATTTTTACTCCACTAACTATAAAATGTCTTTTAAGCGAGGGTTAAGGCCAACCCTGGAAGGTTTACATCGCCATTACTGAGTCCAAAAACACAAACAACGAAGCGCTCTGGAGACTAACTTTTGCGTTGCGAAGTGCTCACTACCTCGCTCCCGGAGGGAAGTAGGCGTATCCTCGGGCAATCATGACGGCGGAGATCAAAAAATTCGCCGTATATCTATATCAGTGGAGATCGAAACGAACGGCCTTATGTCTCTTTTGTGTCTCCGTCCTAAGATTCCAACTTGTTCGAATATGCGTCCGAATTAGTAGATTTATTCCGCCACGGCACATACTAAACTACGAATAACTGATAAATTCATGCTGGGCAACTTCGCATGTGATCAGAGCTCCCTGCATTTGGATACTCGTCTCGTCGCTTCCCCCACCCTAGACCATTCCTCCGTAAACTGAGCGTTATAGAATCAGGGGCGATATCACTCAAAGCAGTGAGCAACTAACCGCATCGTGGCTGTGATAAGGAGATCCGTGTGATCCATATGTTCATGCAACATTATCAAGGTCCGAGTAAGTTAATGCAATACGTGCATTAAAAATGTAGTCTACGTACGAAGTAGTTGCGTGTAATCTAGTTATCTTTTTACCGTAACAATCGTATTCAGCTCAGAGAGACAACTTGGCGAAATTTCGATGGCTAACTATCTTAGCCTTTAACTGATAGTCAGTATGTGAACACGTTTCACTCAATCTTGCTGGCCGGTTCTTAGATTGAGCCAACAAGTCGATGCTACCTGACCATTCGTATCTTCGCTTGCAAATTAAGCGCTAATGCAGACTTTCAGATAAGGCACTTTGCTAAAGATTGAAAAACAGGAGTCGACTTAAATTGATCTTACACATTAGCACCAAAAATTTACGGATTAGGTCTTGCATAGAATGTCGGCTTATCCTACATGTGTGAAGAAAACGAGAATTGAGCTTCCTTGCGCAATCATACGGCGCTCCCATCATGTATACTACCTGCCGACGCGTTTTTTTGGTGGAAGCTCAATTATGATAAGAGGTAGCGCCTTCTGTGTCATTGAGATGATGGCAAGATGCAGGATCATCTTGAAGAAATCAACCGATTTCTTATTGACTGTACCACTTGCCCGTCTTTCCCCGTTTCGCTCGTCAAAAGCCTCTTCCTTTGAGAATGAGTGACTACTTAAATGCCGACTGGGGTGTATCTTCGATCGCGTCGCCATTCCGGTACATCATGGCTTCGTAAAAGAGTCTCCAGTTCCCATCCCCGTCGTATCTAAATACATGTGAGAATCAATCACACACAAAAGTTGAATCAAACACGTACTGAAATACAGCAATGCCTCTTTCCGTTGTGTCAACGTTATTGCTGTCAGGCCCGGTATATCTGTTTGTTTCTGGATCCCAGAAGTAATCCAAGGGGCTGTATCTGAATATTTGAGTGGCAACGCCAGGAATATTTGCTGCAATCAAATTCTGAATTAAGATTATGCGATCTTTATATAGGGCCGAGGGATTTGATTGAGGTGATGCAGGATTGACTGGTGTCATGAAGATTGCACGAGTGTTATCTCCCTGCTGATTAAATTGCGTCCAGTCGACCGGTACTGCAAAAGTACCATCTTGTTCACCTGTGCCACTCATGGCATTCAAGACACGCACTTGAAAGTTGATCTGGTCTTCGCTACCCTGAACCAATGGCTCTTCATTTTCTCCAAAGGCATAAGCTTCCCAGAAATGTGCCTGGGAATTTCATCCATTAGCCAGACAAAATGTGACTCGATAGAGGGTATCCGAACCATCCAGACAGCTCTGTTGCTTACAATAGTAAGCATAGTACAACCATGCAGACCGCCAGTACCGTATTGAAATGCCTCATCGCCAAACGCACCTTGGTATGACACAGTAACTTCCGGCTCAGGATCCCCAGCAAAAAACCCAAGATTATCGCTAAACTGAGGATCTAACGGTGTGACCACTCCATTTTCAGGTTTTATTAAACCAGGTAGATAGGAACGGATTCTGGCTGTCGTCCACCGAGAAGGGTCATAGAGAAAAGCTCTTTTTGTGATTTCTCCACGTCGAGTCAAATCAGAATGGTACTCTTCTTGAGATACATTGTACCATTCACCTATCATCTCATTCATCAAACGATACGGACGCTCAGCATGACCTAGGGGAACGTATTCCCTCTTCGTGACAGGTGCACATGAGTCTCCGCATGACCGAGCAACGCACTTGTACCGACAGGACGCATCCATGATTGGCTCAAAGCTGGCATCTTGTCGCCTATCAAAGCTATTGCTCTCCCAAGCAATTGGTGAAAAATCATGCCTTTAACAATACAAAGTTTGGTGAGCTATAAGCTTTGTACGCGAGGTTCTCTTGGATATACCTGATTTGAACATCCCTGGCAGATACAGTGGCTACCAGCCAAAAGAGTAGCAATATTTGAAATTGCTTGACAAGACTTAGTAAGACCATGATGGATAGCCTCAAATAAGTTCGATGGTCAATAGGTCAGCAGAAAGACTCTCAAGGTGTATGTGTATGTTCTCAAAAAAAAAAAGATCACATAATAGAAAAACACTTCGAGTGTCAGTTTTATAACCTTTTAGTAGATATATGATAGACATGCCTAAACTAAATGAGACCTGTGGAATTTAATAATGTAATTACATTTCATTGTTTCTGTTGTGTTTTACCAAAACCATTATAACTAGTCTGTATTGTTTCACGATTAAGCTTTTGAAACAAACGCTAATCCTCGCATTGACCCACAAGCATGCATAAGTCATTAACTACTCCGTAATATTATTTTAAATGACTGAACTAAACTAGTCACTTGTCCCTAATAGCGCTAATCTGAGTGTACATACTCCGTAAGTTTCGGATAACACGAATCTAGGGGTCTAAGCACTTAGCGGCTTTCTACTAGATATGCTGAACGTAACAATAGGTTCTCCCCACTCAATAATCAACTACTATGTAACTAATTGCTAGGACTGAGGCTACAGTTTTGGTCTAGTGCGGCGCTGTGGATAGGACCGTAGACTTCCGGGGGCGCTAAAACCAACCTATTAAGAAGATCCATGGTCAGAACCATCGTACATGGTCTCTGTGAGTTTATGGCTAGCTTGAGTTCGGAAAAAAAAAAAGGAAACATGTTACTATGAGATAACTTAGACTCGTACAATACTACGTTAGAAGTCCATTCGAGGGAGGATATTTTATTCATGGCTATCTCCATCTCCTTTCCTTGCCCATTCTCGATAGAACCACTCATTTATGTTCATATTTTATCGTGACTGGCATTGCAATCAACCAATTCACAAAATCGCGATACTATGGGTAATTTTGAAATAGTTTACATTCTGCTGGCGACTGTGTTCGCTGCTACATATGCACAGACGACAACAACAACAACAATGTATGTTACTGAAACCTGAAATACATCAACTACAAACTAACTGTTGAAAATTATAGGGTGTGCCCATTGCTTGATGCGACCAGACAGTTGTCAGGGTCAGAATTGGCAAACATGAATATGGCTATTCTCTCTGCTCAAGCTAGTTTCAATCAGAACCCAGTGACATCAAAGGCAAATTCTGAGTGGTCAACAGCATTGGCAGCTGCGCCAGCATCTATAACCTCTTCATTGTACTGCTCTGGCTACGGCGGGATCGACATAAATTCATTACCTGTCTGGCTTGCATCTGTCCCGACACCAGATGTCAGTGTCGTTTTACAGGAACAAGTTGTATATCAATCCATCATTCAATCCTATGTTTCCGAAGCTAGCGCCGACATCGACTCATCAACAGCAATCCCGGCTAGCAGCAGTGTGATACCCGCTAGCTATTCGCCTGCCAGTGGTGCTACCTTGCCGTTGACCTCCCCCACACCGCTGCCAACAAGCACGGGGATATCGGTGACCCCAAGCTCCACAACATCTACCGGACAATCCAGCACCTCTACTTCTCTAAGTTGGGCTCCACGGCTGTCTACTTATGGCTTCAACGGAGCTTTGACAGTGATTTGTCTATCTTTTGCGCTAGCACTATAGGCAAAAATAAAAGTCATGTGCTAGGCTGTCCCGATATCCACTTTTTGCTTCCTTAGATATCTCTCTGTCTTCTAGGGTGGTCGTCTCTTTTGATCCCATGCTCAAACGCTCAAGTTGTTACTTTTGTACTTAAGCACAAATTCAAGTCCGTGGAAGTCTATCCTTGAAACCTAACATGCACCAAATTTAATCTCATGAGTGGTAACGACGTCTATGAGCTGCTTATTCTAGCTTCGGAGTCCTGTACTCTCATCAAACGAGCTCAACTAATCCCTTGTCTAATAGTTAGTTTTTCTGCATCACAAATAGGTCTCGCGATCTAAATTCTTTTATGGTTACATTGGAGTAACTACCACTTATAACTATGCAGGTCCCTCTTGTGGCGCAGACACAAGGGGTATGTATCAAAGCAGCAATACCTTAGTTGCAATTATGGTACCGTACTAGGCTACGAGCAAACATGCACAGCACTCACAGGCTGTAATAACGTTTCTATTGGTTCTAACTCCTGCGTATGAGAGAAAAGCACCCACTAAATAAACGTGTATGCGCCTGTAAGTACTATGTAAGCATAAATCTTTGAGGAGTATCCGAGCTCGGACATTCCTGGTCTCTCGGGGTTTGGTGTGTCAAGCCCATGCAAAATACAGACTCAAGTCTCTTGGAACATGCATCGGCCACTCTCCCTGCAAGAAGTTTAGTTTGTTTCTAAGTATATAAATATAGAAAGCGAAGCTACATTAGTTTCCCTTCACGTAGCTAGTCCGATACAGCTTGTAATTACGCCTTATTTAGCTCAGCATGTTCCTGCATACAACCTAGGTACCATGAGAATTTCGCATAGTACCCAAGTAGAGCATAGACGTCTTGTAGTTGTTTTGATAATGTGAATCCACCCGTCAGGACTTTCATGTTACCCGGTGTAGCCTGGGTTCTAGCATTGAACGGTATATAATCTGTCCCGGCATAGACAATTGAATATTGAACCTTAGAAGTCATAAATCCTTCCAAGGTTATGGTTGACACAACACCTGGACATAACCGACACCTTATTCAATATGCGTACATCACATTATCTTGTTTTGGCCCTAGCAACCACTTGCATTCTCTTCGAAGAAGGCATTGCTACAACTGGCATTGACATACCCGAGGCTTTGCAAGGGTATTTCGCGGCTCATCCACTATCAGTCGTTACTGCATCCTCTACAAAAAATGAACTGATCTCTAGTTCATCAGCTCTGGGTGGGTTCAACTCTACCACTGCAGCAAGAATTAATCTTGCCAGGCAACGTTGTCCTTTGTCTTGCAGTGATGCTGGCCTAGACCCGGCAGGTTGGGATGTCTATCACGATAGAACTCGTCTGGGACTCTGCAATGAGACAATGCTTATTGACTTTGCTCTCTTCACCCCTCTTGGTGATCCCAACTATCATGTGACCATTCGTTCCTGTACTGCCAATTCCAATTCTTCCTCGACTCCTGCCACATTGAAGGCTTCCTGCCCTCCTACGACCAGTCATGCACGGGCGGTCAATGTTAGCGCCTCTTTGCAGTTGGCATCATCGGGTTCCAGCAGCTCGGATTATGTATCTGATGTAGTGGCCGCAGCTCAACAGCTCCAGAAATCCTTGATCCAAGGACCGGCATCATGTAATGAGTCCCTTGTCTATGCCTATCATGGAAAAGCTGCGATTGGTATGTATGTTGGTTTGGGACTCCAGACCCAAGGCATATCATCGACAGTGCTACAACAATTCATTGCCGAGGTGGAACAAAATGGAATCGGTGACAACTTGGCTGCACAGCTTTGTGCCCAATCTAGGAGGAGCGCAAAATATGGGATTGGAATTTTTGCAAACACCAATGCGGACCTTGTTGTTGTGCAGGATGCCATACAAAGTTGGAAAAGTGGGAAATGTATCACCCAGTATGATGGTGTTAATAGTAACTGGTACAACATCACATTTCAATCTCCGGCTATCACCACAAATGTCACTTCCAATAGCACTCTAGCGACACGCAAGGCTCTTCGTTCTTTACATCGACGCGATACGTGTTCGACAATTCAAATTGCTCCTGGAGATACTTGCACTACTTTGCCCACTGAATGTGGTATAACCCCAGCTGAATTTACAGAGTACAATCCAACGCTCTGCTCAACGACACTGGCAGTTGGCCAGTATGTATGCTGCTCCGAAGGCTCTCTCCCGAACTATGCGCCTCAACCTTACTCTAACGGCACATGCGCCACGTATACTGTGATCACTGGTGATACCTGTGCAGTACTTGCTGCAGAATATACTATCACTACTGATAACATAGAAAGCTGGAACAATGAGACCTGGGGCTGGATGGGTTGCGGAGACTTGCAAGCTGGAACCAACATTTGTTTAAGTTCAGGCAATCCTCCAATGCCTGCTGTGGTTGCTAATGCTGTTTGCGGGCCCCAAGTGCCTGGAACCCCAGTAGTGACCTATGGAATAGATTTGTCCGGCTTGAATGCCTGCCCGCTCAATGCATGTTGCGATATCTGGGGCCAGTGTGGTACGACCGCTGAATTCTGCACACCAAGTAATTCATCGACTGGTAACCCGGGAACTGCTGCTGTTGGGGAGAACGGGTGTATATCTAATTGTGGTACTCAGATTGTCCAGTCAGACCCACCTGCTGAGTTCCTCAAGATTGGATACTTCGAAGGATTTGACATGTCACGACCATGTTTACAAGCATCCATATCAGACTTAAATCCCGATGTTACCGGCTACACCCACATCTATCTCGCGTTCGCTACCCTTTCAGCGGACTTTTCAGTGAATATTTCGTCCATTGCGGATCAATTCATGCCGTTTGTTAGCCTCACCGGTGTCAAGCGCATAATTTCTTTTGGAGGCTGGGAATTCTCGACAAGTGCAGACACCTACGCCATATTTCGAGAAGCGGTCCAAGAAGCGAACCGTGCGACATTTGTCAGTAATGTCGTTAATTTCTTGAATACTTATGACCTTGACGGGGTGGACCTAGACTGGGAATATCCTGGAGAACCTGACATTCCTGGTATACCGGCTTCTTCTTCTACCGATACAACAGACTTCTTTCTTTTCATGAATGATCTCCGAACAAGCATGAACAGTAATGCACCAGGAAAGATAATATCAACCACAGCGCCTGCGTCATTCTGGTACTTACAGAATATACCAATTGAAGCCATTGCTTTAACCACTGATATTGTTGTATTAATGACTTACGATCTTCATGGCCAATGGGACTACAGCAGTGCATTCTCAGATCCTGGCTGCCCAGATGGAAATTGTCTACGATCAGATGTCAACTTGACAGAAACACTAAACTCCCTTTCAATGATAACAAAAGCTGGTGTACCAAGCAATAAAATTGCTGTAGGAGTCACCAGCTATGGAAGGAGCTTCCAAATGACAGAGGCCGGTTGCTACACAGAGATGTGCACCTACACAGGTCCTGGGTCCGGTGCAATTCCAGGGCCTTGCACTCAAACTGCGGGCTATCTTGCAAATGGAGAGATCAATCAGATTATAGCTGAGAACTCCACTGGCCTTATTCAATATCTTGATAATAGTTATTCAAATATCGTCGTTTACGATGAGACTCAGTGGATCTCTTACATGGACGATTCCAACAAAGATGTACGCTCACAGTTATATCAAGCGTTGTCTTTTGGAGGAACCGCCGATTGGGCAGTCGACCTTCAAGGTAATGATGTCACTTCCTCGGTTCCTGAAGATGGTGACTCTGGACTTGAGATCTACGTGTCTCCCGATATCTGGTCAAACCCCTCACCTGTAGTCTCTTGCGCACCTCCTTGTACGTTTGTGCAACCTCCAATTCCTCTACCAACTCCTCAGACTGTTTATTGGGGGCCCTATGTGACCAGTTTTTACTATAGTAATCAGTCTGGCTCTACAACAACCACAACGTCTACCTTCATCGTTCCTCCATTCGTCATTGGAGCACTTCCGGTTTGGCCAGTGACAATTGCACAAGGTGATCCTTCCAATGGTACATGGATACCAGAACAGAAAGTTTTTCCACCCCCCATCACCGTTGAACTCCCTCCATATCAAGCTGTTATTTCGCCTACCCCATATACCAGCGGAGGACTGCCATCAGTAACCTCAACCTCTTATACTTCAACAGGAACTGGCTCCTCAACAACTGCGGTGCCAGTCTTCTTCCCAACTTCACAAGTGATACATCTACAACCACAACCAACTAGTCCAGTATCTATTTCCTTTCCAATTATCACGCCAACGGTGACATATTCAAGTGCGTCAAATGCTGGCCCCACTACGACTGCTGGATGTTCCGGCTGTGGTGAGGACGACTGCGACTTGTTCGGCTGCTTTCCTGGGTGCGGTATATTTGCGTGCGATGGTGGTTGTGGAATTTTTGGTTGCTACGGGGGATGTGGTTTACTTGGTTGCAACGGAGATTGCCCATTGAGTGAATGTGGTGGTGATGGTGATAACAGTCAAACTACGACATCATGTGCAACAAGTACAACGGTTACAGATTGCATGATAGGCTGTATCGCCAGTCCGAACACCGCATCAGGATATGCTGTAACTTCGTGCTATACCACATCGTGCTCCCAAACTGTCGGATGTGCTGCAACAGCTACAACAACCACGTCGATCACCACATCTGGATGTCCTGTGCTTCCCGTATATACGCCCTGGTACACAGATATCAATCAATTAGTTCCCACTCCAGGAGATCCGAATTGGGGTGGTGTGGTTTACGCCGTCGGCACCTATAGTCCTTTGCTAACTACAGCAACCACTTCAACGACCTCAATCGAGCCTTCGGTAACCTCGACCTCTACGACAACTACGACTTCCACGGCACCAACTCCGTGTGTCGATATAACTGGAATGTTATCAACCGATTTTGAGACGCAATTTGAAATTACCGTGAAAGAGGATGGAGACCAGACTTGCTCATTCACCTGTAGCGGGGTCATAGATGACTGTACTGGCAAGTGTATCTCGGGTTACTCAGCTGAAGCCGAGACAGGATGGGATTATCAGGATAAGCCTATTACAATTGTGTACAACACCACTTATGGAGATTTTACGTTAGAAGTGCCCATTGCTTATGTGACTTGTGAGGATTGTTGTGGAGATGAGATCCCCTGCACCTGTTGCGAGGTCAATTATGAAGGATCATTCTTGGGTTGCTAGTGCTTGACTTATGTTTTTAAGATATGTCTCATCATTAAGATGTACTATTGAGTTTCTTAAGTATACCTAGGTAGATTGCAAACATTCTAGTCACTTTTCTCTACGCCCTATGGTGAGAATTGACTGTATGTCAATAACCTTTCAATATATGAGACAGCTAAAATATATTCTTTACTTAATGTTTGAATACTCTTTTAGGACTTGTTATGTACTCCTATGTGCAGACCTCATTTTGAAGCGTCTAATTCATAAGGCTTATTGCCAGAACGCATGCGCAGACTCCCAGCTCAATACATTGTTTCAGCCTGAGTCATATTATCATCAACAAATTCGCGTTGAGGGGTGGATGCTGCCCGGATTGATAACGAGACTTGTTCGGGTTTAGTCCGAAGGAATGATATGCGTTTTATTGCATGACTATTAGACTGCATTGCTTGAGAGATGATCCATACGATTTACGAATGAATATTTGTATAATTACAAGTAGTGGAGCAGAGTTGGATGATATACAGGGAATGACTGTAACTACTGGTCCTGGTAATTACCTATTGTTTTGGTGCTAGGTAGGTGTCTTGGCATGTGCTAACCCTAATCGACCTTGAGTTGGCATTACATCGGGTTGACAAAGAAGCCTTCATGCGTTTGCTTTCAGAATCTGATTATAGCAACAAGCATGAGCCATGCACAGCAATGACAAAGGATGGAGATGTTAGCTTTTGTCAGCAGTCGTGAAATCCTTGACTCTTTGATACGAATAAGCTGCCATGTCTTTTCAAATACATCTGGGGTAACACCGGTAGGACACGTACGTGAGTTGTACAACAAGTGTCGATTCGTCTTCTGCGATTTATGGGGGCTTTCATCTTTATTTACGTACTCTCATTGGCACCCCTGATACCTTGGTCAACACATTTCCCCATCTGAGCAACGGCCTCGTGTCGTTCCGAGATTCCGAGAGCAGAACGGAAATGATTCCTTCATACCGAACTTTAATCCGACCCTACATCTTCGAGACTCACAAATTGAGGGAGCCAAAAGCTCTGAACCCGAGTATTTTACGCTTAATTTCGCGACGTCCCATTTCTTTATGCATTGGGTTCCCCCTCCATTGGTCGATCTATGGACCTCGCCTCGGCTAGAACTGTGCCACACGGAGCCATGCAGGTTGTCCTACATATCTAGGTACGAAAACGACAAATAAGTCACACAGATATAGTGGTATCATGTCACAGCGGAATCCAGATAGACTTTCAACAAATCATGGCTTACAAATGCGGGGAAAGTGCGTACAGGATGCGTTCCGAATTGGTCGGAAAGTCTGTATGGCGGCGTCGTCGAGGCACGATAATGCTCCGAACAAGGATTCGTGATAGATCAACAGGTTCCACGGGACTAGCTTTCTTATACGAAGTACATATATATTCGGTCTTGCTCCTTCTTACCCTGTCGCTAGCTCTTTTCAATTCCTTGTACAATATATCTTCATAACTGATCTACTGAGCGTGTTCATTCAATATGGCGTCCCAATTCGAGACAAGACTGTTTATCAACAATGAAGTAAGTGTGAAAAATGAAGTATCTCAATGGAAAAATCATTAACCATCCTTACTTTCTTTAGTACGTAGAAGGAAAATCAGGCCAAACCCTCGAAATCCACAACCCAACCGATGGCAGCCTCGTCGCCTCCAACATCCACGTCGCCGGCGAAGCAGATGTCGACGACGCCGTAGCAGCCGCCACAAAGGCCTTTAAGGAGGGACCCTGGAGTCAAATAAACGGCGCGAGAAGGGGAGATCTATTGAACAAGTTTGCAGATTTATTTGAGAAGAATATCGATGAGATTGTTCATTTGGAATCGTTGGCGATGGGTATTCCGGTAGGGGGTGCGAGGATGTTTGCGTCTGCTATTCCGGCGTATTTTCGGTGTATGTATCTTCTTCTCAGGTGTGGGCTTGAGAGTGTTATTGACTGTCCGATTTTCTTACAGATTATGCAGGATATGCGGACAAAATAGAAGGTGATGTGTATCCACCTGAAGACGGAAGCTACAATTTTGTGCAGTATGAGCCTCTGGGTGTTGTTGCTTGCATTTCGGCATGGAATGCGACATATCTGTATGTAATATTCCTCCAAAATAGTCGTTTGAATCCCTGAAAACTGATCTATGTCACTAGATATTACGCATGGAAAATCGCCCCAGCCCTAGCAGCAGGAAACACAGTTCGTAATACATGCTTCCCGAAACCTTGACAGTCCATGGCTTATATCTGCATAGGTCATCTTCAAAACATCCGAAAAATCACCCCTAGGAGGCTTATTCGTCGGCAAACTCTTCGCCGAAGCAGGCTTCCCACCCGGCGTAGTTAACTTCGTCACCGGCGGTGGTGCTACCGGTCATTTACTCGCCGCTCACCCCAAGATCCGCATGATCTCATTTACAGGCTCCACCAACGCCGGTAGGAAAGTGCAGGAAGCTGCAGCAAAGAGCAATCTCAAGAAAGTATCTCTAGAGCTAGGTGGAAAGAGTCCAGCTATTGTGTTCGAGGATGTCGATTTGCGGAATGCCGTGCCCAAGTACGTCAACCCTTGAAGGCGATGCGGTAAAAGGCGTACACTGACTGCTCAATTTAGCCTTGCTCATGGATTTTTGTTCAACTCCGGACAGGTTTGTGCTGGTAAGCTTTACAAATTCCTACAACTTCATTCCCAAGCCCTCGAATAGGTGCTGACGCTCCCCAGCCGCAAGCCGTCTCTACGTGCACGAATCCATCTCCACCAAACTCATCGCCATCCTAAAAGAAAGCTTCGAAGCAATCTCCCAAGGCCTCGGCTCGTCTCCTCTGGACCCGAAAACCTTCATTGGCCCCGTCGCCGACTCAACCCAATTCGAGACCATCATGCGATACATCGAAGAGGGCAAGAAGAGCGCAAAACTAATCACAGGCGGAAGTAAAAAAGGCGACAAGGGTTATTTTATTGAACCTACAATCTTTGTAGACCCTTCGCCAGATTCAAAGGTTTTGAGGGAAGAGATTTTTGGTCCCGTGCTGGTTATTCAAACCTTCAAGGTGGAGGAGGAGGTTATCGAGTTGGCGAATGATACGGAGTATGGCTTATCTGGTGAGCTAATCCTTACCCCCCTGGGCCCTCCTGTTCAATATTCATAAGCTTGTACCAACGGAGGACATAGCGGCCATATACACCGAGAACATCTCACGCGCCTTACGAGTTGCATCCAAAATCGAGAGTGGATCGGTGGGCATCAACTCCGCATTCAGACCTGATAAATCGACAGCGTTTGGAGGGTATAAGCAGAGCGGTAATGGCACGCGAGAGTCTGGAAAGTATGGATTGCATGATTTTATGCAGGCTAAGACTATTCATATTAAGCTTAAGTAGATAGCTCCGACATAGGTTGAATTTATGAGGTACCAATCCGGGTAGATACTTTGATACTGTTATCCTATCTATGCACGTCTTCAAGGCTGCCTCTTCTCGCGCGCAAATAGTCTTGATTGGCCGATCATGTTTGTCGACATGTCATAAAAATGCCAATATTGAGCTAACTACATCTTGAGGCTAAAGGTATGCCAAAGACATAAGATTGAGTCATAACTCAAGTCCAATCCATAGTGGGGATCGCCAGGGCTATCCGCGCAAATAGCCCTCATTGGGCAGGACCCTACATACCTGCATCAAACTGTCTGGTACTTAGGTAGTATGTATAGTCAGTGATCAGCGAGATAAGCCAGATATGAAACAAGAGTCTCAACACCAACATCAATTCCATTCAACTTTGATGATTTAAATAGAAACACTGAATATTTTTCCTGCCATCCGCGTAGTCATTCAATCAGTCACAAGCCCATCAAACCAACCCAGAAAAATCATGGATCACAAAATCCTAATGCAGCAGGCCCTAGACGCCACCAAGGATACCCAAATCTCCTTCCTCCAGTCCTTCGTCCGCGCCCCTTCACCAAATCCGCCGGGACAAACCGCTGCAGCTGCGGCTGTAATCACTAATTTTCTTGCCAGCAAGGGTATTCCATACGAAATCATCTCACCACAACCCGGCCAACCCAACATCGTCAGCTCATTTCAAGGCGGCCTGGGCCCCGGTCCTAGAGTTGTGTTGAACGGACATATAGACGTCTTCCCCGTCGCCTCCGACACGCAGGAGAACTGGGATCGAGATCCCTGGTCCGGCGCCATCGAGGACAACCGCATCCACGGCCGAGGCGTCGTAGACATGAAATCCGGCACCGCCTCTTTGGTTATTGCCTACACACACCTCTACGCAAACAGACAGCATCTAAAAGGCAGCGCCTCCCTCTGCGCGGTCTCAGATGAAGAAACGGGAGGACAATGGGGCACAAAATACCTTCTCCAGCAAGACAGAGAGCGGTGGGGAGGAGATGTAATGCTCAGCGCCGAACCGGCGGGATGCAAGACTATCCGATTCAGTGAAAAGGGTACGTTGAGGATGACTGTTACTTTGCGAACGAGGGGCGGGCATGGGGCATATCTGAATTTGAGTAAAGGCGCAATTCGGACTGGCACAAATTTTATTACAGATGTTATTGGTGCTGTGGAAGGGATGGACGTGGACCTGCCGCAGGAACTCATTGACCAAGTTTCGAAAGAGGAAGTCAGGGAACTAATCGACGAGACGATGGGCGCTGGAACATCCGAGATAATTCTCAGGCCGACGGTGAACGTAGGCACAATCAAGGGCGGCGTAAAAGTTAATATGATCCCCGACACATGCACGTTTGAGCTTGATATTAGAATGCCAGTTGGCTTGCTGAGGGAGGAGGTTCTGGATTTGATTCAGCAGTCAATTATTCCGAAGTATGCTCCTGAAGTGACGATTGAGATTGACGTGCATCAGGCGGCTAGTAATCCGTTCAGTTACTCGCCGCCTAGTCATCCCATGGTTGCGTTGTTGGCTGATAATGCGGAGTCTCTTGCCTCGAACCTGACAGGTGAAGGGGCTGTAAGACCGCTGGCGATTCCGTCCATGGGTGCTACAGATTGTAAGCATTACAGATATGCTGGTGTGCCTGCTTTTGTGTATGGGTGTAGTCCTTTGACGAGTGAGTATTCTTTCTTTTATCTTCCGAGGATTTGGATTGATACGCTGATACAGGAAAAGTGGCGTCTGTGAACGAGTCGGCGTCGATATCGGAGTTTTTGCATGTTACGAAAGTGCATACTGGTGCTGTTTGGGACTTTTTGACTCTGTGACACCGGAAGGTCTTGCTGTGTATAGGGATTTCTTGACTTGGGTTCTTCGTGGATCTTCGAAGTAGTGAGGATTGATATCGATGATTTCGCAATGTTATGGATTAATGTATGTGAGGGTTATCTATACTGCAAATTATAAGTGCAATAAAATGTCCAACGCTATGCTCTTCGTCAAAAATTCATCCATATATATGCACGATATGCTGCATATACAGCCCAACAACGCCATGCTCAAAACGAGATAGAAAAAAAATATATCAAAACTTCGGCACCCTACACTTCCCCTTCTCTTCCTCCGATATAGTCTTCCAGACGACCTCCGCAACCTCCTTACCCACCTGCTCAATTGCATCCATCGCCCACAAAACATCCAAATGCTCATACCCCTCAATAATCTTCTCATGCACAAGCCTTACGTGCGGTTCTCGCCCATTTCGTATTCTGCGTAACAATCGCCGTCCATCGACTAGACCATCTGAACCCGCAACCCAGAACGCGAAGGGGGGCGTTTTGGGTCCGTACCAGGCCGATTGTTTCCTATCCGATGACGTGGTGGTGGTAAGCTCTGCGGTGCCGTCGGGTCGGTCGTTGTTTTCGTCGTATTTGAGATCTTCCTCATCTTCGCGCAGGCCTTGTTCTTCGGTGGATAGGATACACTTTTGGACCGCGAAGCCGTCGCGGCCGAGCCACCAGCGCATACTCTCTGCACTGACATATACAGGCGAGCATTGGAACATGCGGTCACGCAGACTGCGGTCCCAGCGTTTGTCGCTCCAGTCGAAGAGGTATGAGAATATCTGATACCCTAAGGCGCCGTACAGACGAGACGGGAGGAGATTGTGCATGGTCATCATCAGCGGGATGAAAGAATGAATACCGAAGAACAGTCGAAACGCGCTTGGAGATATAATCCGCATAAATCTGAAATAAGCCTTTTTGATCAATGGACCGGCGTATGCAGCTGGTGCCAGGCCACAGAATACAGAGATGCGTTCGCCGAGTTCGGGGCGTTGATCTTCTGCGAGGGCTACCATTGCCTCGGTGGTACCCTGGCTGTGGCAGATGAGACCTAATTTCTCGAAACCAGTTTCGTAGAGTACCCTCGAGATGAACGCAGGAAGATCCAGCACTCCCATATGGCGAATATTCCAGCACCACATGCGAGGATCAGAATATGTCAGCGTCTTGTGTTCCGGCTCAAAGCCGCATCTATTATTCCCCAGCCAAACATCGTATCCAGCCTTGCATAGGAAAAAAGCAAGACTGTCATCGTCATTGACACAATAAGCGCCCGAACTTTGAAGCAAGCCATGTATCAACAACACTGGATAGCGACGGTTCTTCGACGGGAAATCCTTCGTTTTCCGATCATAGAATACATCCGGTTGCCGAAACCCACGCTCACTTTCAGGTAACGGCGTATACTCGTTCGGATTATATACATGCCACAACGTCAATATGAACCCGTCCTCTGTCTGCACCTTGAACGTCTCAACATCCAACCCTACCCGTCTTGCGTAGTACCCAACATCGCAAACAACAGGATCATACCCACCTTCTAGTGGCGGGTACTCAAAATCCGAATCAGGGTCCTCTGTATTTATAATTCTCCCTTCTTCTTTCGCAATTTCCGTTTCGGCCGGACGTGTAATTTGTTGTCTTCGTTCCCATCGTTTTGCGGCTTCTCGTCTTATTGACGCCCGTTCCAATTCTTCGTTATAGAATGGTCGCTCGACATCCCGGTTCTTCCCCCTAATCCTTGCCCACATATTCCTGACTCCAGACCTGATCCGATTAACGCACGACCCCATAACTATCACACCCAAAAACGAAAGCGAAAGCCAAAACGAGACAACCCTAAACGTCTGACACTGCAGCGTTCGTAGCAGCGACGGAGGCCCATAAAGCGGCAACGGCGGAAACAACGGGTGCGTATGCGCAGGCGGTTTCGCATATTCCAGCGGTCCGCCGTGTCCTTCAGGCGATACTTCTCTTCTTTCGTTTTCTGCCGGGCTAAGCGCTTTCAACTCAATTTCATCATCGCCCCCAGTTCCGCCAAACTCCAGCTTCCCTGATTCAGGGCTATCGATAACTTCATCCCGTAACCGATTCAATTTCCGCGCTTCTTCCACAGGGACAGCGGGTAATCTCTCCCCCTCAACGGTCTCAATAATCGCGTCTCGCGGCGTCACGAATCGAGCCGCGATGGCTGCATTCTCTTCTTGTTGGTGCTCATCTTTGCCGATGCCGCTGCCGCCAAGGGACAGTTTTTGGGCTTGTTGGGCGAATTTGTGGACTTTGCTATTGCTGCTTTCGCTGGTTTTATTGCTTTGTTGTGTTGTCGTGGTGCTGGATGTAAGGGTGGTAATGGAGGTGGACATGGTTGGTTAGTAAGGGGGCTCAGCCCCTTTGCGGAGTGCGGAGGCTGGTGTTGGAGGATGGGGTGAATGCATATACGTAGTTGCTTTCAAGGTGCTGCATCATCACAAAGAAGGCGTATGCTCATTGAGGGCAATTGAGGGCAATCGAATATTCTCTGATCTTATATCTTCGTGGAAATCCAAAAGGAAACGTCATTCGATCTGTTTGACTCTTTGACGCGAGTGGGGCCATCACGGACCTGGATGACGTCGGTGGTCAGACCTTGGTCTAACCCTAATCGGAAGGCAGGTTTATATAGCATCAATTTGAATTGAATAAATTTGGTAAGTGTCTGAAGTGAATATAAACATTAAAATCATAAATCAAGACTGTCTTGCTGTGTCGTCAATCGAATGACCATCAACCAGAATATATAAACATTATTTCTATCGACGCATGTAACCATTTTTTTAGACTATTCTAAGCGAACACCGTAGATGAGCTTAGAAAGCTTAGAAAGTCTTGGGAACAGGCAACTGAGGAGTCTTCCACTGCACAGCAGGTCCAAGCAAGTGGTCGAAAGAAGGAGAGTTAGCAACGCGGGGAGTAAAGTCCTCCAAATCCCAAAGCAAACCAAGAGTCTTCAGCACAGAGGTGGCACTGTACGGCTCGGGGTTTCCCGTGGCAGGGTTGATACCGTAGTTCTCAACGTGGCCCCAGGGAGTGTAAGGGGAGATCAAGAAAGTGGGCATACGGCCACCGTAACGCTCGTAGGTGAGAGTGTAGTTCTGGCCGTTGACGGCGGTCTCGGTGTAGGTCTTGTTATCCGGGCGGACAGCGGCGGGGGAAGGAACGTGGTCGAAGAAACCACCAGTCTCGTCGTAGGTCAAGAGAAGGAGAGATTCTTCCCACTGAGGACCGTTGCGCATAGCCTCGTAGATCTGCTTGACGAAGATCTCGCCGTAGGAGACGTTACCGTTGGGGTGCATGGAGTTGGTGTTGGCGCCGCAGCAAGAAGGGTTGATGTAGGACAATTGAGGGAGTTGACCCAAGTAAGCATCCTGGAAGAAGTTCTCAACGGGGACGACGTTGGAAGGGGCGTTCTTGGCAGTCCAGTTGAAGAACAAGCTGTCCGGGAGGAAAGCACCGTTGGTGCCGTCGTAGTTGAGCCAGCTAATGCCCTTAGAGGAGGCCTCCTGGAAGATGCTGTTGACCTCGATGGCGGAGACATCGAAGGAGTTGTCGTTGTTTCCGTGACCGTCAGCGGTACCGGAAACGGCACAGAGACGGTTGGGGTTGGTAGGCTGATCATTAGTTAGCACCAAGGTTACGAATAAAGGATGGAATGAAGGTTCAGGAACTTACTCCAGGAACGCAAGAGAACCAGTAGTTGAAGGTGACGAACTCATCAATCAAGTTGACAAGGACCGGGACCTGCTCCTCGGTATAGTAACCCATGACTTCCTCGGCAGCAAGATCGGGGGTGATCTTGGGGTATTTGACGATCTGCTTCTCAACAAAACCCTGCTGAGTAGCGTTGAGCTTGCCATCAGCAATATCGGCGTTGTTGGGAGCGTACTGGCCAAAGAACTGAAAGTTGTTCCCAGTGACGGAGTGGTCAGGGTCGTTGGTGACAGAGTCCAAGTTCTTGTTGCCAGTGCACCACTGCTTGCCGGTGGGGTCGCTGATGTTCTGGGGAATACAGTAGTCACCGTTGTTGGTAGGGTTGTCGAGACCGCGACCACGGACACCACCAAGGATGTTGTCGAAGGAACGGTTCTCGAGCAAGATCCAGACGACGTTCTTGATCTGCTTCTTCATGTTGTCGACGGACTGCTTGGAGCCGGCCTTGTAGCCGAAGGGAGTGGACGTCTGCTTGTTGCTAGAGTCACTGCCAGCCCAGTTGGAGTGAGTGGAGGTGGGAGTGGCCAAGGCTGAGGTGGCCAAAAGGCCAGCAACGGCGGCAGCAGCAATACCGGACTTCATGGTGAACTTGGTCTAGGAGTTGTGGTGATGATTGAGAGGACAACGAGGGAAAAAAAGAAGTCAACAATTCCAACGGCGCCAACGGCCATCTTATAATTGCGAGCTGTAGCTCATCGCCTGGCCACCTTCCTGGCCTGGGCAGTCTCGACGCCCACGTGGGATTGTAGCAAGGGACAGAATCCTCTGGTTCTGACTCGATTTCCTAGTCTCCGCCGCTGGGAAATTGTTTTCTCGCATTTCCTCCCGCGTGTTCCGTCTTCCGACGCAATGTTGCGCATCTCAACCATCGCGAATCGGACACGTGCGCTGGTGGTTATGCCTGGGGCTCTGCACCGGCTTACATTAATTCGTGTGTAATTGCCAATTGGCCAATTGTTTCGAATCAAGCAAGTGCATTTGTTTTGCAAGCATTGCCAAGCTCCAGCCTCAGGCCTCGGGCCAGCCTGATCTGGCAATCTGCACACACACGTTGAACATAACAGCGCGATGATTGGCGGGCGGGCGCATACTTTAAATGCGCCCTTGGTCTATGTGGGTCTAGATGGAATGCACCATCTCCTCTATGAACGTACTACGTAGGAAGGTACTCAAGGTAGTGTTTGTATGTACATGCTCGTGCACTAAGGACAAAGCACTTGTCTATAGAGTATGCATTTGCCGACAATAGATTGTTAATGTTTTGATTTCGCCAAAAAGCAAGACCTGTAGTCGTCCATATTGACGTTACACCACTGAACAATGTGAACATAACATAGATGCCGGCTCTGCAACGCCCAAAGTCTCTTCAGCAGATCTGTGGATAGCATGCAAACCTAGAAGCATTTGATATTCTGGAATGAATGAAAGTAAGCATTTCTTGTCCGCCTCTTGGCCTTCTTGTCGCTTTTGTTGGCCGCATCGACGGGACCAATCAAATCCATCGTCAGTGGAAGGCTTCTAGAAGAATGGCCATCCACCAATCAACGGCCACTAATTAGAAATAATCAGGCAACTCACGATGGTCCTTCCTTGAACGTGGTTAACTTCCGGGATAGGGAGAACAGACCTCTACAAACCATGGGAATGGCGTCGTTGAACAGACTGCGGTGAAATTGGAGGCGCCATTGGAGGCGAACAGCGGCGTTTTGATCACATGCCATCATTCTGATTGTTACACGCTTGATACAGGTACCGGTATTAAAAATGTCCTTACAGTACGGACATCTCTTCCACCACGAATGTACCTTTGCGGTATTTTTTGTAACGTGTACAGTAAATGTCCTAGTTCAGAACAATCATAAACATATCTTCTACATACTCACTTTTTGCAATAGCCCCTGTAGAGTTGGCTGGGACCACGGACCCGATAGGCTGATGATGCGTTTCAGTGAATTTGTCCATACCTCTACAGGTGGGCGAGAAAATATTCGCAGTTTCTTTGATTACAGTTTCGAGATAAATTACCTAGGTATGCATTGACGGAAACACAGCTAGCCTGACGGTTCAACAGGATTGAGTTGTTTGACTAGTTAGTAATGCGCAGTATGGATATGAGCTGAGCAACATGAAGAATTCCACCAATAGATCTGCGAAGCCATCCTTTCTGGTATCCGGGGCCGCTGAAAGTGGTGATTATGCGGGCTGGTAAGTACGGCCGTCTTGATTAGCTAAATTCAAGACATCTCTCAACCCCCTACGTGTGGCCCTTACCACCTCGATGATAGTGATGGTCGTATATTGTAAAAAGCGTAATGGCGCGTCGAGCTTCTTCAATTTAGAGGATTGTGATAAGAACATGCAAACAAGAATAGGCACGCTGAAAGAAACAATGCTTGCCTGTCGTAGGTCAGGTGATCATGCAATCGTGACTCCCGTCTGGGAAGGTGCGACCTGGCTGTTCACGGCCAAGTTAGGAAGGAGCAGCCGGGCGGTCATGCACAATCTCCAACCGCGACAAGTCGTCTAATTTCGAACCCTCATCCAACTTCTCCAAATACTCGTCCAAGTCAATCGGGTCATGCATCCCGCCTCCCACTCCCGTTACACGCTGGAACAACAACGAAAAATTGGGAAAGGCACTGCTAAGCCGTCTGCGGCCACTCTCCTGGCGCCACATATTCGTCTCGAAATCCTGCAGCGAAGGCTCCGTCTCCGGTGGCAGACTGATGCGCATCTGTCTTGCCGTGATCTGAAGCATTCGCAGAATGCCCTTCATCAGGAACCATTGTTTCGAAAGGACTTTTGCCATGGAGCAGAGGTCGATGAATGCTCGCCGATTAGACGGATTCTCCAGCTCATCGAGCAGCACGAACAAAGCGATCGATACCCAATAGACTGCTGTACCGGATATGAACTCAAGACCCCATTTTGAGCGATAGAGGCGAATCATTTGAGCAACCTGCAGCGCTGACTCTACGCAAGTTTCCCGTGCTTCATGCGGTGCGATGATCATTGGACGCGATGGATACCGATATGATGTCTTGAGCAGTCCAAACAACACCATGATCGTAGCATGGTAATACATGCTGAAGAAACTGTAAGTCAGGGGATTAAAAAGACTGACCACGGACTAACTCACTGCAATACTAGAATATGAGGAACCGCAGATTGTCCTTCCTGAATGCATTTAGGCAAGTCGATATACCATGCCTGCAACCGCGGAAACATGGAGCTGATGACAGTCTCCATATCCGGACGAGACATCGCCTTTCGTGATTCGTCCTTATAGAGCCGTCTGGTGGCTTCAGCATTCAACTCATTGAGTTTACTAAGGCTGTTAAAGACACATGGAAGATGAGACGGCTGGTCATCACCATGCCGAGGATATGGAGTCCATGCCACCCCAGCAGCATCGTCATCATCGTGGTCAGAGGGTAAACGAGATCTCAGGGGTTTCTTTTGGTCAAGAGGTTTCATGAATATGGTCGAAAACATTCTGCAAAAGTCTCAGTAAACAATTCTTTCTCGCGACATGGCGTTCTTGAAATTTGATGTTGAAAGGTGGTCAGACGCAGTAAGATTGTACACTCCCCAAATTGTGTTATCAATGGCTCTTCCTTCAGCACGCTTATTCTCATCGCTATTTATCTGCATGGGTAGGTTTGATGAGGAGATATCGGCTACCATTCGTCCTAACTGGCCAAGCGATAGCCAAACAAGCCGGTCTTTGCCGATCAAAGCCATGCTACTCGCGTCAGCAAATTCGATGGGAGAAAAACAAAGGGACATACCTTGTCAGTAAAGTGGCATATCCTTGAAGTGTGGCAATGGTGATCCTTGCGTCTTCCTGTTCGAACTGCTGTTTTGCTTCCCTGTAGAAGTGCATACCCCTGGATTCTGGGTCATTTGCATCTTCAAACACCTCGGGGTAGTCGCAGTAGAACTGCGCCATTAGAACCTCATATTTGCTACGGTTGGTTCATTTTCACTCACTGATGCTTTGGTCAGGATACTGTTCACCAAGAATGGAGAGCAAAAAGTTGAATTTACGTCCTTCGACCGCATATCTCGAATGAACAAATCACGGTCGATCCAGTTACAAAATGGGTGGCTCCATGTCAACCAGAGAGAAATCAAAAACGATACTAGACCATCATCGTCCGTGACCGTTGTCCACGGATGAGCTGGCACCTCAACCACTGGAATATTCGAGAGCCATGTGACATCCAGCAGACGACGGCTAGACCTCCTGCTCGCTCTTGCCTCGAGATGATCATGAAGTTCCTGCAACTCGGGGGTCATTTCAATTTCGCTATCGGTTACTCTCCCATCGAGATAGGCTTTTATCTCGTCCAAAGTCCCCTTTTTGTTCCGGATGAGGTCCAGAAGTCGCACAACATGTTCGTTAGAACTGGAGCGAAGAGTCTCGACCAGTTGAACGAGCAACTTCTTATCTTCAGTGAGATCTTCCACCTTGCGTTTCAAGGCAAGCCGACGACGATTGTCGTTCGACTCGTCTATAATGCATTCAGTGTTACTCCGAACGCAATTGTTGCACGGAACTGTTCCGGTACACTGTTTAGTAGAAAACATATTAGCTGTTGTACTCGGGATATGAAAAAGGAACAATGACGACCTTCCACTTTCGGGCTTTGCAAGCAGTACAAGCGGTTGATGTGTTCTTCCGCTGTCTGGGTGGCTCTTTATTCGGCCTGCGCTGGAAGCCAGGAGGCGCAGGTGCCAATGATCTGGCGATATTCGGCTCCGACATTGCTGTTACGGTTAATGCAAGACGGATCTAGATTCTGGGAAGGCGAAAGACTTTTTTCGAGTGAAGTAATAACAGTTTGCCACCGGTGGAGGATTAGGAGGACATTTTTATGCCTTGCCCCCGATTGCTAGTTCATTTTCAGGTGAGCACGCGAACATCTGAGTATTGGAAAATTCAACAATTTCACGGGGTGTTGAATTTTTCCACAGTAGTTAATAAGGCAGGCATGGAATCCGAGACATATGCATCTCACATTGTGAGGATGGCGATTCGAGCTAATAAAGGAACCATATTCCAACGAGATTCTAAGGCGGAGGCGAAATAAACTATGATATTAGCTCGAGATGGTTCGCATTTTACTCGGCGTTGACATTTGAGTATGGTTAGTCCCCACGAATCGGCTGTTATGAACGAATTTATCTGGTCCGTAACTTGTCCGGGTTCCACAAGACGGGCTGATCTCAAGATTCTTTCCGCTAGGCGCATACCGAATGTTTACCGATTGATTGATTCAAGCAATCAAACAACCGCACTGGTTCGGAAAATACATCCAGGATGGGTTCGCAGCACGCACCATCACAACCGGCGATCAGGACTGGGAAATCAAATCCCAAATCCATCAAAATTTTCAATGCAGCGACCACTCTATTAATAACCGCAGCGAGTCCTTGCAGAAACGATCTGGACCGCCCTGGATGGGCTTAAATCATAGTCTTTGACTCTTTGCAGCTATTAACGGCTGACCACGTTTTGTGCCTAACGGCATATATTTACCCCGGGGCCAACAATATCCAAGGTGGACTGATTGGAAATATGAATGATGGTCTGTCACGCGGTACAGGATACCATCTTTAGGTGTCTGGGTTCAGACCTAGTTTGCTGATCACCTGCAAAGAGTTGACAGCGCGCATACATTTTAGCCGTTATTCCCTCGGAAGTACATTGGTGCTTGTCGACAGAGTACTGACCATTCGAGGTACCGAGGGCACAGTGCAGTAACCCTTTGCAGTTGCATTTGAAGAAAAATTGATCGAGATTCCCCTCCCAAGTGAGTTAGTCAAGTATGAAATTTCTTGGTGTTCCTGTTGACAACCCCACAGATCCAGCCAAAGACATGGAATTTCCGGCGAACCCGCCCCATCCTAGTTGCTGGACCACCTGAGCTATTTTATCCGAAGGCTGATTGTAGGTTGGTGGCGCCCTTGCTCCCGGGGTACGGCCAAGGTTAAAACCAAGGGCAAGAGATGCTATTGGCATCAGGCTATACAGAGTAGCTAACTATGGCTTAGAGATGAGAGGCGGATTTAACCTTAAGCAGGACACGAGCGAGGCTAGATCCCAGATCATATGAAGAGGGAAGCGAAACAGAAAAACGACGCGTGGCCTTTCCCCCGCTTACCCCGGCCATAGTTTACAGCGCCATCCCGGCAAGAGGCCGGCTAATAGGAAGTCATCATCCAAGGAGTGACTGGGGGACTAAATTAGACTAACTGAGAGCGGAAATTGAAAACCGACACAAAAACGTCCCCACGAATAGCACTGCGGGGAAACACAGCTTGTGGGACCGGTGCATCTATTCCCGGCTAGTATCTGCTTAGTGAGTAATTACTCCGCTCGACACAAGGAAAAATCACACCAATCACACGCAGACCCCCGTGCAACTCGGGAAGAAATGCACCGACGAGCGGTACGGCTAATAAGAAAGCTTGGTTCAAGTTGGTCGAAGGCGAAATGCGACACTGCAAATGCTACCGTGGTGTGCAATGAACCATGACCCCAATCATGGGTGATCCTTGGAGATGTTGGGTTTGTGGAGGTTAGAAGTCCGGAGCAAGCTTGGCTGAATTGAGTTTAGATCGCATTTACCATCACGCGCTGTGGTCGCAGGGATAAAAAAGAGCTGACTCCCCCCAGTCGTGCTTGCCTCTTTTTTTTCCCCGTTCTCACGTTCTCGCACATTTCTCTCAAAATTCGTCAACATGGCTAACGTCGTCAGCGAGAAGCCGAACTCTCCGTTGGAGCTCGAGGAGCAGCCCAAGGCCGGGCCTGACTACGATGTCGGCGAAAAGTCCGGCTTCGACAGGGCCGGCGCCATCAATGCTGAGGGTATCGAGCATAACATGACTGTGCTCGAGGCTGTCAAGGCCTATCCCGCTGCCAGTTGGTGGGCGTTCGTCATGTCATGCACCATTGTAAGCTCTCGCCCTTGATAGGTGAATGACCATTTCTTTTAACGATGCGACAGATCATGGAGTCATACTGCGTTTTCTTGATGGGACAATTCATAGCCACAGAACAATTCGCCAAGGATTTTGGCGTAACCAGCAGTGTAACTGGGAAACCGATTATCGTAGCTTCGTGGCAGTCAGCATTTCAGTGCAGCGGACCGGTCGGTGCTTTCATCGGTGTATTCATCGCAGGTCCCATTACCAGTCGGATTGGATATCGATGGGCAACCATCGGCGGTCTCATGTTTTTGAACGCCTTCATCTTCGTCTTTTATTTCGGCAACAGCCAGGGCATGTTCTTCGCGTCCCAGATCCTGGAAGGCATCCCGTGGGGCATTTTTGTCGCCAACGCACCCGCCTACTGCGCCGAAATTGTGCCATTGAGACTGAGAGCTCCGGCGACCCAGATGTTGCAGATGTTCTGGGCTATTGGGTCGATCATTGTCGGCGGTATCACTTACCACTACCAATCCAAGCATGACTCCTCAGCCTACAGGTTCGTCCGCTCGTATAGCTGCCATTGAGGGGTACTGTACTAACAATCATGCCAGAATCCCCATTGCCCTCCAGTGGATGTTTCCTACCCCCCTTGCTATCCTACTCTTCCTTGCGCCTGAATCACCCTGGTGGCTCGTACGACAGGGCCGTTTGGCTGAGGCGGAGAAGGCTGTCAAACGTCTTGGACGCGCCAGTGCAACTGATAATCCTGCTGACGCAGTCGCAATGATGCGTCGTACGATCGAGCTTGAGGCGACGGAGAAGAAGCCTAGTCTCATTGAATTGTGGAAGGGTACCGATCTCTACCGCACGTTGATTGTGTGCGGTGTGTACGCCTCTCAGAATCTGACTGGTAACCTGATTGCTAACCAGGCGGTTTTCTTTTTCAAACGTGAGTCCTATCATTTCCTGCAGCCTCATATAAAAGACTAACAACAGTTTAGAGGCTGGCATGGCTGACAATACCGCATTTGCACTTGGTCTCATCACTTCTGCCCTGCAGTGGATCATGGTCATGCTCTCTTGGGTCCTTACCACATACCTCGGCCGTCGCACCATCTATGTCTATGGTCAATTCATCAACTGTGCATTCTTGATCGCGCTCGGTATTGCGGCTTCGTGTGGCTCGAGTATTGCAGCTAGCAACGCGCAAGCATCACTCGGCTTGATCGTCTCCGTCCTGTTTTGCTTGGGACCGGCCCCTGCCTCATGGGTCATTATCGGCGAGACACCTTCCGTCCGTCTCAGGCCTCTGACAACAGGTATTGGACGAGGTGCCTACTACGTGGTCAACATTCCTTGCATCTTCCTTTCCAGCTACATGCTCAACTCTGATAAGTGGAACCTGGGCGGCAAGAGTGGCTATGTCTGGGCTGGCACCGCCCTTTTCTGCTCCGTCATGTCTTGGCAATTTATTCCTGAGATGAAGCACAGGTCCTTCCGTGAGATCGACATTCTGTTCAAGCGAAAGGTCCAGGCTCGCAAATGGAAGGACACGGTCGTCGAACTCAACGACGATGAGTAGATGGAAGTTGCTGCTGGAGAAGCCTACGTGGCTGCTTGTGCCGGAATAGGTGTTACAAGATTAAGTTGAAGGTGGGAATCATGTCGGAATGTATGCATCTCTACCCTCATCAGTAATGGCTGCTACAGTCTGGTGTCAGGTTTGCTTCGGGTATTTCTGATTTAAGACACTAATACCACGCTGATTATACCTGGGTGGGATGTTATATAAAACCAACTTGTATGATACTAGGTAGAAACTAGTATTAGGTTGTTCGAAGAAAGGTGCTATATATAGCAGTTAATAATCCAACTACTTAGTTCTAGTCATACATATCAAATATATCGCGGTATTGATTGACCCTTAACGTAATCCTTAATGACTGCATATGGGGTTTTTAGTCGTAACTCGGAGATCCGAATCAATATGGACAGGTGACTACCCACCCAAGGTAGGTAAATTAGTAACTTAGACTGGACTTCATGATGTCTCACAGCCCTATTAGACTTCTTCCCAGCTTATCATGTTTTAGAACAGGGAAGAAAATGGCTCATGATTGAACGATAAGTTGACTCTTCTAGGCTCATATCACATGAATGGAAACGGCGGTTTCCCATCTTCAGATGGTTGCCAAGTATTGGCCACTCGAACATCTACCAAATTGGCGAAAATGAGGCCTTTGTTGGGGTGTTTGATTTAAATTTTTGATCAACTTTGCATTCGTCGGTGTCGATTGTCAACGTGACTCAGATAACGCATGTCATGTCATATCTAGCACTGTATCAATTTCACGGTTTTTGCTTGATTTGAACTTTCTTTTGATAGAACGATTAAAATCCTGCTCCGAGAAGTTCCGGAGGCAAGCTCCGTAGAGTTTCACTACTTGATTTATTTGCCTGCCGTTTTCGGATATAGATAACCCGAAGTTGAATGGGACTAGAGTTAAATGGAGATAACTACCTACCTACACGTGAACATATCAAGAAGTATGTAATGCTTTGTTCTATTTGTGGATTACGACTCTGGAAGATGGCTTGGAGATTGACTTATCATATTATCTTCGGGGTGACGAGAGGAAAGAGGGAGGATGTGGACGAGGAGGAGGCGGAGTGAAGAAGATGTTTAGAGAAAGCCGTATCTTGCTGTTAATGATACAGCTCGGTTTCTGACGATTGATTTGACAGCTTCTTGCTAATAAACAAAGGGCAACTAGTAAGAACTGCAGGAACCATCAGTACATAACCGTGATCAAGCCGGTTTCTGTCTCGGCTAGCCAGCGGCGGCTTTAACGGCGGACGAAACGGAACTGATGCTTAAGTCCCAAACATGTTGGTAATTGGTATGTCGAAAACAAGACTTACTGGAAAGTCCTTCCTTACTTCAGGGTATCATAGCTGCCTAGAATTTGGTCTCAGTTTTAACGGTGGATATACCTAGGTAAGCAAGATCACGGTGGAGTTGCAAGGAGAACGAGGGCAACCTGGGATAGTCGTCGAACGTTTCACACAAGAATGTTCTGTCTACGGAGTGACATGGTCTTGTGAGAACACTACTGAGAAGCTGACATCTGCATAGCATGGTTTTTTTTCCTATTGGCAATACGCTGCCTGCTTCTGAGTTTTTCTCTACAACCAATTCTTGCTAATATAGCTTTTCGGAAAACGAATATCCATTCAATCAACAGGCTTGCAAAACCCGTTGTCTGGAGTTCCCTTGGTATTGGATATGGCAAGGGCATACACCGACTAACATACAGTGAAAAATGGAGGAAATCGGTACAACCAGTCAGAACCCCGTCGCAAGCGTCCTCGACGATCTAGCAAGATTAGATGACTGTGAAATAGCCAAAGGATGACCTTCACAATGGCACTTCGTCCATTGATGAAGAAAACGCTTCTCAAGACCTTATTATACTATGTTAGTTCATACAGAATGAGAATCCTCTTTAATCTTACGTCTACAAGCAAGGAGCAAATAGGTACTTGGGAGAGCCCCAATCCTGTATGATTTTCGAGTTTCTCGATCTTCTCTTCCGAAAGATAGATCACGCAGATCGAATGAACTGATAACTCTCAACTTTGTGCCAGCTCCTAGGCCACCATGCAATTTCATACGGCGTCTTTTCGTCTCCTCTCTTTACATTCATAGTGAACAACTTTGGCCAGACGTCTGCTTCAGTAAGAAACCCATATCTAAGTGTAATTCGGTCGCCGTCCCGTAGACCGGCTTCTGCCGCTCTTGAGTTCAAGCCCAAACCTGCAATCACCCGAGGTTCGGCAGAGAGATTCTCCTCTGGAAATCCAAGATAGAATTTATCCTGTTTTACAGGCTCAAGCCTCCAGTTGCTATTCGCAATCCAGACTCTGGAAACGTCGGATGGAAGCATGATCGGTTTCGCTTCTGACATGTCATTATAATCGTCTTGTGCTATAGACCCTAGTTCTCTTTCAACTGGGGACAGCCATATGTTGATGCCATGTGGCTTATCAGCTGCCCGTAGCTTGATCATCTCTCGAATTAATTCATCGAGCGATCTTTTGTTGGAGATATGCAGTTTGTAGGCCAATTGCACAAAGTACATAAAACCTCGTTGGTATGGAATTCGATGTACTCGTCGCGGTAGCCAGAATCGGTCTTGTATGTCCTTGTTCTTCACTGCGCGATCAGGATTTGTATAATATCCCGAAATACGCCAGTTGAACCACTCAATGAACTGATCTTCTGTCATGGTACCAAACAGATAAGGTAGGATTAAAGAGTAATACTCCGTAATACCTTCATTAAACCATCCGTCTATTAGATCTTCGGGTCCACCGGTCGTGAATCCTAGTCGTGGCCAATTGTGTACGATCTCATGCATTAGAAAGTCCTGTACCATATCTTCATCTTTAGGGGAGAGCGGAGTCCAAGCGAAAACGAAGCCTCTGTGCAGACCACGGCCGGAAGCGCATTTGTAGTCATTGCGCCGGATAAAGACTCGAAATAGTTGCTCGTCATCTCCGAAGAATCTCGCCATTTGGGGAACCACTTTATCTAATTGTTGACCCAAATTATCAGTATCGAATGGAGGATCTGAGAGCCAGTACATCCCAAATGCCGAATGGGAAGTTGGTGTTGCCGGTTCTGTATCAACGGTAACAACAGGAGGATAGCTTTTGAGACGGCCAACTGCGAAAAAAGCACTCTGAAAGAACGGATGGTTTTTCTCGCACAGAGACACGCTGCCCTTCTCCAAACGTGCATACCGCCCTTGCTGTAGGTGATGCGGACGATAAGTCCCACTCAATCACAATGTCGTGCAGAACATCGCCATCACCTGTCGCTGGGATCAGGAGAAATGCCAATCCGGCGCCACTGAGTCCTCCATTATCTTTCTCAATTGCGACTTAGGGACCACAGCAGGTTGATTCGTTCACATGTCGCGGCATCGCTTGGAATTTAACAGTCAGTTCTTCTCCGGCTAGAATATCTTTTTCAATGCGGAAATCGCGATGCGTGTTGCGTTTCGTATCGACAGTATACAGTCCGATGGCTAAATTGCGACTATCTATCAGTTGTATTGACTCGGTTGTGTACTGCATAGTGGGCACCACTGCCTGCATCAACGTATGGCTGAATAGGATATCGTCTTTCTTTTTCCCTGCTGTGTTGAAGATCATGGTAATATCAATAGCTTGCGCGGCACCTTCGGTATCAAAGACCGGTTGGAGTTTAAGATTAAAAACGCCCATCGTGGCAAGAATCAGTTTTTCAAAGGATGTATTTGTGCAAGTCTTGGGTGACTTTTATGATGTAAAGGTTGAGATAAGTGTCTCAAGAACAACTTACATGGATCACTCAGCTATGGCGGGGTCTAGAGATAAGCCCGGTTGAACATCAAGATAAATATTAGCTTGCTTACAAATTGGATTTCCAAAACAACCTGAAGAAGTGCGGATTCTCCATCTATATTGAAGAGTACCTACCTAGGTTGATATGTAGAGGGCTTGTAAAAGACGAGAGTGGGAATGTTCTCGATAACCTAAACTCGACTATCAACGGGTGTCCCTTCATGTTACGCCGTCTGGACTTTGTACATACGTAAAAAGATAGGTAGACACGCCCTGAGCAACGTGGTCGGCATGCTTAGTGGGTTCAACGAGTAAAGTATGCCACTTTAACACTCATGTATTGAAAAAATTGTTTTGAAATAGACCCTAATTCATTTACTCAGTTTAGAAGAATGAAGCAAAGTGACAAATTTGATAATCCGAATAATATCCGCGGGTCAGTCTTTCACACTCTGTCATCACAGGTCTGAAATGTTCGTCCATGCAACAAGCTACGTACTACAAAACGTTTCTTACTCCTTTTTTTTCAACAGAAATCCAACATCATGAATATCGACAAACCCGCTTCTCAACGCCCAACTACCTTCATCGAATGCCGGCTTTTCCGACTTTCAAAAGCGGGGAACTAATTACCTTCTCCGCTAATTACCCCAGATATTCAGAACAAGGGTCCGTCTGCAGTAATAAGGTTTGCACCAGAAACGGCCATGCCACGCAGATCAGTGTTAGTCTTAGTTATTATAGCGTATATCGGCAGAATATCGCGGCAATTATCTCCTTGGGGCCTCGCTTTCTATTTTGATTGGAATGTGTTTCACTTACCTGTCAATGTAGATTTGCCTAGGTACTTTGGCAGGAGGAAAGGTACAAATACGAGGCCAAAATCATCACAATGGAGCACTTCTTATTTTACAGTTGCTGTCTTCCTTCCGTACTACTACTATAAGGGGGCCAAAACCTTGTCAACAATGCAGCTAGTCTCACTCAGTGCATTAACCCTCTTCGTAGGGTTAGGCTTTGCACTTCCCGAGTCACATCTTCAGACTCGAGGACAATCAACCTCAGCCTCTTCTCAGTCCTTTCAAGCCAAATGCGAAGCTTTCTCCTCGAAAATAAACGGCCAGAACAAGAACGCCTTCCAAAATGACATTACCCTCCATTCAGTCACATATATTCCTTCGGGCGGAAACATTTCCATGCCCCCGACTGCATGTGCAAGTGATGCCATTTCCACTGCCAGTCCAGTAGAATTCTGCCGGGTCAACCTAAATGTGACTACCTCCAGCACAAGTCAGATTTATATGGAGGCGTGGTTGCCCGGGAACTATACCGGCAGATTCTTGAGTACTGGGAATGGAGGATTGGGCGGTTGTACGTAACCATCTTCGAGTTGATGAAGATGTATTGAAGCTGATGATTATTGCAGGCATCCAATACTCAGACATGCTATACGCAACTCAATTTGGCTTCGCGACCGTGGGCACAAACAACGGCCACTTTGGCGACACTGGGAAATACTTCCTCGGCAACACCGAAGTTCTCGAAGATTTTGCTTATCGCGCTTTACATACCGGCGTCGTAATTGGCAAAGAACTCGCCAAACTATTCTATACACAAATAAGCAGTGGATACAATAAGTCCTATTATCTTGGTTGTTCTACGGGTGGCCGTCAAGGATGGAAATCTCTCGAAAAGTTCCCCGATGATTTTGACGGTGTCGTTGCTGGTTCACCGGCCTTCAATTTCATTAACCTCTCCAATTGGGGTGCAAGATTTCTCGGAATTACCGGCGACAATACGTCTGACACATTTGTCACAGCAACTCAATGGGGAAACCTGGTTCATGATGAAATCATAAGACAGTGTGACGCTCTCGATGGAGCCGTGGATGGAATCATCGAAGATCCGGATTTGTGTCATCCGGTTTTTGAGACATTGATTTGCAATTCTTCTTCGACTGCTTCGTCATCGTGCCTCACCGGAGTGCAGGCCAACACAGTCAATCAGGTGTTCACCCCATTGATCGGTGAAGATGGTAGATGGTTATATCCTCGCATGCAGCCTGGGTCTGAAGTGTTAGCTGCTTACATATATTATACCGGCCAGCCTTTCCAATATTCTACGGACTGGTTCCGGTATGTTGTCTATAACAACTCGGCCTGGGATCCTACTACATGGACACTGGCAGACGCGGCAGCTGCTGATCGTCAGGATCCCTTCGACATTTCAACTTGGGATAGTAGTCTTGTCTCTGGCTTTCAGAAAAAAGGTGGTAAAGTCCTTCACTATCATGGCATGGAAGATCCCATCATTACATCCGACAGCTCCAAAGCATGGTACGAATACCTCGCCGATTCTACCAACACCAGCCCTTCGGAGCTTGATGAATTTTATCGTTTCTTTTCCATCAGCGGCATGGGTCATTGTAGTCCCGGCTCGGGAGCTTCTTACATCGGTCAGGGTTTCGGGACATATGTTCCCGGCTCAGAAAAATACCCCGAAAATAATGTGCTGATGGCTATGGTGCAATGGGTTGAAGAAGGGATTGCGCCGGAGTTTGTGCGGGGTGCAAAGGTTGCGAGCAATGGTTCTGTGGAATACACCAGGAAACATTGCAAGTACCCGAAGCGGAATGCTTATGTTGGGCCGGGCAATTACACGGATGAGAATGCTTGGGAGTGTGTATAATTGACCAACTTTTGCAAATGCGTGTGTACACTATGCTCCTGGGCATTTGGGCAACCTTTAGTTGGATAGCTTACAACAAGGCTCGGGGGTGTCGAAACTACTCACATCCATGGATGATAAGATAGATAGCTGATCAATCGCGCTTTAATTGCCATACGCACTTTAAGTAGACTGAAAGGTTGTCCGTTTCCGGTTGAGTAACATGCCATTACTTTCATAGATGACTATGTTTTATGCACTCTTTTAACAATTTATGCTTTCCCTGCTTCAATGAATGTAGAAATTGTAGTCAGATATAATATTCTGGATATTGGACTGTTCTAAGAGCATCATAGACTCAAAAACTGGTTTATATCGTGTCACTAAGGCACCCCCGGCATTTTTTTACAAACTTTGAATGTGGATTTACCATATTACTGTGGCTTGTTTGTCCAGTATGAGGAGTTGGGAGGATAATCTGCGTTGGTAGGGTTATATAGGGTTGCGTAGGGTTGTTATATCTTGGGATTTCGTCCTGCCCTCGCTCCAATACGACTACGTACACACCTCGTGGTCCTTATTGCTAGCTATATTTTACAATACTAGATCATCTAGTATGCGCGTTGGTTTTTGATCTAGTTGGTGTTTTCAAACTCTCAACATGTGGTGTTTCTCCAATTTAGCCATGTTATAGTTCGGTGGTGATTTCGGCTTGCCCTCCGAACAACTTAGAGGAACAGCTTGAGCGCCAGTGGCAATAATGCTATATAAACGCGCAAACCTAACCTCCGGATAAGTTTGATTAGGTTTAGAGATAATCAGTTAAAAACCTTACAAGGACTTTTAGGCGGTGTTGGGGTGAGTGTTAGGCGTGCTCTGGATGAATTACATGTATACATGTATATTTTTGTGGGAAGCGTCTACGGAGTACCAAGGACCTACCGACTCAAAAGCTTATCTTTTGTTCTGCTAGATCTAACTGGCGCGCACTATGCAAGACAAGCAATTCAGGCGAGACGCTACCGGTAAGTAGTAAGACGGGTTGAGTTGATTTCCACCAACTGTATGGGACTACACTGACTAGGATTGAGCCACTAGTCCTAGAATATGGAAACCAAGCCAATCAGACCGGTACACACCAACAAAGAATGTGCGCCACTGTCGGAACAAGGGCACTTCGGTTATTGAAACGCTGTTCAGGTTATTGAAATTCTGTTTAGGCAATTGAAACGCTGTTCGTGTTTAGGCTATTCTCAGATGAGATGTCAACCGCTCATTGGACCTGGATAATATCAAAAAGTCTATGGCTCTTCGCCCCGCGTTCCCCCGGATTCCAGCTCCAGCCCCAGAACATGTGGCAGGTTGAAGTAGGCAGAGAAACCGATTCGATTTTGAAAGTCTATGGCCACATGGTACTTATCTCTTTCAGCTTTTTAGCCGGTATGACTATCCAATGAGCCCTTGGTATATCAGTTGGCCAATCTAATATATTATGCCATTGCAACCCAGTTGTCGTATCGCCGTTTCACTGAATCCAGAAAACAAATCAGCAATACCTACAAACACAGTCTGCACAGCATGGAGACCGAAAAAAATCCTCCAGCAGCTACCAACCATGTCGAAGTCACGAAGGACCACGCCAGCGCGTGGGAAAATGCTCGTCTGAACGCGGAAGAGGAGCATCGCCTGACGATCTCGGAAGCTATTCGCAAGCATTACAAGGCCTGTTTCTGGTCCATGGTGGTCTCACTGACCATTATTATGGATGGCTATGATGGAGCGCTGCTGGGTTCACTCATTGCGTTCCCATCATTCAAGAGCCATTTCGGTCACTACGTTAGCGCCAGCTCTGGCTACCAGATTCCTGCACATTGGCAACTTGCGATTGGCTGCTCGAGCTCTGTCGGTAATATCATCGGTATCTACATTGGCGCTATTACGACCGACCGTTTGGGCTATAAGCGATCGTTGATGCTTTGGTTGACTTGGTTGACGGGCTGCATCTTCATCTCTTTCTTCGCCACGCACATCTCCGTTGTTTTTACCGGAGAACTTCTCTGCGCGATGTCCTGGGGTGTCTTCGCAGTAACAGCACCACCCTTTGCTACCGAGCTCGTTCCTGTTGTATTGCGAGGCGTGCTGGAAATCTGGATCGTCATGTGCTGGGGTATCGGGCAGCTCCTCTCGTATTCGGTCCTCCTCACACTCAACAAGGATCTTTCTATCTGGGCGTGGCGTATCCCATTTGCTGTGCAGTGGGTTTGGCCAGTTATTATCTTTCCGCTCGTTTTCTTCATGCCAGAGTCGCCTTGGTGGCTGGTACGCAAGGGCAAACTCGAAGCCGCCGAGAAGGTACTCAAACGACTGGGCAGTGCCGATGTGACCGATGAAGAGATCCGCCGTACCGTGGTTGCAATGGTTGAAACAAACAATCTGGAAAAGAATATGCACGAAGGCGCTGGATATGTTGACTGTTTCCGTGGTCGTAACCTGTGGCGCACCGAGATTTCCTGCGTCGCCTGGGCCTCTCAGTTGTGGTGCGGCTTTGTGATCTCCGCTTATTCCACGTATTTCTTTGAGTTAGCCGGTCTCGCAGCTTCAGACGCATACAAGATGAGTGTGGGCCAAGGCGGTCTTCACATTCTATTCAATATTATCTCGATCCCAGTCGTTGCGAGAGTGGGCCGTCGTCGTCTATACCTCGCGGGACTTTCTTGGATGGCCCTGATGTTATTCTTGATTGGCTTTTGTTCATTAAGTCCACCAAAGGTCGCCGTTGGCTACGCACAATCCGTGTTGTATCTGCTCTGGAATTGTGGATATGAACTTACTGTCGGACCGGCAGCTTATATACTTGTCAGCGAAGTCTCTTCTACTCGTCTACGCAGCAAAACTGTCGCTTTGTCACGAAACGCATACAATCTCTCTCTTTTGGTGAACTACTTTGCCGGCCCATACATCCTCAACCCCACGGAGGGCAACTGGAAGGGAAAAACCGGCTTCCTTACTGGTGGTATCTGTATTGTCCTCCTTGCCTGGTCGTACTTCCGTCTTCCAGAGACTAAGGGTCGGACTTTTATGGAGCTGGATATTCTCTTTTCGAAGAAGGAATTGAAGACCAGGGATTTCAAGAACTACCAGGTGAACTTTGCGGAGCTGAATGAGGATAAACTGGCTGGTACAACCTACGACGCTTGAATGGGAGAGGAGAGGAGGAATGATATTTTGGTTTCTGGGCAATGTTCTTCATTCTCGAGATATATGAGCCGTTCTGATAGGAAACAATGAGTGCGCACCTCTGTCTTGATTCTATATTCATGATTTAACCTCCGCCTTGGCTATGCAAGACTTGAATCTTTTCCGCGTAGGGTTATTTTATATAGCTTCAATCACATGCAATTCAGCTCATTTTAAAAAAGTACAGAATCTGATCAAGTATTATTTTAATATATAGTCAGTTTTGCCGGATTTTAAAACTGAGGAGAATCCAAAGATAATCCGAGTAGTCCATGGATGGGAAGTTATATTTTGATCGAGATGATTATAGCTTACCTACATATGTAGGTATAAACCTATGTACTGGATAACAAATTTGGCATGACTCATGTAATTTGAAACTCAGATGATTTTAGTGGGAGGAGTAAGAAATCTAATCACTAACAAACTCCTACCAGGTTAGTTTTAGTAGTGCCTGTGTGTATTGTTCCCCTTCTGATGATATGGTCGCATGAGAAGCGTCGAAAATTTAATTCTCGTTCCTATGTGGGATTTCAGGCCGAAGCCTAGAGATTGTATGAAAGTTCAAAATGTAGAAGTATCCATGGACATGACAATAAGCTGCAATTGGTAGCATGATGCTTCGAGCAACCAATGCAAGTGTCGATCCCCAACTACGGAGAACAGTCCGTGAACTTCACTCTTTAAAAAGGAAAACCCCACACAACCAAATTGCTTTGCATGTGAATTGTGGGGGTGCCATCGACATGCAAATGACCATTTGTATTTAGCCTAATACTACCCAATGATTGCAATAGGCTATTGAAAAGCTACGTAATTACTCTGCTTGGGATAATAGATGCTTATAAGCGACACTATTGTACAGCTATAGCTAAGTTACTAGACGGTATTCAGGCATTGTCGAACGTCATATCAGTAAGACTTCATCAAATTCGTTGACCATTCATTTCCCCAACATGCTTCCCGATGAGAATGGTATCGACGGCTGGCTCCGGTATGCGCCGTTGTCGTCTGAGTTGGCTTCACAGTTCAAGCAGTATGGAAGTATAATCGCTTTGGGCAAGGATGACTCCAGCCCTGTTTCTACTGCTGCGAAGGAAGTTCAAAAGGGTCTGAATGGAATCCTCAAGCAAGAAGTTAAGATTGGTAATGACCCTGCGTCGAAGAGCCAGGCAGAAGACACGGCTACAATTGTTATTGGCACCATCAGTGCATTTTCGCAGGCCAGAAAAGATGTTAGCAATATCCCGCCTTTAAAAGAAGACGGTTTCTGGCTGAACAAAGACGGCAACGAAAACATACAAATCCTGGGCCAAAATGAGCGTGGAGCCTTATACGGCGCCTTTGAATTTCTAATGTTGCTCGCCCAAGGCAAGCCGTGTCCATCAGGTCGCATCTCCAACCCCAGTGCGCCGATTCGATGGGTAAATCAGTGGGACAACTTAGACGGCAGTATCGAACGCGGATACGCAGGGCCCTCGATCTTTTTCAAGGACATGGTTGTTCGAGAAGACTTAACTCGCGTCTCCCAATATGCTCGACTCATGGCTTCCGTCGGATTGAATGGAATAATCGTCAACAATGTGAACTCTCATCATGAACTGTTCAGTCCAAAGAACTTGGAGGGCCTCGGGCGAATTGCAAATGCAATGCGTCCATGGGGCGTACGTATTGGTGTCGCACTCTTTTTCGATACTCCCAAGACTCTGGCAGGTCTCCCTACGTCTGATCCGCTGGATCCTGATGTGATTGCGTTTTGGGATCATATCACAGCTGAGTTGCATCAACATGTGCCCGACCTGATTGGGTACCTGATTAAAGCCAACTCCGAAGGCCAACCTGGTCCACTTACATATGGCCGTACGTTAGCTGAGGGAGCAAATCTTTTTGCAGCCGCCCTCAAACGCTACGGCGATGGTGTCGTGGTCTATCGGGCCTTTGTATACAATCACCATCTCGACGAGTCCAACTGGAAGAATGACCGGGCTAATGCCGCCGTTGAATTCTTCAAAGACATGGATACGTTATTTGCAGATAATGTACTGGTCCAGATCAAATATGGGCCTATCGATTTTCAAGTGCGCGAGCCGACTTCGCCATTGTTCGCTCACCTTCGGAAAACGCCAACCATTATTGAATTCCAAGTAGCCCAGGAATATTTAGGTCAACAAAGTCATGTCTGCTACCTGCCACCCCTTTGGAAAACAATCCTAGACTTTGACCTTCGGATCGATGGGGAGGCATCGCCTGTCCACAAAATCCTCTCGGGTGAGCGTTTCGGTTGGAAGCAAAGTGGCTATGCCTCTGTAGTGAATGTGGGCAGTGATTCAACGTGGCTGGGAAGTCATCTGGCAATGTCGAACTTATACGCCTACGGCCGTTACGCCTGGGCCCCGACGAGCGATGCAGAGGAAATTATCCGAGACTGGACACGCTTAACCTTCACGTCTAATCCGACAGTTGTCGACACAGTAGCCAGCATCTCCATGGAATCTTGGCCAACCTACGAGAACTACAGTGGCAACCTTGGGATTCAGACCCTCTGTGAAATAACCAAGACGTGCCATTACGGTCCTAGACCCGATTCCATGGATGGAAATGGTTGGGGTCAATGGACTAGAGCTGATGCTCATGGGATTGGCATGGATCGCACAGTTGCTACAGGTACTGGATATGCAGGACAGTATCCAGCGGAGGTTGCAAAACTGTATGAGAGAATCGAAACCACTCCCGATGACCTGCTCCTCTGGTTCCATCATGTCCCGTACACCCAACGGCTGAAGTCAGGCAAAACTGTCATCCAGCACTTTTATGACGCTCATTACGAAGGTGCAGCAAATGCGCAGACATTTGCACCCAGATGGGAAGCCCTTCGCGGACTCATTGATGACGCTCGCTTCAAGCACGTCTTGTTCCGGCTCAAATATCAGGCAGGCCATTCGCTTGTTTGGCGTGACTCTGTCAACAATTTCTACATGGACAAGTGCGGTATCGCCGACGAGCATGGTCGAGTTGGACACTACCCATACCGTATTGAAGCGGAATCAATGGACCTAACAGGGTACAACGTTGTTTCGATTACGCCGTTTGAAGCAGCCTCCGGTGGCAAGGCCATTATCACAACATCAAACGACAGACCAGGGACTGCAAAATGTAAGGTACCGTTCGAAACTGGAATCTACAATGTTGCAGTGAATTATTATGATCACCTGGGCGGTACAGCACGGTATAAGCTGTCGTTAGGAGGCAAAGTCATTGGCGAATGGGCAGGCGATTTAGGCACGGTGCTGCTGCACGACTTTTCAGACTTACGGGATGGCCATTCCGCGACACGGATTACTTTTGAGTCCGTAAGTGTGAACAAAGGGGATGTGCTTGAGATTATAGGCATGCCAGATGGGGACGAACTGGCGCCCATAGATTATGTTTCCTTCTTGCCTCCAGGTATAGTAGACTAGATTGACAACTCTTTAGTTTTGTACGGTACCTAGGTATAGATAAAATATACTATAACATTTCTCATGTCCACATTAAACTTCTCTTAGGAAAAATAATAAAAAGATGATTAAGCCAAGTCTAGTAGCGATCTTTATGTCAAATTTTTATAGCTAAGAATAAAAGGCACGACATCTAGTTGTCAGATACCCAGTAATTCTAAAGGGAACGAACTGGCCAGAGCTTCAAAAGCTCTCTCATTCGGGTGTAGATGATCTCCAGAGTCGTACTGAGTTGCTAAGAACGAGACATTCTCCCGGTCCCGCAATACAGCATCAAAGTCAACGACGGCGTCAAAGAATGTTGCACCCTGACTGCGAATCCACGCATTTATATGCTGCCTCGTCAACTCACGTGCGGGATGCGAGTACGGCGATAACTCTGACATGTATTGCGCTTCATCTTTGGCCATAAACGGTGTCAATGTTGCGATAATCACAATAATTCCAGCTGCTGAGAGCCGAGTAGCAACTTGTATATAGCCCGCAATCAGCTGTTTTTGCAAGATTGCCTGGCTCGCCGGATCGGTTAAAGATATGCCAATATCATTGATGCCTTCGAATATCAAGGCATATCGTACTCCTGATAGCGAGAGGATATCTCGGTCTAGACGGGCAAGGACGCTGGGACCGCCTGAACCGTCAACGAGAACGCAATTCGCGCCAGCTGCTTGGTTGACAATGGAAATTGGTGGCGCAGAAACGCCTTTGTGCAGGCGAGCAAAAAGAAAATCTGGCCATCGTGTGTCGCCGTTTGTTGTACTACACCGTCCATCTGTAATGCTATCTCCTATCAATGCAAATGCACCAAACTCGCGAGGTACAAGAACTTCGATGCCACTGATAAAGTACCTTCAAAGTGTCAGATACCGTTTTTTAATCCTGTAAATTCAATGTGGATGCTGTTTGATTGTGGACCACATGAAGACATTCCAGAAGACTTACCAGTGCTCTATCTCTCCCACGCCATCTCCCACAAAACTTAATTCAGACACTTGATTCCCGGGGGCAAACCACGAAGAAGTCCTACTCCCAGGATGCGAAGTAACTCCTTCTGCTGGCAATTTGTTTGGTAGAAACAGACTAATAGTCACAACGGTGGCCGGGGGAAGAAGTCCACAGTCAATGGGGTCAGAGACAATCTGTGCTCCAGCGGGGATGCGAGCTTCGCGATCACCAGAAAACGTAACATGGCGCATCGTCCCCGGTTCAAGCGCATTGGTCCCCGAGAGATTTCCCGCAGAATGTGAGATGGTCACTTCTCCGATAGTCAGAGGTTCATGGCCGAATGCATTAGAGAGTCGTAAGCGAATTTGAGACGCGGCTCCAAGAGTCACACGAACCGTTTGCCGAAGAGTCTTTCGTGGGAAATTATTAGTGATTTGCTACTGATTAATGGAAATTTTGGAATACTCTTGTACAAACGAATTCCCAGGCAGCTCAATTGACTCTGCAAGCTGGGGCATTGCAGCCCAAGTGTGCACCCAGTGCTGGCTTCCAGATGTGAGAACGGCATCCATATTTTTATCCTCGATCATGATCTCCAAATAACAGTACGATGTTGGCCAGAGAAATGTATGTTTGTAGGCTGACAACGGCGGTTGTCCTTCTACCTATGTAATCAATGTCCTTCGGTGGATGCCGGCTAAATTGGATGAAACGGAGCAAGGGGAACGCCACGTTTTTACCCCAATTTGCCAATTTGCACCCGATATCCAGCAATCTTGGTGATATCTGTGTCCCTTAATCTTTCTATCAACCAGTTGCACAACTGCCCGAGAAATGATGAAGAAGCCGGGTGATTGCTAGGTAACTTGTGCGGTTGATCCAATCTCTGGCATTACTTGAAATCCTGCCCAGGTGGTAATCTTGAAGGGCAGACACTGAAAGAGATCTAGCAATTGCCGATTCTTCATAGCAACCCCACACTATGCCACCAATCTCGCGAGTCGACGTTTTCAACGAGCTCTGATTACCTGGGTATGACTCCTTCCTGCCGAGATGCTTGCATGATGCAATAGCATTGGGAAAGTCTAACATAAAACAGACAAATATATTTATGTGTTATGCACATTTTTTCCAGTAACGAAATCTGCATTCAAGGTGACTATCAACAGATTCAGGTTTAGCTTCACTGACCGTCCCATTAGACAGCTAGTTTGTACTATAGAGAGAGCGCATCTACAGATTTTCGAAATGTTGCACTTGAATCGAAAACATAAAAGCAGGTTTTTGCCTTGCAAGTGAATCAAGTTGGTCAATGTACCCGGATTTTACAAGTTTTTGGAAGATTATTAAGATTTTCTGATAACTTCTGGTATGCATGATATAGCCAAATATAATCAATCTCCCGGTAGAGAGATGTGTTGTATTCTACAAGCTGTTATATGCATGAAGCCACCAGTTCCAAGGTGACCTACCCACCCTGCATGGGAGTACTTCCTCTCTTCAATTGGACTGTCTATCGGCAAATTTCGTAAAATCTACTGGCAGGGGTCTACGGTAGTGCGTTACATGTTGTTACAAAACGCTGACTTACCGGCAGTATTGTGGACGTTGCTACGCTACGCAGCAGTCGCGGCAGCTACCCCGAAAAGCTTCTCTCACTTCATACACAACGCCGACAGGAGCATATCGGCCCCTTCCACAGGAATTAGTACGGAACACGTTTAACATCGCGTTCACAAGAGCCCTGATGACCTCCTCGCGCAACGCCTCATGCACTTGCTCCGGCACTCTGCTTTCAAGACCCGCAACAGGACATTCGATATCTTGGTCCGAAAAGTTCTGGCGAACAGGAAAGACCGTAGAGCAATAGAATGGAAGATCTGGCCCGCAACTGAGGAGGGGAGGACCTGGCCTCCGAGTTGCGACCCGTTCTGCATGCTCAGGACCGCACTGGCATTCTCTGATTTCGTATGACGGAACCCTGCACAACCGCCTCGAGTCCAGAAAGAATGCAGCTGCAGTAGAGAGTGAAGCAGATGGCCAGCCAGTGAATACCGAGGATCTATCGTTCTTTGACCTCCAGCATAGGATTGTCAAGTCTCTTCTCCTCATTCTCGGCTTTCGTATCAGCACACTAAACCTCTGACGGTCGGACTGGAATCGCGGACTGAGTAGACATGGTGCTGGCTGATGGTGAATAAGGGGCTGATGGGCGGTCGTGATGACTTGATTAGCTGTTCAAGTTCCCATTGTCTCTGAAGTATACATACAGGTGCCGTATCTATAAGCCACATCAATAGAAGATGGAAAATTCTAGATACGATGAGAATTTTTATCAACTCCCACGATCTAGGGCATATGTCCTTCCGTGCAGTATCGCTAAAGATGTGCGTAGTGACTGAGTAATCAAGAAGCCACGGAAGCTCCTCCAGTGCCATCTCTGCCGAATTAGTTACTAATCCAGAAGATTTTCTACAGTGCTTGTGGCGGTTATTATTAGTAAGTATCTTTATAGAATTCCTAAGAGGCTTACTGTCTTCCGCGGAAGCACCATACAATGTAAATGTCAGGGCCAGGCGCCGAACAAGATTTGAAATGATTTCACGACTCGTGGGCACACTGGTGGGCACTGAAACGAAATTTTAGTTGTATACAGCATTTCTGTATGTGTATTTAACCAGCCTCAGCCATCGCTCAATCAGATATTTTATCTCCCCCCGAACGGCAAAAGACGACATCAAATACCCGACCATATACAAACCTCACTTTTATCTGTGCATTACACTATCCTTACGGAAAGATGGTTAGCTACGACGGCCCTCATCAAGGAACTGGCTTTAAATCCTTCACCAGGACTTGGCACAGCCAGTCTTACCCTGAGATCCTGCCTTCCCGCTCCGAGCTGAGTGCCGCTGGAAAAGTCGTCTTTATCACGGGTGGTGGTAGCGGAATTGGGAAGGCCACGGCGATTGCTTTCGCGCAGGCCGGTGCCAAAGTCATCGTCATCTTCGGACGTCGCGTCGAGAATCTACTGTTGGCTGCTGAGGAAGTCAGAAAGGCTAATCTCGCGGGAACCACCACTGTGGTCGTTGAGAGTGTTGATATCAGCCAGCGTCTAGCTTTGGATGCTGCATTCGCCAACGCTAGCAACAAAGCAGGCAGGTCCAAGGTTGATATTCTTGTCAACAATGCCGGTTCTCTCAAGCCACTGAACCCTCTCACTACATACGGCGAGAAGGACCTGCGCGAGAGTATTGAGGGTAATTTAATCGGCTCGTTCAACGTAGTCCAGGCAGCAATGCCGTTGCTGTCACCTAAAGCAAAAATCTTGAACATCAGCTCGGGCATTGGACATATCAACCCGATTCCCGGATTCTGGACTTACGCATCGCTCAAGCTAGCTATCATTAAGATGTTCGATTTCCTCCAGGCTGAACATCCGGATCTCAGTGTTTTCAACATCCAGCCTGGGATAGTTGAAACTGAGCTCAACCGAGTTTCCAGTTTCCCAGGCCGAGACGAAGGTAAGCTAATTGCGCTTTAATTTCTAGATATCCCCTGCACCAATGAATCCCTTTCCTCCATTTGTCTATAGATTGCGTTAGCTGATTGACATATTAGTCACGCTCCCAGCTCACTTCAACGTTTGGATTGCTTCTCCTGAAGCCGAATTCCTTAAGGGGAAATTTGTGTGGGCCAATTGGGATGTGGGTGAATTAAAATCTCTTGCTAAAGAGATTAAAGAGTCAATGCTTCTGAGGATATGCTTGAATGGCGTGCCGATGTAGAGGTCAAGCTGAGGAGAACTCTGTTACTCATAGGTGTAGATGGTTGATGCCTAGGAGTCTTAACCTAGGCAACGATGATGATTATGATGATGATTATCAACGCAACAACTTAACATTCTATGTTCATAAACTTACAATAACAGTTGTTCTTCTAACTTTCTTTACACCGGCTAAAGTCGGTTGAAATGGAGTGAGGAGGGGCTGCCTATTTACCCCGGTTTGCCAATTTACCTTCGTAGTTTATCCGGGGATAACTCTGTTCGGTGGGTCTTGAATCTTATTTGACAGCGAAATAAAAGGGCAACTCTTCCATCGTCTTCATGCTTGTTACAACTTTCCCAAATCCAAAACCCAGGTACATCATCAGCATACAATGCCGCCAGTACGCAACCCTATCCTACCCGGCTTCAACCCCGACCCCTCAATTCTGCGGGTTGGGGATGACTACTATATCGCCACGTCAACCTTTGAATGGTACCCCGGAGTGCAAATACATCATTCCAAGGATCTAGCTAATTGGGATTTAATCGTTCGACCATTAACTCGAAAGAGCCAGTTAGACATGCGAGGAGATCCCGATAGTTGCGGCATCTGGGCACCATGTCTGTCTCACGACGGTGACAAATTCTGGCTCGTTTACACGGATGTTAAACGCAAAGATGGCTCTTTCAAAGACGCTCATAATTATATTGTTACTGCCCCGAACATTGAAGGACCGTGGTCGGATCCTATCTATGTCAATTCCTCCGGCTTTGATCCGTCTTTGTTCCATGACGATGATGGAAAGAAATGGTTCGTCAATATGATGTGGGATCATCGCAGACGGCCCCGGTTATTTTCTGGAATCGCACTTCAAGAGTTCGATCCGGTCCAGGGTAAGCTGGTGGGCAAACGGGAAAATATCTTCAAGGGTACAGATTTGGACCTAGTGGAAGGTCCACATTTGTATAAACGCAATGGCTGGTATCACCTTCTTACTGCCGAAGGTGGTACTGCTTACGAGCACGCGTGTACTTGGGCTAGATCACGAAGTATTTCGGGCCCATATGAAGTACATCCGCAGAAACACGTTGTAACATCCAAGGATGCTCCATTTGCGGCTTTACAGCGTTCTGGACATGGAAGTATAGTCGACACTCCGGATGGCAAAACATACCTTGTTCATCTGACGGGGCGGCCTGTTGGTCAGAACCGGCGTTGTGTGCTTGGACGAGAGACGGCTATTCAAGAGGGGTACTGGAAGGATGACTGGTTCTATGTGAAGAACGGCCCCGTTCCCTCATTATACACCGATGTTCCGGGTGTGCGGGATGATTCGGATTACTGGGCGGAGAAGAATTATCAATTTAAAGATAACACTCTCCCTAAGGACTTCCAATGGCTGCGAACCCCGGAACCAGATCGGATCTTCTCCGTCGCCAATGGAAAGCTTTCACTCATTGGAAGAGAGTCTATCGGATGCTGGTTCGAACAGGCCCTAGTAGCACGACGACAAACCCATTTCTCTTACGACGCAGAAACCGTGATCGATTTCTCACCAGAAGATGAGCGGCAATTCGCAGGCCTTGTAGCTTACTACGGAACTTACAATTTCTTCTACCTGACTATTACCGCCCACTCGGACGGAGAACGTGAAATATCTGTTATGAGTTCCGAAGCCTCTTGGCCTGATGGTAATCTGACATTTCCTGATGTAAAGCCAATTCAGATTCCCAAGACTGGAAAAGTTAAACTTGCTTTGGCCATTCGTGGTGGCCAGGCCTTGAAGTTTTACTACGCGCTGGAAGGGCAGGAACTACAAGAAATCGACACGGTCTTCGATGCATCCCTCTTGTCAGATGAGTGTGGAGGACACCAAGCACATGGAAGTTTTACTGGTGCCTTTGTTGGTGTGGCATGTTCTGATCTCAACGGTACAGCAAAGAGGGCAGACTTTGATTACTTTGTATATCGGCCGGTTCAAGACGTCGCTGATCGATATGAGATCTAACGTCTCAATCAAAGACAGGGTAGATTTGGGTCTGAACTGTACACATGCAGTTATGTTTGTTTAGCAAAAAGAAAATTGTGACTCACTTCCACGAGCTATCTATGCGAACATTCAATGCTTTTCTGCCATCATAAGAGAGGCGTTAGGCTCTTGTTTTTTCCTTTTAAATTCTTGTAAGTTCTAGATACTTTACATGGCAAGGAACTAAAGCCCCGGTCAATCATTAAACAACCCAGCCTCGATGTCCTCGAGGAGCGTTGGGTGTGTCGGAATCCACCCAAGCTCAGCCCTTGTTCTCGCACTTGAAGTTGGATTGTCCTCGTGAAGCGCAAAAGCCATGAATCCAAAGTACTCTTGAGCTTCATCCAGCGGCTTGCTGACCACGGGAATTTGCAGTGCCTTGCTGAGGGCGACAGCAACATCCTTCAAACGAACTCCCTCCTCCGCAGCGGCGTGGTAGACTGACCCAGCTGTGCCGTTCTCCAACGCCAACCGGAACAAGACAGCTTCGTCAAGGAGGTGGATTGCTGGCCACCTATTTTCTCCATCGTTCACATACGCAGAGACACCAAACTGTTTTGCTTTTGCAGCTAGCATGCCAATAGAGTATTTATCTCCCTTCGCATGGTTGAATGGTGGAACACGGATCACAATGGCACGCACACCCTTTTCCGCAAAGCCCAGAACGACGGCTTCATTTGCGCCACGAATACAGCTCACCGGATGCTCCATGTCAGGTCCATCGCCCTCAAGAGCTAGCTTGCCACGCGCCATCATGAGAGTTCCCGAGGTAAACACAAAGGGCTTATTGGTTCCTTCCAATACCTTCAATATAGCAGTAACAGCAGCACGATCATCCACACAGAGACTATTGTAGTCAACCCCCTCCTTAGGCTTATTGGATATCTGCTCATGCTTGAAGCCGAGATGGATAACGCCATCAGAGGCGGCAGCAGCCTGGGCTAGAGATTCGTAGTCGTCTAGGGTACCGCGGTGCGCCTGGGCACCAATTGATTCGAGCAATTGTGCACTCTTGTCGCTTCTGGCGAGGCCAAGAACCTCGTGGCCATGCTCGAGTAGCTGGTGGACCACGGGAAGGCCGATATAGCCTGTTGCACCGGTGACGAAGACCTTCATGTTGGATAAAGGAGGAAATAGGTAACTGCAGCGTAAACAAGAGGGTATGAGACGTATTGATGCCAAGTTCGTCGATTCGGGAAGTCTGCAGATAAAGAGCAAAATGGTTTCTAGAGGGGGTGAAAACGAGAGGGCATAGGGCTTATATATGTCATTGTGTCCCTACTTTCCGTTAATGTTGACCTCTTTACATACATACATTGAAACCGCAATTAGGGTTAATGTCCCCACAAAACGTTGTCCTTGGTCTGATCCAACCTCGCCAATCAGAATGCATCATTATGCGAAAGCAAGTTAGCCTGGCAGCCTGTACAGCGGGTCCGATTGGATCAAGTCAATCAGGGCGGAGATTTCGATATTAAAATCTTCGATAACCCCGTCGAGTTCTTCACACTTTACCTTCTCTCGCCAATTCAGCTACGCAGGAAAACTCTAGCTTTTACATATTCCTTCGTATTCGAACATTACCTGCAATTTGTGCTCTGGAGTTACCTTCTTTAGCGCCTGGAAGAGTCTGTCATAACCCGAAAATAGGGCGTCCAAAAACGTCCACGCACTTCTCTCAAATTACCTTCCATCGAGCCTTAAACTAGAACCATTTTGGAAGGTTAGAAGAGATCGTATGTGGCAAGACATATCAAACGTTGGGAAATGACGGAAATGACGAATAGGGCACTTCGAACGAGCACAGGGTCCCTCAAGCCACGTAGATCGAGGCGGGGCTGTCGAAACTGCAAACTTCGAAAAGTGAAAGTAAGCACTCCCCCTCTTCTCGCTTCCTCTTGCGCTCATTTGTACTGATTTATCTATCTGCACGGTCAGTGTGACGAGTTAAGACCGCATTGCCAAGGGTGTAGGTCGTACGGTGTTTTGTGCAATTACGACGCGAATGTCCCTGAATTGCAACTGTCGACAGAGTCACAGCCTCGCAAACTGCTAGCAAATGGCACTTTAGCTGCGCAGAAAGTGTCAAGAGTGCTGTGTCGGAATGCAAGGGTCTCTATTTTGAAAACTAGCACCATGCGTGATTTTGCTGTCCCTTCTGGGCTGGATCCAAAACAAACAAGGCTTCTTTACCATTTTCGGACATGCATGGCACCCAGCTGGAGAGGCGCTCAGGGTGGGTGTCTGCAACTAGCACATGAAGTAGGTGGTTATTACCAACCCGCCATCCCCCAGTCATTGATAGCCGTTAATATACCTCCCCCAATCACCATAATGCTTCACTCACTACCTTAGATGTGCCGTCATCACAGCCAGACTTTCTCACCGCTGATTTTTTGGAACTTACATTAACCGTACCATTCAAGTATCCTTTTCTCATGCACGCCATATTAGCGATTGGAAGTGCTTATGAACGCCATCTTACATCGTCATGCAATATCCCCACCCGTCGGAACCTCTTTGAAATATCCAACTTTTCCCGCTCTACTTCTCTTCTCGGCGAACAGTTGCGTACGTCAGTTGTGCCGCAAACGAAGGATGCTATCTGGGCCTGCGCAACACTCTACGGCGCCCTCGTTTTCGTTGCAGTAGATGCCACAAATCCTGAAGATGCCTGGCCACTCCAAGATTCCGCTTATGACCTAGACTGGATTCCAATGGTCAACGCTAAATGGGTACTCTGGAGCCTTATGGACCCGATGCGGCCAGATAGTATATTTCGGTGTTTGGCCGACACATACGCTGATTTGCGTATTGATGCGCCGCCAAACGGTGTTCATGGCGTTCCTCCATTGCTGGCTAGGCTGTGTAGGCTGGATGAGGTGTCTACTGCTGAGACCAACCCATATTTCGAGGCGGTGCACGCGATTTCTCAACTCGATGACCCACTAGAGAATCGCGAGTACATTCCCAGAGTCCTTGCCTTTTTGAGTTGCATGTCACCGTCTTTCAAGGCTCTGATGGCGAGGAAAGATCCTCGAGCACTTCTGCTGCTAGTGCTGTGGTATAACAAGGCAAGCGAAGCTGTCTGGTGGATTGACATGCGAGGCAAGGTGGAACGCCCGGCAATATGCTTGTATCTCCGACGATATCACGGTCATGACCCTGACATCCAAGAGCTCCTTCCTAATGAATGATAAGTATTTATATACAGGGGGAATTTTCCGACCTATTAGACTAGTTTTAATTATCTCACGGGGGGTTTCTGCCAGGGTACTCGATTTATTAGGGGTTGGAGGCATAGGCGAGGTGTTGTGGGGGTTATTTAGGGTTAACTCAAAGTAGACGGATTCCATTAAGTAGATGTAGTTAGTACAATAACATTTGAATGGAATCGATGTTTATATCAAACTAAAACCACATCCTTAACGCGCTCCGGTGAACCGAGATGATCCCACAAGCAGGTAAAAGTCAAATTCATAACATGCTCATTGACGTACATCGGAATCGTATCACTTATTCGGTACCACTTAGGCTTCTGCATATCGTCTGTAATGTGCAAACCGTTAATGATAAGGTTCTCAAACGTCACAAACCCGATAATGCGCTCTTCATCCTAACCAAGAATGAGGGACGGATTAGAGTGGTCCCCATTGTATATCATAACACGGATGGTGATGTTCGAAATCAGATGACCAGGCGCGGTGTTGTACTTGCCATTGTACATGACTCGCATGTTGACAAGCTGGCCAAGTCTGGAATTCTCAACACGAATATCTTTGATGAGAATATCACGTACCATGTTATCGTCACCGGGGTTGATGGCTATACAGCCTTGGTAATCCATTGGCGGCTCTCGGTGATCGAGTATGTCGATGTTGCAAATTGCCAGATCGGAAAGGTTTTTCGGGTCATCTGGGTTGCCATGCGTAGCCAGGTTGATTGGGTGTGCTACATCCGCTCAAAGAGACGACTCCTCGCCGAGAAATGTTATATGACAACGGGCGTATCTGAACGCCGGAAACCGTCTCATTCAAGCATTGCGCAGAGATCTCGACAGTGCCGTCAAAGTCGTAGTAGCACATTGAAGCACCATAGGATATGCCGCTTCCAGTAGTGGCATTGATATGTTCAACCTTGGCTGCATATGTGTCTACCAACTGCCAATTGTTCTTCGGTGTACGAACCAGGACATGATAGTCATAGGCAACAGGGGCACCAGATGGGATTGGGTATGTGACGAGACTTGAGGACAGATTGATTGCGCTTCCTAGGACTAGATTCAGCCCGGCCAATATGAAAAAAAAGGTGCCTGAAACTTGGCAACGTCGGTCAATGCGGCGAATGCCTTTTTATCAAAGTGTCTGGGAAGTAAAATCGAAGTCGTGTTGGATGTCAAGGTATGAACCTATACATATGTTACAAGGATGAATGTGCTGTGAGTGTTCATAACGGGGGATGTTAGGGAGATTTTAACGGTTGTATTCGATAATCTGGCGAAGCGGACAAAGTCCCGGGTTATAGCCCGTAAGAAGAGTGAGTTTTGAAGGTTCTGGGGTAGGAAAAGCTGGATATACATTGAGATCTGTAAGTACTCTTCGTTTCCTTGTAAGCTTAAATTCAAAACCCTAAGGTCTGGCGTCGAGAGTATGAAGTAAGAAGTAGATTTGGGGAACAGAATAAAACAATCCTCTATATCATAACGTATTGTTGGCGAGCCTCCCATAATGCAATCTCTCGCTTGTTTCCCATAGACAAGTTTTCTGTAGAGAGCTGGAGTCTCTCCGGTGGCTGAGATCAACCGAACCTTCGCATATAAACCGAAACAAATGATAAGATGGTCGAGGAATAGACTCCATAGAGAAAAAGTGGCTTATGGAAGCTTATTTTGAAGCATTAATAGAGTCAGAGCTCACCTGCAATTTATTCTTCTATTATAGCTATGCTTGTCAAGTTGATACATTAATCCTCAACTATTGAGTACGGAGAATCTAGGCACTGAGGCCATTCACACCCTGTGACTTGTGAAGGAGTTGGGAATGATACTGTACTGGCCCCCGCAATTCATCTTAAGTCAATGTTAAGTCAAGGAGAAAGAATGTTACATGGCGGGTACATCAGAGGGAAGACGCTTAATACCGGTAATGAGAACCTTTAAATCCGCCCGGATTTTATAACTATTCCCGAATGTATACAAAAAATCCTAGGACTTTTTTTTTTCTTTTTCCCATACAGATAGTGAAATGCGGCGAATTTAGAGATACTAGCCCTAATGATCTCTCGGAGACATAGGTAACAGATCTGTCCGAGAGCTTGATTCAGCTACGATGGATCCGAGCCCGTTATGATTCTAGTTCCAAAAGCCACCACTCTCAACAGCCAACTGAAAGGCAAAGGCAATCACGACTCAGGAGATAGCGTGGAGCGGCTGAAGCCACAAGATGATTAACAACCTGAGGGTCTCGGATGCTCGTTTCGGCTTTTCGTCCGAACAGTTATTTAAGTCAAAGTTCCCAGCTCTTACTTTCATGATCGTGTCACTTCCCATCACCACTTATATATATCTATACATCCATATCAGCAATATCTTTGTAAAAGTCGCAATGTCATCAGAAGGCATATCCCTCCAAGTCACCATCTGGATCAGCCCAGAAAACGTCCCGAAATTCTTCGAAGCTCTCCTTCCGGTCTATGAGAAAGTCATCGCGGAGCCGGAATGTACATTCTTTGAATACTACGAGGACCCCGCAGAACCGGGGAAGATTTCGTGGGTGGAGAATTGGTGAGCACCTTAGAATATATCAACTTCTGTAATAGAAGACTAGAAAGTCGCTCATCGTTCTAAATTTAGGTCTAAATCTGCGGAATGGTTACTTCAGGTACACCATTCGAAGAACTTTATTTTTTTTTAAACTTTCGCGGGGAATGGCTAATAGATAGTGACTCGGCAGAACCAAATTCCAAAGGAATACTATAAGGAGTATTTCGCCATTACCGAGCCCATGTTTCTGAAACCGCGAGAATTTAAAATCTTGAAGCGTGTAGGACCGCCGTTTACAATGTTCAAGAGAGAGAATGGCGGGCTAAGGGAGTGATGAGCATCGGAATGCGTTCCGGATGTTCAAACACATGATCAGTATAAGAAATTATTTCTTTGTCTCACTGTGAGTACACAATACATGTAAGGTACTTGAGGAAATCTTACACGTCACGAAACAACCTGTAATCATGAGTCATGTTGATCGATCAATCCGGAAATAATGAACATGGATAAAACCTGGTCGATTGCGTACAAGCCCGCCTACTATTCTCAATTATTATTAATATAATAAATAGTAATGCTTCACCTTCAAAAGGGGATATCTGCATGTAAGCCAAACATGTACCTCGACAGATTCGTAGACCATCGCTTACAACCGGATCCCGCAGAGGTGCCTCTTTCAGCCTCCTGCACGAAACCTAGTACGTATAACCTTGTACCTGAGCAATTTCGGCATAGGCCGTCGCTATCGTTATATACATAGTCAGACCAATTAATTTCCATCCTGAACAATTCTCCTAGGCTAAACTTGCACCGAACTAGCTTAACATGGACAGATTCGGCGAGATGCATACAAATAGTTTGATGGGACCACGTCAGAAACTGTCTACTAGTAGGCAACTAGCCAGGGTTTAGGCTGTCATATCTGCCAACTCGAGTCCACCTCGTGGGTGCAGTTGCAAGGTACTTTGGAACCTGTCAGATTTTTTGGTGATGGGTGGAGTGTATTTGGGCCAGTGTCATGTTATGTAATTTCGAGTGATGTATTGTAATGTGATGGAATTTGGTATTGTGCTCTTGCAGGCATCTCTGTATATGCAATCTGTATGCACGTCGTAGATCAGCCTGGCTTGTCGGCTGTTTCCACAATTTCCTTTCTTGATCGGTCTTTTGTGTAAGTACAGTGCATAAAGATCTTGGTAGAATATGGATGTGTCGTATCAATGGTGACTAGCAGTTACTTTAACTTGATCTATCAATCTTATCATCACACTCTTCAGCGACATAATCCAGTACCTTGTCTTTCCTTTCTATTTTTGTCGCTGCCTTTTGGGTGGTCGATTTTCAATTGACTCCGTATGTATCAGATCTAACGCAACATTGCTGCTATGTGGGTAAATACACTCAAACTCAATAAATCAATCTCCAATTTCTGTCAAAACCTTGATTGTGCTCCAAATATTAAATCTAAAACCCAGACATTTTCCGACTATTCCTAGGTATATGTCTGTGACATCCGAATGCCCTCTGGGCGTCATCTGTCCGTAACAGCCGCCGTCAAATTGCCAAATTTGTCAACCTTCCAACCTTCTATGACGATGCCTTCGCGTATTCGGGCTTAACACGTAAATACGAGCATACGGTGCGCCCGCGAATACATGACTCATGAATCTACTTACCATTTAGATTCTGATTACATATGAAGGTGTGCACCAGCCAATGCATGATTCATGAATCCACTTACATTCGGGTTCCGATTACAAATGAAGGTTATTTTTTATTCATAACTCCGCTGATCTTCGAGCTAACTCTGCTTCACTGAGCGGCGGAATTATGATAGCCAATGCTGTGCCGTCCGGAGGGAGCCCTGATTTCCTATTTGGGAGGTTTCCCGATTAGGAAGCCGTGCCTGCGAAACTCCGAAACTCCTTTGAGCGATCTCATAGGGTTGTAAAGAGGCTGATATAAGAAAAAGATGAAGAGAATCAATTTTTGAGACAATTCAACGACGTAGACAAGACTAAGCAAAAGCGAAAGCGCAATGGAATTTGAAGACCGCGCTACCGAGACTCCTCCCTCTGAGGAGAACCGCGTTTCCAGTCCGATCGCCACCAAGAAAGTAGAGAGGACAGTGACAGGAACTCGCTGGTTGTTGGTTTGCATCGCCATCTTTTCGGCAAATCTGCTGTTTGGTCTCGACAATACTATTGTCGCCGACATTCAGGGCGCAATCGCAGAGACGTATGACGAATATACCCAAATCGGCTGGCTTGGAGTTGGGTTCCTTCTAGGATCTGTCGTCTTTATTTTGCCTCTTGGGAAGGCATATGCGATTTTTGATACGAAGTGGATGTTTATTGGATGCTTGACCATGTTCGCGGCTGGGAGTGCGTTGTGCAGTGCGGCGCCGAATATGAAGGGGATGGTTTTTGGGAGGGTGTGGGCTGGCGCTGGTGGCGCTGGGATGTATTTGGGGTAAGTATAATCAATACATTTTGTATTTACCACTGACTAACAGTTGTGATCATTCAAGAAACCTTCATCTCATTACGACCCTGACGACACCCCAAGAACAACCCGTCTACAACGGACTAGTTGGTGTGATTTACGGCATTGGGTGTATCCTCGGACCTATAATCGGGGGAGCATTTGCGGATAGTGTTGCAACGTGGAGATGGGTAAGGAAGACACAGGACTTGAGTCGATGAGTAGGAGCTAATCATGTATAGGGCTTCTATATAAACTTGGTGATCTTTGGTGTCATGAGTCCGATCTACCTATTCCTTCTACCACCAGTACCGCGTCAAGCAGACAGAAAGCTACAAACCAAACTACTCGAACTGGACTGGCTCGGCATGCTTCTTTCTGCCGGTACCCAAGTATCCTTCGTCCTATTCCTGACCTTTGGTGGCACGCAATGGTCTTGGGGAGATGGCCGTAACGTCGCCTTATACGTTGTTTTCGGTGTGACCCTCGTCGCGTTCGTCGCTTCGCAATACTACTATCCCTTCACAACCCAAGAGAACCGTCTATTCCCGGCAGACTTTCTCCAGGATTATACAATGATAATTCTGTACGTTCTCATAGCCTGCGGTGGAGCGGCGCTGTTCCTGACTGTGTATTATATCCCACTGTACTTTCAATTTGTGCATGGTGACAACGGGATTATTTCTGCGGTTCGTCTTTTGCCGTTTATATGCTTCTACGTCGCGATTATTCTTTGCTGTGGTTTTTTCATGCCCAAGACCGGATATTGGATGGTGTGGTACCTGGTTAGCGGTATCTTTATCTTAATCGGAGCGGTGCTCATGTACACCGTTCACCTCGAGACGAAGATAGCCAACGTTTATGGATTCTCAATTTTACTGGGTCTCGGCATGGCTACTTCACAAGCTGGGTATGCTGTTGCGCCTACCCTTGTCTCTCCCGACCGCGTTGCTGAGGCTATACAATCCCTCAACTACGGCCAGGGCCAGAGCCAACTGCTGGGTCTAGCCATTGCAAGTGCCGTATTTCAAAGTCACACTTCCAACGGACTTCTCGCCCTTTTACAACCACATGGGTACACCAACTCTGATGTTCAAAGCGCAATTGCCGGGGCTCAGAGTGGGTTTCTGCAAACGCTCCCTTCGGATCTTCGCAGGCAAGCCATTGAAGTAATTGTGCATAGTATTGACACTGTGTACATTATGGGCATTGCAGCCGGAGCTCTCTATATTGTTGCGTCTTGTTGTCTCGTTACCCAAAAGAGCTTTGTCAACAAGCCAACGCCGGGTGAGCAGAAGATGAGCATGATGGTCGGTTGATAACTTACCATGTCGACACGAACACTGGACAAAATCAAAACGGATTGAAATACTAGCTAGAATTGCGGGGGATATTCTTATAGATCAAAAATGTCGTGTATAATAATAATAGTTTGATATAATGTTTCCAGTTTGAAAGACGTGCATACAGTCTGCATGAGGTATGGTATTGATACGCCACGGTATCGATACGCGCAATGCCATACCATGACAATACAATTGCCTCGAAACATGACTAAGCCGTAATTTATACTCGGATTGAACTTTCTTTCAACTTCCAACTTTTGTCTTTCTTTGATCAGAGACAACTTCTTTCAAACAACAGAAGACAGATCAAACCAGGCCAGGAACAAATATCTACTATCTTCAATACGCCCACGTTCAACAAACTGGGTGCCTATCCTCTGCGCCAGGTCTCGTGTTACGCTCTCACATGCGTCGCATCGCACAGTGCGGTCGGCTTGCTAACCGTGCGTCTGTCTGGAGGGCTGCATATGCACATTCAGCCGGCAAGCATCTCGACGACTCGATGAGTCGTTTAATATTCAGCTGGTATGTACGAAGTTGTTAGTTACATTTATGTTTGTCTTTTCGATGCGTCCTCGGTCGTACAAGATCTTGAATATGCTCCATTACCATCTATGATTATTCAGCTTCACGTTGAAAATTTCGCCAGTCTTGCACGTTTTGGAGATTGAATTCCTCCTGTCGCTTGTCTTGGACAAAGTTACTTCATATCATGTGCCCTCCCTGACTCGAGTTGAAGGCCTTTCGCACGTTTGTTTGAATGTATTTGGCCATCGGTACTTGCCATTGTTGTAACCCCCACTTACCACCGTCATCAGTACCTTGGCCGACTGTCTGATCGCAACCATCTGACCCAGCATCTTGTTCATTCTTTTTTACAGACATAATGTGGCGAGCTAACATCTGGCTGATTTAGCTGACTAATCCTCGATATTCCAGGCATTGATTACATTGCATAGACTGATCACCAGCCGCTCGTAGGCCGGCTGCAACATCCACCTGTTTCTGATTGGCTGGTGTAAGAGAGTGTGCTGGGATACTCACTGGAGGCTGTCTGGTTTATTTTTTTTTAATCATCTCTTTGGTCGTCCTTGATTTTTCAGGGTTTTCTTTTCCTTTCGAATTTTCTCGATTTCAGGGTTATTCGAATTGAGGATACAGGCCAGCCCGCGAACGACCAATTCAACCTCCGAGACAGGGAAATCTCTTGGAAAATCCAATTTTACTACTTACGAATACTTGCTTTGACATTGTCATTGACGGCACCGCGATGGATCGCTCTTCAAACAGTCAACACGGATATCTAAAGACAAAGGGGGAGCGATAACATTGTTATACGACCACGGCCTGCCTATCAGAAACCATGGAGGAAACGTTGGGTTCTGGCTTCGACAATATCCGCGCCGCTATCATGTCACCGACAAGCTTCTCAGCCCAAATGGATCTCTCGCCGGTGTCTGTTCGGGCCGTAACTAGCATAAGACAGCCATCTTTCCTAAGTCTGGCGGGAGTAGGAGGCCCCTTCAATCCGCCGCCATTGGGGATGTTCTACAGTCCAGGGAATATTCTCGGTCAGAATGGTCCTGACCCTGTGATTTCAATCGAAAGTAGACATCACGATCAAAGTCCATCTTCCAGTGAAGGAACATATATCAATTCACATGACGCAAGGTTTTCAGAGTCTCTGCCAGCTTCCGAAATGTCTACCGCGGCTTTGACCGATTTCGCTCAAGATTCAGCCAGTCGAATGCAAGTTAACAAAGACATTGGAAGCGAGCTACATGCACATACACATTATGACATGGCAGAGGAGGTTTTGTCGCCACAAAGTGGATCCGATGGTTACGAAAGCGACCCAGATGACACTCGCAAGTTCTATACTGAATTAGAGTCTTATGTTGCAATCGGAGACGACGGTTATGATACCGACGACTCGGACTACTATGACACCGATAGCGATTATGAGCCTTCCAGTACGGGACAGATGTTGACATCTATCAGCCGTTATGACCATCGCTTCCATCGCTACTGGCATGCAGAACAGTCTGACTTGGCCGAGGATCACTTTGACGTTCCCTTACAGACTAGTAAGTTAGCCCTTTTTATGCGTTTGATTATTACTGAGTGTTGGCATTGAAGCACAAGAGCGGAATTTCACGGTCGAGGAATTCATTCAACGGTGGCTGCATGCATCGCTCTCAAATAGCCCTCATATTCCACCCCGATTTCCCGGCCCGTCACTGGAAGCTGCGAATGTCTCTGAGTGGTTGAGACCTGAAAAGATAATTCGACCCCAAACCATAGACTGTGACGAATCCTACGACATCCAACAGATCCCGTGGCAATCGAAACTTGGTGTGCGCCGTGAGGATGCTCGCATGCTCCGTGATGCATGGTATCATCCTTACACCAATCTTGATTTCTCAAAGTATAATGTGTGTAACTTCTATCTCGTTCTAGCCTTCACAAAACTTGACTAACAAGAGACTATGTCTAGCACTCCCACACACTGCCAAAGGTGGAACGCTATTTCAGCCCAAAAGCCCTGTATTCAGACTTCAAGGCTACTATCGAACATTTTCAGTTGCGAAATCTGATGGCGGTCACCTCGTTCAATACACTACAATTTGCACACGAATCCAAATTGCTAACATGGACACCGGACTACAAGCACGTGAGATGCATCATGGATCTTTCTCGCCCGTCAGTTGAAACCGGCTTCCAAGGCGCAGTCAAGATTTCCACGATGCAAGCGAAACATGGAATTTCAGTTGCCGGTGGCTTTGGAGGCGAGTATTGCATGCATGTCAACGGAAGCAAAGCCGAAAACACACATGGTTTTGTTACTCATGATGCCAACGGAATCACCAACAATATCGACGTCATTCAGAGTCGCACAGGAACGTCTCCAGTAGTTGTGTTTGCTTCTAATGACCAGCATATTCGAACACTCAATTGTGCGCGAAATCAGTTTATCGCTGATCACGAACTGCCTATTCCCGTCAACTGCTCAGAAACGTCAGCTGACGGTCGAATGCGCATTGTTGTTGGTGACTCGACGGAAGCATTTGTCCTTGAAGCCGACACAGGTCGTACACTTCAGCGACTTCCCGGGCATCGTGACTTTGGTTTTGCATGTACCTGGTCCCCGGACATGCTTCACATAGCGACGAGCAATCAAGACAGGACAGTGAATATATGGGATGTGCGTATGTGGCGGCTTCTACAGACCATGAACTCCGACCGAGCTTGTTACCGATCCCTACGATTTTCACCCGTCGGCGGTGGACCACGCACACTGTTGATGTGCGAACCAGCAGATCGCATCTCCATCGTCAATGCTACAACATATGAAACTCGACAAGTACACGACTTTTTCGGCGAGATCGGCGGTGCGGATTACACATCGGACGGTGAATCCATCTGGGTTGCCAACGCGGATGAACTGTTTGGTGGGTTTATGAGATTTGACCGTATGCAGTACTCTCAGAAGTATTCGTCTTCCGGGTCGTCGTCAAGGAGCCGCGAGATCGGTCTATTTGACGAGGATGAGAGAACAAAATTTGCGCCGGGGTGGTATTCCAATCTGCCATACGAGTGGGCCAGTGAGGCTGACCTGGAGAAGGACTCGCGATCTGCTCTTGGGCAACGTGAAAGGGATCTTCGAAGTTTCAATGGGCTAAGTGACGACGGTAGAGATCACTTGTTATTATGATACAATATCGATGCACGAATGTCGTGTCTTCTACGAAAGGAAGGAACCGTCTATGATAATGAGAATCAGTCAATAGATTGGACTTTGACTACCAAATGAATCTATGAAATATACTGCAAACTGTCCAGGTAAATTTATCCAAAACAAACAACGAGATGCTAGGATACAGGACAGTGAAGTATCGACCTGATCCAGGAGTGGTCAATCCTGATCAATTCTGATCAGTACCTTGGCAAAGTGCTTCTTCTCTTTGAGCCTCCTATACGCATCCTTGGCCTCCGCTAACTCAAACACCACGTCATCCACGGCAGGCGAAATCTTCTTCTCATCTATGAAGCGTATCACCTGTTTGAGCTGAGTCCTGTTGCCGTCAAGGAAACCTCGGACTATACAAGTATGCACCAAAGCCATGTACATGGGTACATTATCCGCGGTTCCGCCAACCTGGCCCAATGCTAAAACCTGCCCGTCTACACGAACAGCCGCCAAGGATTGAGGTAGAGTCTCATTTCCTCCAACATCGATGACAATGTCAAAGCCACGTCCTTCGGGTGTGAGACGCCTAGCTTGCACGCCCCAATCGTCAGGGTTGGCGCGGTAATTGATTGTATGAGCTGCACCCAATTCTCGAAGACGAGCAGCTTTCTTTTCTGAAGAAGTAGTCGCAACGACGGTAGCACCAGCAGCAACAGCGACCTGTAACGTAGCGACACTCACGCCGCCAGTACCCTGAACAAGCACCCACGTCCCCGGCCCAGCTTCTCTACCCTTCAAACCAAACAACGCATTGTATGCAGTGGGCCAATTACACGTCAAAGTCGCCGCAGGCAACCAATCCAGGGATCTGGGAGCATGTACAAGCGCCTTTTCAGCGAATATGCCCATAGACCTCAAAGTTCCGTCAATACCCTGTCCCATCATGGAGACAACATCTGCGACCGTTGCAAATGAGTCGTCGCCACTAGATTCGGCGATTTCGGGACCGGAAACGGTTACGACGCGATCACCTGGACGGAATTCGTGGACGGAGGAACCGACTGCTTCGACGATGCCGGCGCCATCGCAGCCGGGGACAACTGGGGGAGTTATTGGTCCATTGACGCCCTATAACCACAATTAGTATGCGCTAAGATGACACTGGAAGGAGGATTGTGCATACAATCGGACCAGCGATTACAAGTTCACGATAATTGAGACTGGCGGCGTGCATCTTGACTAGAATATCTGTAGGACCTAGTTGGTCTGCTGATGGCACGGGGACGTTTTGTTGATATTCTAGCGATGTCTCGAAGCCGTCTTGGCTGTTGAGAATCCATTGTCTTGCCATGTTGACTTGTTTGGTTGAATTGTATCTAAAAAGAAGAAGAATCAATTGATATGGACAAAGCGGTCAGATATATGACTTGCCATGAGCAGACTTCATAAGGATACTTATACCTTTAAAGAGAGCGCTTCCTTCCAAATAGGAAAATCAATTATAGGTTTCTTAATGTTGGACACTTCTCGTGATGAACAAGTAAACTCATACGCATTCCCAAATAGGAAAATCAATTTTGGATTCTGGACGCCAACCAATGAAAGCTCTTTAATCGGACCCACATCCTGTCATGTTCGATTAGGAACGGCCCTGATGGAACGAACTCCTTCACCCTTCTCCTTCTTTCAGCATTCGACATCGAACTTTTATAATTGATTTCCTGCAAACGGTATAGTCAAGATGGACAATCTCGTCTTCCTAAACACCACCAACGCGCCAGCCCTATCCCCAGAAGCCACAAAGCGCATGAGAGGCCACATCACAAAATCCAACTTCGCAAAACGACGACAACGAATAGCAGAGAAGCCAACCACAAAAGTGATCAAAAAGAGCAAAAAGACTAGTAATAAAAGATTAAAAGAGATCACAGAGCTAGTGGTATCTTCATCATCGGACCCAACCCAAACCAACCAAGATCTCCAATTGCTGGTTCTCCTAACCTGTCTCAATCCACCAACCGCCTCCCCCTCCGAGGCAGAATGGGTATCCCTCTTCGCCTCCGAACCAGCCTTAATTGAGGCAACCATGGCCGTGGGGATGAGGCATTGGTCCCCACAACAAGCATGGCAGATACAAGCGGATGCATGCTCCTCAAAGGCTCTTACGTCTATTATCCAGCACATCAGCCGGCGGCAGACGTACTCGGATGGCTTTCTATTGACGATTATGACGATGGTGTTTGGAGCGAGGTTGGGAGGTGCGAGTTGGGCGTGGGATGTGCATGTCGACGGGTTGGTGCAGATTCTGGGGGATAGGAGGGTGAGAGGGATTGGGGAGCCCGGGTGGTTTTGTGATATTGTTGTTTTGTGAGTAAGCCCTTTGTCTTGGGGGTGTTATTGGAAGGTATGAGGCTGATATTTTGAGGCAGGGATGCTGCGAATTATATTTTTAATTTTCCGAGGTTTTGGCATAGGAGAGTTCTTGATGCGATTAGTGATTCTGGCGGCGCGAGGCTTCGTCACGTTGCGGAGATCTGTGAGGGGATCATCTCATTACGCCAGTCAATCAATCTGTATCATGAGGGTCACCTTGATCCCCAACTTATCGAGGATGAGTCGACGCGGCTGCGGGCAAAGACTCAAACACTCCGCCGAAGCAAGAAAAACAAATATCTTTATTCCACCGCAATCAGCCTAGAACTGATCCTCTACCTTCTCTGGCCACCAGCCTCACAATCCAGTGACATCCACACCCTCACCAAAGAACTCCAACGAACAACCTCCCAATTCCCAAAAATGCCTTGTCCCTACATGGACCTCACATCCTGCCAATTCATCATCGGGGCTGTAGCTGCAGCGAGCGGTTCAAATACGAGGTCGTGGTTTGTCGAAAAATTGACCAGTGCGGCGAGGGCGATGCAAGATCGTGGGTGGGGTGACGAGCCATATGAGATTTTAGGGAGGATGCTAGGTGCTGATGAGAGCCTGATGGTGTGGTTTGGGATGGAGGGAACAGAAAATGATGGGAGGGGGGGTTATGGAGATGTGTCCATCTGGACGAGGCTTGAGTTGCAGTGTAGAAGCCAGACTTGTTCAGCTTTGTAGCTGGTGAGTATTTCGAAGGGCGTTGCATATCTAGTATGCGATTACCTACGTGCAGGTCTCGTGTGTCAAACATCGCCTGGCCAGGCATTGATCCGACTTCAATGATCCTAAACTATGACTATCAAACTCGATTGAGTAATGTGTGCCGAGATGGCGCCGGTCTGGCATCAAACCGAAGGCACCAGCATTAACGTTAAAGGAGCAAATCGCTGAAAATCAGGTAACTCCATCAAGTCCATATCCATGGAATCACAACCGATGAGATGAAATACAAGACAAATGGCCAACATTTCAGCTTTTATCTCGATGAATGTTTCCTACTTCGTGCTTGAAATATTCGTCCGATCCCATCACGAAAAGATAACGTTCTGAAGAATTAAGGTTGAATCCGCTCTAGACTGATTGTCAATGTATGATTGGACAGACAGACATCTCGGGACTTCACGCGGTCTGAAGTTGTGCCGAGAGCACCGACAAGATTGTAGCGGACCTGATCGAACAATCTGATCTCGCCGAGTCCAGCCACTCACAGCCCTTGTCATCCAACAAATCGGCCTTCAGGTCGAAGAATAAGCCCCGTTGATCGGTCCACGTGTCCAGATTGACCTTTGATTCGTTCGAAGGCCCCAAGCTCTTACTAACGATTCCGAGACCCGAGAACCGAGCCTACGTGCGTACGCCAGTAGCCTATCCGGTTCCTCGCATGATTGGCTGTAGAGCCCGTCTACTCACACTAAGCCCTATGTCGACTAAACAGCTGACACGCCAACACTAATTGATTTACTGGTTGGATGTTGCAAAATCCTTTGAAAAAAATTGACATGCGAGATCCCGAGATTTTCTTCCTTGCAAATATTGGCATGACACCAAACGGGCCAATCATTGGCACCGATTTCCGAGGCTCGTTGAATTGGGGTTGCGTAGATGTTGGGGCTAGTGCTTCGGAAACCGGTGCAATTTGATCATTGAGATGACTATGTTGATGATTGAAGCTGAAAATGTCATGCATCGTGATCGATTGTCGTCAACTTTTGTCCTTTATAAAGATGTAGACAGAGCCTGGTTGGTGTTGTTGTAGTCATCACAATCAATCAGCGATTTTAACCAGTCCATAAGATCTTCTTAGGAAATTCTCAACCAACTGCAATTTTCTAGTCCCCGAATTGCTCACCCTTGTTGACTGGAGCCCACCTTTAAATTCCCCTAGGGATAGATCGCGACTTTTCCACATCACCTGTCTGTCCATAACACTTTTTCTGACTGTCAGAAATGGGTGATAAGTCGACCGCGCAAGCTGGTCATTTGGGTGACGAGACCCTGAAGGATAATGCAAGTGCAGGCGTTTCAACTGCAACTCTCAACTCACCCGAACAACCCTCGGAGATAGCGGTCAATAAAGAAGGATTTGACGACAATTCAACCCAGAACGAACCCAATAATGAGAAGCCTCATGTTGATGCTGCGGATGGAAAAGGCGAAACCGCTTCGGAAAATTCTACGGGAGAATGGAGGTTTACAAGACGCGCTCAACTCGTCTTTGCGACGCTATCGACATTGTCGCTTATGGTTGCTTTAGATGGTACTTCTATATCTGTTGCGCTTCCTGTATGTTTTTTCGTTCCCATGCTGCCATATCTCCCACTATCGAGAATATTCTAACATTAGCAACCGAAATAGATCATCTCTAATTCCCTCCATGGAACTGCCATCGAGGCCTTCTGGTCCGGTACAAGTTACCTTCTCACCTCCACCGTTCTACAGCCTCTCTTTGCCTCATTATCCAACATTTTTGGCCGACGACCCATCATGATTATCAGTATTGTGCTGTTCTTTGTTGGTTGTCTCGTCTCTGGTCTAGCGCACAACTTTACGGCCATGCTTGTTGGTCGATCGATTCAGGGTGTTGGAGGTGGTGGTATCTTGGCCCTCACTGAAATCATTGTTACCGATATTGTGCCTTTGAGGTTGAGAGGTCAGTACCTTGGGATTTTGAATGGCATGTGGACCATTGGATCGGTTACAGGGCCGGTCCTAGGTGGTGGTTTTTCGGAGAGTGTTTCTTGGGTATGTTCATTTCCCCTCGTCTTTCATCTCATTGTAAGCGCATACTGAGACTATTCAGAGATGGATCTTCTACATCAATTTCCCTTTCGCCGGCATTGGTCTAGTAATGACTGTCATCTTCCTCCGCCTCAACTTCATCCCGACTTCCCTTCTCGCAAAACTGCGGCGAATCGACTACATCGGCGCCACCATCTTTATGGGCAGTACAGCATCATTTATGATCCCTCTCTCCTGGGGTGGTGTGCAGTACTCCTGGTCCTCTTGGCGCACTCTCGTACCACTCATCATTGGTTTTGTCGGTCTGCTCGTGTTTGCCTATTACGAATACCGCTACGCTGAGCATCCCATCATCCCATTGGAGATCTTCACGTCCAAGACAGCTACGGTGTCGTTCATTGGAACCGTCATTCAAGGTCTCGTGCTTTGGTGCGCTCTTTACTTTCTGCCGCTGTATTTTGAGGCTGTAAAGGGCTATTCACCCATCATCAGCGGCGTGGCTATCTTCCCCGATTCGTTCACCGTGGCTCCCAGTGCCATGATTGCCGGTCTTACCATCACCAAGATCGGAAAATACCGCTGGGCAGTCTGGGTTGGTTGGGTTCTCACCACACTGGGTTTCGGATTGTTGTGTATTCTCAAAGTCGGCACCAGTATCCCAGGCTGGATCTTCCTCGAATTCGCTGTTGGTTTCGGTCTAGGTGTTATTTTCCCTGCAGTGACGTTCGCTATTCAGGCATCTGCCAAACACGAAACACTCGCCATGGCGGTCGCAATGACCAGTTTCTTCCGTGCATTCGGTCAAGCAATCGGTGTGGCTATTGGTGGTGTCGTCTTCCAGAACAGGATGTACAGCAATTTACTTCAGTATACGGAGTTGGCACCTTATGCGCGAGCCTATAGCCAGGACGCTGCGGGTCTTGTGCAGGTTATCAATGCTATGGAAGATGGAACCACGAAGCAAGACCTCAGAACGGCGTACGCGGACTCCCTCAGAATTATTTGGGCTGTGTGCTGTGCTTTCTCGGCTGTGGGATTCTTGTTTTCCTTGTGGACGAAGGAGTATGATGTTGATCAGGCTTTGACGTCGGAACAGGGTTTGAGGGATAAGCAGAAGCCTGCTGCCCCGACTGATGTGTAATCGACATCGTGAAAGAGAAGGAAGTGCACTTCCTGTAATGTGTAATGAATATTTCGTGGGTGGATAGATTATCTCTTCTCCTTTTTGGGGTTTCTTTTCTTCATATAACATTCATATAGGCGTTTATGGGCTTATATAGAGCATTTACATAATATTAGACAATTTATTGCATAATTAATACGTCGATCTTGCCCACACTTAGAACACGTACGCAGCACTTGAGATCTCAATTCTTGAAGATACTCGCTCGGATTGAAGGCTTATCAGAAGCTTTGAAAGCGGAAAACCACATGGATAATAAACAGACTTTCTTGACAGAATTGGCTAACTCATTGCTCCTTGCTAACGTCTTCAAGGCAATCTATGGTGACAATACTTCCAAGGCGCAACCTCACTTTCGTGACAGGGCCGCTATTTAACCTCTTTAATACTTCAACACACCCCATTCTAATCGGCAGGCGTACAAATCCCAATAGACTGTTAACACAAGCTATATGGGAGTCAAAAACAAGAAGCGAGCTCAAAGCAGTAGCCCCACCACAGAGGGGGGGTTCCTATCGATTACCTCGTACTCCTTTTGACCAAGTGCAGGCTCTAGGTCAGAGCAGTCAAGCCGTCAAGCAATATTTGACACAAACGCAAATTGGAAGCCACACTGGAATTAGGTTTCTTCCTCAAGAAACTCTCGATACTCCATGAGCAGTTGCTACGGATTCAGCGGCATCTTCCTGATTATATTTCTTTTTGGCTGGGCTCCTCGGAAATGTGTAGCGGTTGTCAATACTGTGGGCGTGAAGCAAACCACGAAACAAAACGAACGAGCAACAAGAACAAAGAGATGTTATGTTCTCTGAAACCCCCATAGAATCACAAGATGGTGAGCCACTTGAAGTCTTCGACAGGCGTTCATCGAAGGAACCTATGTTAAAATATACGAGATGGGTACGGTCGAGCATTGATGAGGGAAAGAAAAAAAGAAAATATGCAGCGATACAGAAAAAGCACGGTGGCTAATAAGCAGCCTTAAAACACTCGCTTTGTTATGATTTATTTTTCCAGTAGGGATCATACACCGTCAGCCTGAGGCAATTGCAGATGACAGGTTGATAGACGTTAAAGAAGAATCTGGAGTTCAATTACTGAATGCAATGTAGTATCACTCCTTGCTATGCTGATCAATTGTTGAGAAAATAAATAACCCTAAGATCTTAGTGAAAGCTAACTGTCATTATAGTCCCATCGACAGGTTTCGAAGTCACGTTTCGAGTCTGTTTGTCGTTATCATTAGCCTAGGTTTTGAAAAAACGAGAATGGAAGAAACCCACATTGTATAACTCCTCCACAACCTCGTACTGCCCATGCTGATTCAAGATTGGCTTTTTATCCGTCTCAGATAGTTTCGGCGCTCCGATTCCGACTTTTGTAAAATCGTATCGACGAGCAGCCATAGCTAAAATGATTCTCGCTTCTATATTTGCCACCTCTTGTCCAATGCAATTGCGTGGCCCACGTTCAAAAGCCCGCCAGGCAGTCACAGGAACTTTACCATCTTGTTTCGGCTTATCACCCCACGAGACTGTTGCAGGGCTATCCTCGCCAGACCCGGTGTTGGCATCTCCAAGCCAGCGCTCCGGAATCCAAACATTGGCTGTTTCCCCATATACAGCTGGATCGCGGTGAATGGCAAACTGACACATGTACAGTACCATGTCATCAGCACCATAGCTTCCGTCCTTGGTATCAAGCGCAAATCCACTTCCTTTAGGAGCCATGCGTGCAGAGGCGGCCGGAGGATATAATCTCAGCGTTTCTTTGATGACGGCAGACGTGTAAGAGAGCTTAGTCAGGATCTCATTCTCATTTTTTGCCAGGATTTGCGAAACTACGTTCAAGTCTGTATCTGGACCCAGCAGCTGATCATGCTCTGCACGAAGCGCTGCCAAGGCTCGCGGGGTCCGTGATAGCTCATAGAAGGTCCATTGAAGCATTACCGATGTGGTGTCATGACCGGCAAAAAGAAAACTCTTCAGTGAATCAATTTTTGAATGTATCAAGTCCGGCGTTAGCTCTTCAACTCCTTGCAAACTGAGCGTCAAAACACTTCTATCACTGTTGCGGTCTTTCCTCCCGTCTTCCGTTGTGGATTTTTGGAGTTTTTCGAACCGTGATTGAATGATTGGTTTGGCAACCTGCTCTATCTTGTGACTAATCCGCTGTCTCTTCAGTTGATCAAAGGGGTTCATTAGCCATGCCTTTATTGAGCCGTCGAAATTTCCGTTGTAGGTCGCTAGAAGCTCAAGGAAGTATCGCGCAAAGCTATGGTGGAGACTAGGGTCATCCTGTTGGCAATTGAAATCCTCATTCATGACAATAGTGGCTGCATGCAGTCTGTCAGTCATTATGTTGGACTCAAATTATGCAAAAAGTGTAAGGTTATGATCACAAATCTTCGAAACGCCTGTGGAGAGACTCCGGGCAAACATACCAATAACATCAAACGTAAGAGAAGTGCAGTACTTGTCCAATGGAAACTCGGTGCCCGTTTCTGCTAGTCTATCGAGCCGTTCAAAGAAACGATTGATTTTGTCAACAATTTGAGGTAGAAGCGTATACAAATGGGTCGTTGAAAATGCTCCGTTGAACTGTCTGCGGGTATTTTTCCAATCTTCGCCGTTAATTGCTATTATTGATTTTCTTCCAACTAAATCACCAAGTAGGTCCATCGTCGGTGATTTAGGGAGACTGTATTTAAAAAGGGCCGAGGCTCTGGAGATTTGTTCGGCGATTTCATGAGACAGCACAACGACCATTGGCGCCATGACTGGACGAAAATCCAGCACATCTATCATTTTCAGTCAAATACTGAACTATGTCTTTCCACTTTAGGATCAAGCCTCTTCACCTACAGAAGCCAGGATGGTCGGGAACTTCCTTTGAAAAGGCGAGAAAGCTATAATCTACCAGCATACGTCAATCAACATTTGATCAAGTCAAGCCAATAGGGGCGTCGGCTAATGCTACTCACCAACATGTCTTTTATGATTTCTTTGAACGAGTTCGTCAAAAGCTTTGCTGTGACCCCACAACAAGGATGTCTGTGGCTGTGGTAAATGGGCCAATTGCTCGTATCGTATATAACGAAGCTTTTTGTAAATATAGCCCAGAGATAGGAGACTAGCGATTAACCCGATATAGAACATTGTTGCTATGTTCTGCCTTCTAGTCTGTCAAAAGTTATGCGGAACTGTCGATGATAAACAGTTGGTGGAGAGAAGGAAGTTCTACGGAGTACCTGTACTTCTTTGACTGACAGAGTCACGTTACACAGGCCACCATGCATGGGCGGGGCTCGCAATTGTTCTTTGTCGCTTTGCTTGCCTTGAAATTATTCGTCATTTATGTCCGTTAACTGGAAATTTTCCTACATTAACGTATGATGATATGCCATTGCAATACATCGTCATACATACTTTGTATTGTACATATTGTTCTTATATTAAATCTGTTACAGTAATTACAGAACTGAGTTTGCTTCCAGAATAATTGAGTTTTGCGTAAGACCCACTATCATGAACCTCCTTATTGACAAACCAAACTTTAAATTAGGGCATCATGTAATCCACCCGAATTTTCCTAAATCCATGCAGTGTTTTCCACTTCCTACTCTTCATCCTCCATACAGAATTTTCTGCTTCCCATATCCTTTTCGATCATGTAAGATATATCAAGAGCCGCGCATGGAGGTTAGTGTTGAAGAGCACCTATGATCATAGTGAGAAGAGGAACGAAGAGAAACACGGACAACCAAGCCTATAGCGAACCTGAACAGGGCAACAAGCTTAGACTTGTGTGAATCAGATACCGTATAGACACTGGACAGAGAGGGCGCACTTATACCACTAACAAGAAGTAAGTCCTCGTATGCGGCTGTGATAGGAGATTTGGTTGCGCGGTTCTTCAGCTGATTGGGCGTCAATTGCTGGCGGTGATATTGGGTCATACATATGTTGTGGTTTTAAGAAGAATAGCGAGTTCAGTAGTATTAATGTTGACATGCATTAGCAAAGACGAATTTCAAGAATAAAACTAAGAACGCAGAATTATTAGTGCATCTATTACTTTCAAGCGGACCAGACCCGACTCGAATGCATTTAGGCAACACATGGGCACGGCTCGCATCAGCGACTCCAAATCGAAGGTCCGAAGCGTTGCCCAGTTGTTGGACTTCGGCGACGCTCCAGCAGCACTTGGTTGATGAAATGATTCGCAAAATTGCCAGTCGGGATACAGAGTACCAAGTGAGTTGAGTGCTTGTATATACTTTAGCCCCCGGTCATCTTCGAATAGATGTTTTGCGGCATCACCCCATCGTTCAATGATCCTGCCTCGCTATCCGGTTACATTTCAAGTCCGACGACTCTTCTGATTTGCTCGAATTGACCTCAGTGCCTCCTGCGCACTATTTGATAAACGTATTATCAGTGTACAGCGAACTTTGAGATCTGCTAGGAGTGTCAGGAGAAATCATATACCTCATTTTGGGAAGTGAAGCGTTGGTCTGGAATGAAAAAAAGCTAGGAGAGTCTCACGGAATGGATATGAGATCTATCAAAACGCAAGTCAGCTCAGTTTCCGTAGGCGACTTGGATCGAAATCGACAAAATCCTCAAAATCGCGAAGTTGTATCCTTGAGTCTGTTCGTGATGTGTACTTTACCTGAGGTCTTTCGCGACTGGGATGCCTTTCAATCACAAGATATGTGGTCTGGCGGCGACCAACTCGACTTCACTTGCCACTGGAAATGAATGAGAGCAATATGAAAGCAGTTCATAGAAGGATTACCTACATAGATTCACAAGCCTTGAAACAATGCAAAGGTTGAAAGTAGGGATAGACATACCGAAATTCAGGAAAACGTCAATCGACGATTGATATGGTTAGCCTCACTGAGCTACCTGACACTGAATCGAAGAAAGACAACGTTAGAGCAGCTCGTAATATGCTGAGATAGACTCGGGAAGAGCAAAAAGATGAGTAATTTAGGATGGCATACCAGAGAAGAGAGGAATCTCGATGGTTGAGCTGGAAAAAACGAGAGAAAATGGATGGCCAGAGTGATGCTGGACGACTCCACCAAAACTGGGAATAACAATCTGAAATTGTTGTTAACTGTCACTTATCCAGATAAAAGCGACGGGAGTATCTCATAATGTGTTTATATAGAACGAGATATCATGTAATAGTTGGAATGCTTGGGGGAAGGGCAGACATACCAAAAATGAGAGAAGGATCGATGAGTGAACTGGTGACAGACTCAAGCTCACTCGTTGCTGGCTGCTGAAGGGAAGAAACACGAGAGCAGCCTGAAAATGTCTAGGTAAAGTAAACGAAGCTCTAAATAATAAATAGCGTTCTAAACGTGAAAAGATGTGAGAAGAAATGAGGAAAGTATTGATGCAGTGATGAGATCGAACTGGTGATAGACATCGCCCTCACTTGTTGTAGAGATATAGCGACCGCTATACAAGCAATTTCTCGTATGTCTACATAAGATATGAAAGCTTGAAATGAGGTTAGAAACATCCAAAAAGAAGGGAAAGTTAATGATTCATATTTATCATAGAGATACGAAATGACTTAGACTGATGGAGGTTGTTGTCGAAGTCTCACATCTGCTCTTCCGAGCCCTAAGCGTGCCTAGAGTAGAATACTAAGAATAACTACAACGATGGAAGGTATATAATAGTAGAGTAAATAGAACTTATTTTGAAACTTGCTGAAACCGCTTCATTCTAGGCGCAGAAGCGTATCTTACAATACTGAAAGGTGGATTAGGATACATAGGTAATAATCAAGGATACCTAAACCAGAAACATTCGACTTTAGAGCTTGAGTGTAAGCAATACTAATCAGTCTGATATGATTTGAACCATTATTCCCATAATAGCCACCGTAATCGAAAACTCTTGCTCTGCTCAGAACTCCGTACTTCTCCCTCACTGAACATAGTGAATTTTGGTATCATCTGGTTCCCAGCCATCGTCGCGCTGTCGCTGTCGATCTCTTCTGGTGGCACGTTGGGCTCTGGATGCCACTTCGTAGTTTGATCTGAACTAGATCCGACCATGAGCTTTGGATCTCCGCTGATTTCATTCGATGCCCCTTTAAGTAGATATATGTAGTCATTCGATGGGAATGATATGCCCGAGCTCTTCGACAAATGACCGTAGCATCTTCTTGTTGATATATTTCCCCGAAGCAGCCCAGTATGGCTCGTGATGCTGATTGACAAAAAAGTATCTATGGAAGAATTCAACCTCACTAGCCAAAGTCTGTTGCCAGGCATGACGGAGCACTTGCACACAATAGTGAAAATATAAATATCTGGCCCTTGGCTGGAACGAAGTCCGGAATTGTGATTTCTTTCTATCCAATTGTCTCCAAGTCAACTCCTTCCAGAAATGGATGCTTTTATCTAGCTTCTCCGCCCTTCACAAGCCAAGCAACGGCATAAACAAGCCTTACTTCTCCCACAACAACTAGCGCACCACACCCCAACCACCATCCTCGAGATTGAGGCGGTTGAATAACTACTTCTCCAATCAGTCAATATATGCATCAATTTCATGTGTATGCCCCTCCTCCCAGTACTCTAAACGCCATCCCATAACTGCTAGCCAGTGAGAGGGATTAATATTCATGGGGTTATGTAGGAACCTACGGCTACCTACCTTGGTAAATAAACAGCCGGAAAGGCTAGAGCGAGATTATCGCTTAAACAGTTATATAATGATGGTCAGTATACGGACCAGCAAGCAGAGGAATTTTTAGGAGACGGTTGTTGGGTTCATGATGTTGTGTAGGTATTCAGTAAGTTTAAGTCTACAGCAGGGGTCTGGTCTGTTTTATTCTTAGATGCCTAGATGGGGGAGCTGCGTAAACAAGGTCTGGCGTTGATGGGAGGGTGTATAACCTGCGCATCGTCAGCAGGTTGTTGAGCTTATACAAAGTCTTGTCTAAACCCTTCTACAGGATACTAAGGTATATCGAAAGCCTTGCATGCACATCGTAACAAACAACTCTTCCTACGGATTAATGTAATATATATAAACATACACAAGGGAATTCACGACAAGAAGCAGATAAAAAGAAGCACACGAATATATTACCAGTAACGAATTGAAGGACATCGAAAGGTTAATCCAAGGAGAGAGTTATTTTAAATGACAAGAAGAAAAAGGTCCAAATGGGTAGTAGAAAAGAAACATCTCTCGAAAACGCCGTGCTGAATCAAGCAGAAGTAGATCCCATTCGTCATAGAATTCGATTATATAAATGTGGATGAATCATCGAATACAGCCCGAATGGGGACTTGCTGATATAGCTTACACGGCGCTGGAGAGCATGTCGCTAATACCCCAGTACCGCTCAACATTGAACTGGCCAGGGTTCTTCCAGTTGTCGTTCTTGTAGGAGAACTGAGCGGCAATGTGACCAATGGAGTTGCGGATGGCGTCCATGGCAGCCTTCTGCTCGGCAGGACCAGGAACAGCCTTGCCGTTGCTGTTACCAGCAGTGGGCCAGCCAGACTCGCCAACAAAGACCTGGTCGTTGTTGCAGATGCCCTTGAGGAGCTCAACCTCGCTGGCAACAAAGTCACCAGCATCCTCAGCAGCGACCTCGCCGTTGAAGAAGGCTTGGAGGTTAGCAGAGGCAAAGTCAACAACACCACAGAGAGTGGAGCCAGAGGACTGCCAGATGTTAAGAGGCTCAGTGACGGTGAATTGACCGCTGTAACCGGCACCCGTGATGGTAGCCTTGGCGGAAGAAACGAAGCCAGCGAGGTCAGAGGCAGAGCAGAATCCGTCAGAGAGAGCCTCGTTGTCAAGGGAGATGAACTCAACACCAGCCCAGCCGTTGGACTGACCCCAGCTGACAATGTCGTTAACCTGGCTGGAACCAGAGCTGACACCGCTGGCGTCAATGTAAACACCGAGAATGACCTTGAGGCCGAGACCAATGGCCTGGGAGGCAACAGTCTCCAACTGGTTGCAGTCGGTGGAGTACATGCGGAGAGCGTAGAAACCGTTGGCCTGAATGTTCTTGAGTTCAGTCAAGACCTCGTCAGCGCTCATGCAAGCACCAGTGTCGTGAGTGTAGCCGGTGTAGGTCACGGCGTAGTCGGGATGCTGACCCAATCCGCAGCCAGTGGAGCTGGTCGAGGTGCTGGAAGGAGCGGGAGCGGAGCTGGAGGTGGAAGAAGCAACTGGTGCAGGAGCGACAGAGCTAGTTGCGACAGGAGCGGGGGCAGCAGTGCTGGTGGCAGCGACCGGAGCAGGAGCAGGTGTGGAAGAAGAGGCAAAGGGGCAGACGTAGGTGTAGGAAGTCTCCACAACGGTCACGGTCTGCTCAGGCTGGGTGTAGGTGCCAGGAGTCACGGTGGCGGGGGTAGGGTAGACAACGACAGTGCTGGCGGGAACAGTGGTGGTGATGGGAGCAATGGTGTAAGTACCGGAAGAGGGGCAGACATAGGTAGTGGTCTCAATGACGCTGGTGAAGGTGCTGCCAACGGGACTGACGGTAGCGTAGGGGCAGACCACGGTGGTGGAGGTCTCGACGACAGTGGTCACACCACCAAGGGTGTGAGTACCACTGGGGAGGACGGTGGAGGTTGCCTCAGGAACAACGGTGGAGGTGGAAACAGTGACGGTGGTTCCTGGGATGGTGTAGGTGCCAGGAGTGGGGAAGACAGTCACTACGTTGGTCGGGAGAGGCACAACAGGAGTCGAGGAAGATGCCTGGACAGTCACGGTGCTGTAGCTGGTGGACAACAGCGTGGTGGTGCTGGTCGAGGTGGTGGTGGGAGCTGGGGTCGAGACGGGCGAGACGGAGACGACTGTTTTGTCAGTATAACTTGCGATTTCCCTTTACGATCGAAACTCACGAGTAGGAGCGCCCCAGTAGGTGACAACGCTGGTGTAGCAGCCGCAAGACTCCTCAGCGTCCGCAGCACGATGGTGGAGGGCAGCGTGCTCGTGGCGGTGACGGTGTTCGTGAGCCATGGCCGAACCCATGAGGGCAGCCGCGGCGGTCAAGAAAGCGGCCTTCATCTTCGATGTCGATTACTCGCTTGATAAGTCCCAAATTGCAATACAGATATGTTTTTTTGCCTTTTCGATTTTCCTTGTCGTAAGGAGTGCCCGCTGAACGAGTGAAGCGGTGGTCAAACGATGAGTCGTGATGCTCGTCAAGAGGTCCAGAGGTGTGGAAGAAAGAGAGAGAGAGAGAATAAAGAAGGAACGGCAGGACGAGGGCGAGCAAAGGCTAAAGAGTAAGTGCGAGCGTGGAGACACCAGAAGCCCGAGTCTGCGCTTTCTCTGCCTTTCAGGGGCTGCCGGCCAGTCGTTGTGCCCCAATGGGGAAACCCAATTTCACGCAGGGCGGGGATTCGCCCACGCTGCGTGGTGGCTGTTTTAGTTTTGTATTTAATACTAGTCGATACTACCACACACTATGCATTGTATAAACTTAATTAGCAGCGATACATGGTATTACTGCCAAGTTACCACTTAATGAAGCGGCGCTCTGCTCAGGCACCGGACAGCCGTGATTGGCTGGCGCTGGCTTTGTCTTAAGTGAGGATGCTTCCAGTAGTTCCCCTGTCTGGAGTAGTAGTTACTCAGCGCTTACCGCCGCTCGAAGCATCAATCTACGAAGTAGTCGTGATGACATAACTATACTCCAGTTACGAGTTATGACTGATAAATGAGCCCTATTGAATATTCTCGGACAGCTGGCTGGATTGTGCGGTGCTCGGTTCTTAATCAGAAGCAGCAAATCAGCGGTTGGCGGAGAAGGAAGGGTAGCTGTGTGATTGGTTTGCGCTCAAAGAAGGATGGCTCTTGGAAGTTGGACAAGAGGGTGGCACAAAAAGGAAGGAGGGCTCGGCACCTTCCTTGTGGACTCGTCCCAGAAAGGAAAGAACCAAAAAGCAAAAAAGGGGACTGCCGAGGCTGCCTCTGTCTCTTATTGGCTGACTGACCCTCAGCTTACCCCACCCGCGTGCTGGCCGTTCCTGACGCTAAGCCAGTCTGGGAACGCGCCTCCGTATTTCCAATTTCTCGTTTAATTTCCGCCTGTTCGTCTGTTGAACTCTCTTGCCTGACTGACAACACTCACTGTCTGCCACGGAACGACAAAGTCGAGAGAGAGTCGTCTCTACTACTTTCAGGTAGAAAGCACCAGACAACTCACCGTGCGCTGTTCACTTCATCTCGACCACGATATTTCGTCGACACTCGACAGTAGACTACAGTCACAGGGGTCGAGGAAACAAGCGCCACCTGCCGATCCCCCGGTCCCAATCCTGTTTACAAGCAGCCAGCCTCGTCCAGCATACGTACGTAGTACGTACATGTGTCTAAGACTTGAACGCCTTTTCGTGGTGGCTCAGTCAACTGGAGTCCTCGTCTCGATCAATTGGTCCACTGCATCCGCCCTCACTTCGTCGTCCAGATTTCTTTCCACCCCGCTAGTCCACAATAGTATGGAGTTCTTCTAGGCTCTGGCCAACAGAAAAAGCGGCGCCAAGGGGCCAAGAGCTTGTCAGTCAGCCGCCTCTCCGTTCATGGTTCTCGCTGCAAATCTGAAACACGACACGGGTGGAGGCTCAGCGGCAAATTTAGAAATTGATTGAGGCTGTGAATAGCAGTCACCAAATGTGACCAAGTCACAAAGAGAACCTGTCAAGAGAAAATTCTTTCAGAAAAGAAGAGTATTCGATGCAACCAAGATCCTGACAGGAAGGATCTACCAGTCTCGGCCACTAGCAAAATCTCGACTGGTCGTACGTAATAACCAACGATGATCCTAATTTCGTGAATCAGGCCAGACTCGTCACATTGAGTCCAGATTTTGAGAGATCTATCCTCTACGTCCTACGTATGAAAATCTCTCGTCCGAGCACTTCTAGTGTCATGCTAATCACTGCTAAAGAGCTTGTTTATGGTCTTGTCTTTTTTGTTTGGTGAGTTCTCATGATCGACTTGCATCTGTGGAGTGGGTAGATTACTTGCGTCGATTCGATCACACGTCGCACGATCTGGTCAATGACTCGTGTCAATGAATGGCCGAAGCAGTTTATCAGTCCCCCGAGTACATAAAAAAGCTGACCCTATTTTGCATTCACGTTTTGTTGCGTCTCAGATTGGCAGAAGCTCATTGATTGGTTCGATAACCAATGGTAGCATTTCTTGATTGACATGTATAGAGAACATCATCCCGAGACATCGTTCCCTTGGAATAGCTCTAGCATGAAACGTACTTGCTGATGAGGAATAGTTTAGAAAGCTAATATGCATAGATTTGCACTCCTTGAACACCAACGATAACGCCAGAATATCAACACCTTATATACAATTCATTAATCCATCTTCCGATCTTCCTTATCATCCTCCATCTATCACCTCTGAGGCCTCTCGACGCTCTTAAAACTCCACCATTATAACATCCAATTCGGTCCGCCAATAGCCATCATATCTCCTACTTGCTTCCTGAAAAGAACCTATCACCTATCAGCCTCTATCCCATCATCCGAAAGGAAAGAAAAGGGAGGGGAAGGGAAACATACCCACTAAACCACCCAAAGAACGACCCATTATCCTCATGCCTATCCTCATCAACAACATGTCTCCCCGCCCATCCACCATCAACATTGTAATGTTTCGTATCTTGTAGTCCCGAGAACAGGCCACGACCAGCGGCATTGCGCCTTGTGCTTTGTGTGGGCGAGTTGGAGCGGACCCAGTAGTTCATGCCGGGGTTGGCCATGGATTGGGTTGGGTCGTAGTTTTTGTGTTGCGATGATGAAGACATTGTGCCGGTTTGTTTTTGTAGTATAGAGGGACGCTTTGTGTTTGTGTTTGTGTTTGTGTTGTGAGATGCGATGTTTTTCGAGATGCGAGTTTGCGCCAAATGCTTCAGACTTGAGCTGAGAATTTGCTTGTTTTGTTTTGTTTTGTTGTTGTTGGATATAAACTTCTCATCTCAGGACTTTGTCTACAGGTGCCTTTATATCTACGTACTCAGGTCCAGCCCTACATAGTACGACAACATAGTACGACAGCATCTCGAAAAGACATCACACCACCCCGGCGCAAACCCAGCAATCATCACGGCCTATACAGAACCGAGCGACATATCCTTCTGGCATGATCATTCGATGCCAACCAACAAACACCGATAACTAGGTAACTAACAAGAATGTATAAGAACCAAACCAGCTGACGGAAACCTTCGGAGCGGCCCGATGAACGAAAACGAAAACGAAATCATGTGGATAGCTGCCATTTTTTTTTCTACTTTGGCACAGGGGGGAAAAACATGACGTTATGAGTGCCTCTGGAAAATAAACGAAAACCCGAGAATTTGGATAAGGACATGATCAGGAAATCAGGAAATGGTGGTGGTGTTAAAGGCGATTAGTTCGGCGCCGAGGAATTGCGGGAATGGGTTTGTGCCGGAGAGTGGTGGTGGTGTCATACAACGCAACACCAAAAGTTGGTATAGGTTACATATCCGAGCCTCACCCGCAACGGATCAACTGCCTAGAGGCTAGAAGTGTGCCTTTGAGATCTCTGGGGAGAGTCAATGAGCACAAGTGGTTAGTGAAAGGGGGAAAAAAAGATAGCAAAAGTTCGCCAAAAAGGCTTTCTATCTTTTCACCCACCGACATCCAGATGTCATCTGCGCTCTACCTATATACATCCACCTGGGCACCTAGGTGTACGATACAGAAACGAATTGCGCGTTCAAATGTTATATTGATAATTGAGGTGCAAACCCTAGCCTAGATATATTTCCACCTTTGGAGCTGCTTCTTACTTTTCATACTAGTACTCCGGCAAAGGGCCGATCCAGTTCGTGTGATTGATGCTTATGCTGGGGCGGATGTTGAAAACGTGGCATATCTAAATCAGTATATTAGTCGACCGTAACCTTTGAAACAACCTAGGTATGGATTCAAACCTGTGAGAAGTGTGTAGCGTTACAAGGCGCCACTGGAGCTATAATGTGCTCTATCCCATTACCAGCGTGAAAGATTTCATCTGTTATTAGAGCTGCGCCACGCTTGTATTGATACCCTCCTTGATCTTCGAATCGTTCCGACCCGGTGCCGAAGGGATGATCCCTGCACAGGATCCTCGGGATACAACTCCATAATATTCGTTACGATAGCATCGTCAAGACCACCACCATTGATCTCGGAAATCAAAGTGCGAACATCTATGTCAGTATCGAGGATACCTCCAAGCCCAAGCCCTGGCACCGCCAAAGCTGGTGCTATGCGCGCATTCTTGCTTGGTGTTCGTCGAGGCGCGAAGGCTGTGCATTCATCTGTGTTTGTGCCTGCTAGAATCGCGACGTCTGCGATGAGACCCTTTGCGAAAGACTCGGATGGTAAACGGGTTAGAAAGTCGCCGTCTACAATAGGGTAGATGGCGTATGGTGCCGCGGCGTCGTAGAAAGTTTTGTAGGGTACGTGGCGAAGACATTCCAGTGTATCGGTGGCCTTTGAGCAGTGGACTGTTTTGGTTATGTTGTCGTATATTGGTTGATATGTGGTATCCAGTTGAGAAAGGGAGTTTACTGCAGGACCCATGGAATTCCCACTTTCCATAATCGCAGCACGGAAAAGGCCATTCTTACCATCGAACGCCGTGAGGTGATACCCAATGCTAAACCTACCTATACTCTCTCTTGTAATAGTCACTTTGGCCGGATCCCCTCCAAAATCACGGATGTTCTCCTGTATCCATCTGAGCGCGCACCTCTGATCATACAACCCAATATTCGATTCGCCGGCATCGACAACTTCCTTTGATGCTAAGAACCCCCATCCGCCCAGTCGATAGTTGATGGTTACCGCGATGATGGGTTTGTCAATGACAACGGAGGCATTGACAATATACGATGTGTTGTATAGCGGATCAGCGCTTGAGCCGCCGGCGAAGTTGCCGTCGTATATCCAGACGAAGACGGGCAGATTGTTGTTTTTTGATACCCCCGATGGCCTGACAATGTCAAGTGTTAAGCAATCTATGCTTTTTTTATCAGATTCTATTCAATATATTGAGCGGGCGATGTTGAATATACCCTCGCCAAAAGTCAATCCTTCATCCAACGGCCCATATCCAGGACAACTCATCCCCTCTTCGTGGCATCACGAGTCCCATTCCAAGCCATCTCATAAGGAACAGGCCGTCTCAATCTCCGCTCTCCAATTGGCGGAGACGCGAACGGGATGCCCAGGAACGAATCTTCCTTGAACTCGGAAAGATGGATGCCTTGAAGTGTGCCGTTTTTGATATGCACTCGAGGAGGGATTTGGTTGTAAGATGTGTAGAGCCTACGCACTGTCGGCTCATGAAGAATAGGAAGTAGTGATGCAGTTGCAAGTAGTCCGATGGATAATCGAGAGCCGATTCGACTGCTTTTAAACTATCGTGAGCTGATGGTGATGATGATGGCTGCGAAAAAGGAGTAGGATCGTGGTTTCTTTTATTTGGAGCTGTGTGAGGTCGAATGCCGGATATTTTAGAAGGAGGCTGTTTCCTATTAGAGGAAGAGAGAAGAGAATAAGAGTATAGTAGTGAAAAGAACCATGGAGAATGTAGAGTAATAGCACCATACCCCGGATGATAGCTAAAATGACACCGCCATTTTCAAGTATCATATTGAAGATTCGGTCTTTCAGTGGATCTCTTTACAAATTCGTGCTTGCTCTTCCTGAGTTTCCTTTTGTTTCCCCTCTCAAGGATAAGGCAGACATGTATGTCCATGAAGTTGAGGATTAATATGCCTGTACAACCTTACCATCGATAGGATCTAGATTACCTCGATTTATCGGGTTGGGTAATATAGTACAATGCAAAAATTCATCCTGAGGTTACTCTCAGCTATACATCTAGGCGTGATAATGGGGCGTGTTGAAGGTATATGACGCTCCATGGGCTCAACATGACATACGCTGAAACGTTTGCGGATGTTGAAATGGAGCTTCTTGATTTGGAAGGATGGCTGAGTTCAGAAGGTCACGGCATATTATTATTACAATTTAGCTTCGTAAAATAATTTGACTTTTATTGCAACTCCCTAAACCTAAGAAATCAAGTCCAAAAACAAAGTAGCAAGTCTATAAAAGAACCAAGTCTGATCTCTTCAATATTAGTAACTAGCCTTCAAGAGCAAATATCAAAAGATATTTTCAAACTGTACCTCATGGCTCAGATGGAGTTGACAAATCGTGAGACAAGTAAACCTCAGTTCGCGGAATAGAAACTGGTTGATCGAGAAGCCGCATAGCCCCTAAGCCAGACCGCTATGGCTACATGGCCTTCCTCCTCAGCGAAAGATGCCGCCTGATCACATACTGCTGCCAGTCCCTCTCGATCTCCATAAGCATTCAACAGCTGTTGTAACATGTCCAAATGGCCGTGTTCAGCAGCACCATTGATTGCTGTCCTGCCATAGACAGGCGACCCCTCGGTGGTGACATCGGCACCGCGCTCCAGAAGTTTCAGTGCGAGTGGAAGGTAGCCATGGATAGCTGCGGCTTGAAGTGCAGTTACTCCATATATCTCTGCTGGGGCTGCGTTGACATCCGCGCCATGTTCGAGAAGAAGATTTGCAATCTCGATTTCTTCGCTAATTATGGCCTGTTGTAAAGGTGTTCCCATCATTTTCGTGGCTGGTATGTTCACCTCAGCTCCATTCTGAAGCAAGAGCTCAACATGCTCAGAGAAACCAGAACTGGCGAAATTTTGCAGTATTGTCGTTTCGTCATCCGGATTCTTCGCATTTATATCCGCACCCGCTTCAAGTAACAGTTGAAGAAGCTCAATATCTTCTGATAAACTGTCGTCAACTGATATCCATGCTAAGGACTGTCTAATCCTGTTATCACAAGGATTATTTGTTGTTTGTGATATTAGGTTAAGGATCATTCGCACTACTTGAACGTTCGCAGGTCGTTGAATCGCAACATCAAGTACGGATTGAGAACCCCAACATTTATCGATATCAGCCCCTCTTTTCAGGAAGAGATCAAGAATCTCATAAGAATCAAGGCAGCTGAGGGCATGAAGGAAAGCGGTAGGAGGACTGAAATTTTGGTTCGTCGTCGGATCATTGGGATCAGCACCGTGGTCGAACAATAAAACTATCATATCATGGTTGCCGTTACGGATAGCCCATCCTAGTGCTGAGTATGCCAACTTCCAATGCTTATAAGGAGGGAGCATGGAAACATCTGCATTGTAGTCCAGTAAAAGCTGCACACCCTCTAGCCAATTGTTGAAAGCTGCACACTGCAAGGCTGTCATGTTGTGAAACTTCGAAGGCAGCGCGTTCACATCGGCTCCTATCTCGAGGAGCAACTTGAGCAGCTCAATACTCCTGTGTCTCACTGCTGCTTGTAAGGCAGTTAGACCCTTTTCAGGCTCCGCTGGGGCACTAACTTCTGCTCCATAAATCAGAAGCTCCTTGACAATTTCAATGTCCCCAAATGATACGGCTGCCTGCAATGCGGTCAGCCCATGACTCGAGGCTGGTTTGGCATTAATATCAGCACCAGCAAGAAGTAAACGTCTTGCTGCGTTGATATGGCCGTTCTCTAAGGCAGCTTGAAGCGTCGTTCGGCCTCTACTCCAACCTGGCGACGCATGTATGTTGGCACCAGCATTGATTAATATTTGTATAATCTCAATGCTCCCACTTTCTGCCGCCGCCTGTATTGCCGTTCGACCATTGTATTTTGAAGGAGCAGCATTCACATCAGCACCATTAGCCAGCAATAGGGATACTAATTCCACATTTCCCAGCCTCGCTGCTATCTGAAGAGATGTATCGCCATGCTCGATTCCAATTCTCGAGTCCACCATGGCGCCTGCGGCAAGGAGCTGATGTACAAGCAAAACGTTATTGTTTTGTGCTGCATACTGAATGGCAAATGCAAATGGCAATGTTTTGTCTGCTATGCCAAAAAGCTCCTCCCAGGACGCGAACTGTCTGTCCATCCATCCAAGACCATTAGTAGCCAATATTGGACAGAAGTTAACCAAGGCCCCGCTTTGTAACAGGAGTACTGCTATCTCGGTGTGGTTTTCCCTTGCCGCAAGTTGAATCGCAGTTTGCAGCCTAGGAAATTTCCCAAAAAAGCGGGCAGAAGTAAAATCAATGAGATCACTATCATCGATATACACCTTATTGACATCGGCTTCCGCTTTTAGCAAGGCTCTTACGACTTGTACATGGCCGCCTATAACGGAAGCTTGTAGCGCCGTGCCCCATAGTTCGCGATTACTCAGATTAACATCTGCCCCGGCCCCCAAAAGCAGAGAAACCGCTTCCAGACTGCCTTCAGATGCAGCCTTTATCAGAGGATACCCACGTGGTTTATCCAATATCAAGCACTCTGAATTTGCACCATGATTCAGGAGTAAACGGAGTATCTCGATATTTTGGGGGTACCATAGAGAAGCACGGGTCGCCTTGACTTCCGTGCTATCACTTTCAAGAACGGTAGGGGTTGCCCCCAGTGCAAGAAGCACTTTGATCATTTCCATGTTCCCTCCGCTGACAGCAAGTGATAGCGCTGTCCGAAAATATTTCCCCGACCATGCACTTTCGATTGGCGTATCGATATCAACGTTCCTCGAGACGAGATTGCGAACCATTTCACTATCGCTTACTTGGGCAGCTACTGGAAAAAGCTTGGTGGCAAATACATCAATTGTTGTCGATTTTGATTTGAGAATCTCTGTTAAAATCCAAGTGCAAAAATTTGATTTCGCCCATTCATAAATTCTTTGAACAGACCCCATGTCTGATAAATTGTTGGTCACTAAGAATATGAGTAGACTGAAGAGTTGGTATGCCGTGGGATTCGAGTGCGTATTTAAGTTCAGTGCTGTATAGGGCCCTACTCGATTGTCTTCTACTATGTAAGTCTTGTAAATTGACTCCAATGATGTACCGAAATATCCTGCGGTCACTTTTTGCAGCAGACCTGTAAGGGAAGTTGGATTTTCAGGGTCCATTGGCATAGAGTTCGGGCTGGCGTTTACCCACGATAACCAAACGTCGCGAAATGGATCAAACATGTTTCCGAGATCGAGACTAATATTGTCGAGGCCTGAAGTAGTTGTGAAGATTGAACTAGGAACTAAGTCTTGTTGTGCGTGAAATGTTTCAAGACTCGGTAGTCTCAGGTCATGAATTGAATGGGTAAGATTGCCCCGTCCGGTCATGAAACTCGTGGAATCAGACAAAGCTTTTCGAAGGATTATCTGCGATTGAACTTCCTGGTTGAACAAATACCAAGGAAGATTGTCTGTTCGGATAACGCGATTGTGTGGCGGAAACACCATAGTCGCTGGTGGAGTAATAATTGTGACACCATCAGGAATTGAAACATCATCATCGTCTATCCACATCAGTCTCAGGATAACTCTTGCCAGCAGACGTTACCCACCTTTTGTGTCGAACATCCTGTCTGTGAAGCTGACATTCCTCGCAATCTCCTTCTCAAGTTTGTCCTGCGAAATGGGATTTCCATAAAGGATAAGGTTGCTAGCTTTCCCTTTCGATCGTCGTTTCCGAATACACCTGTCAATCTTTCTCCAGTCGCGGACGTTACTATATCTGCGAATACCCCATTTCCTGAACATTCTGGTATATTGGTTCTTGCTGAAAGTCAACGGGTAGTTAGTACTTATCTCATGTAGTAAGGACGCTGAAGAGTCATACCTTGCATGGAATCCATGTCTTTCACTCATCAGTTGCATTACACTCTCCCGGGTTGAGCTTTGATAGAGCGACACAATGTCACCTTTATGCTTTTCCCACGTCTCGTCCGGGATAGTGCCGGCTCGTCGTTTCATCATTTTCGGATGGTCAATATAGCACACAATATGATTGAAAAGAGAAGTATGGGAAGTTGTATTCTGATCTTTCTGAAGCGAGGGAATTTTCTGAAATATAAATAATCGAGCCTCGCTGATAGGAAGCGACGTTTTGACCGATCCCTGTACAAGCGCTGCTCTGTGGTTGGTTGAGACCAGAATTTTTTCAGATCCGAGTCACACCAACGATTGGACAACTTCCGATTTTTTGAGGCCTGGTGCAGAACTAGCTGCTGTAGAGTTGGCATTTCGTGTAACGTTGTTTTTGGCGTCCTCAAGTGTTTTGTAATGCGACTGGTCTTTGGCAGCTTGTTGAGGCTACGTAGTATCGAATGGATGGATGTCTTCATCTTAGTGGTCCGTAACGGAATTTTCTTATCAGTCTCAGAGCAGTGTCTCCAGTATAGGAAGTTGAGGGGTCGTCTGTTTGAGTCCCTAAACGAAAAGGAGAGAAAGAAGGAGGATAGAGCTTCTGTTTAGCGAAAAGTGCGAAGTGGGCAAGTGAAAGGAAGATGTCTTCAAGCCAGCCATGTACCTATTTAGCAAGGAGCAAGACTCCATTAAGCAATCACGTGCCACTACAATGTTTATTTCCCAACCAGTGAAATGGCTCTTTCCAGGACATCACGATCGTTTTGGAACGAGAGCTTTTACACAGCCTCATCGAATGGGAAAAATTTCGCTCCGAAATCTGCCTCCCCGGCAGGCATAGCAACAGGGGCGTCTTTGTCCAGTACTGCAATGTACCACCAGATGAGCTTAACATGCGACTGTGCTGTTTCGCGTATTGTGAGCAGGAAAGGCTCAGTTGGGTCCGGGAATGCGCGAGCCTCATCGGGAATGTCGTGGCCGATTTTGATCTTTGGAGGAGCGCGCGTTGACATTGATATCCAGTCTCTTCCCTCATTTCCCTCAACGCAGCCTCCTGTCGGGATTCACCATAATTTCGACGGCCTTTGCCAACATCCATTCGTTTTTTGCAATGTGGTGGATCAGGCACACCTTGTTCTTGTCTTGTTCAAGATCGAACAAGATTGCCCCGCAGCTTTCAACGAATGCTTCGAATGCATATTGCCTGGTGGCGATGTTGGAAGTTACCATGGAAGGAGTGATATGGACGATTGCAATTTTTCCCGTCAGAGAATATGGGAAGTAGAACAAAGGATCAACCAGTTGACGGATATTGTTGACGGATATTGGGTGCCTTGATGCCTTGTACGTATAGCTCTTACCCCGCAGCGGAGACGATTGTATCTACATTTGTCCTTCATTGTAACGATGCACCAGCAGACTACCATGTCTCCTCCAAAGCGAACTCGACAAGATCTAGTTGCCGAGCTTGAAGTCCTGCTCCAAAGGAGCGTCGATTGTGGTGTTCCCGGAGTATCGGCGGCCGTTGCTTCATCTAATGAAATCATATGGCGGTCTGCAAAGGGCAAGTCAGATATAGTGGGAGATAGCCCTCTTGATTCACATCACCATTTCGGCATTGGCAGCATCACAAAAGTTTTCGTGGCTGTGGTCATTCTGCAGTTGGTAGAAGAGTCGAAGCTCGCATTATCCAATACTGTTGACAAGATTCTGAATCCCGAAGTGTATGTAGGAATTGAGAATGCTGGACCGGCGAGTATAGAAAGACTCCTGAGTCACCATGCAGGTATAGACAGTTGGGAAGACGAGCCTAGCTGGATCGTCAGGGGCCGGGGCAGGGATATACGCAACGACCACATCTGGGGCAAAACCGAGGCGTTGGATTATATCCGTCGGCCGAGAATCACGGCACCCGAACCTGGGCATGGCTATTATTCCAACACCAACTACACACTCTTGGGCTTGATCATTGAGAAGATTACGGGTCACACTGCGGAGAAGGAGATACGAAGCCGTATCCTTGAACCCCTCGACATGGACCAGACTTACTTTGAAGGATTTGAGGAGGCGAAACATCCAGAGCACTTGCCGCATCGATATCACTGGGCAACGGATCAGTTTCGTGATACTGCCGGTGTAGCCCCGTCGTTTCCGTATGTGAGAGATAATCTGATTGAAGTTACTCCTTCCAATCTCTCCACATCTTGGACAGCTGGAGGTATGATCTCATCAGTACATGATCTTCTCAAATTCGCATCCGCGCTTCGAGACGGACGACTTCTGGACTCTGCGAGCATGAACATTTTAAAAGACTGGAAGCCCTTTCCCGATTCATCTCAACAGGTAGGTCATGGTATATTCCGATGGGATTCACTTGGGACGAGCAATGAATACTGGCTAGGGCACACTGGAGGCGTTTTGGGCTTCTCGGCTTTCTTGTTGTGGAAGGAGGAGGGTGATTGTGCGGTTTGCGTTTTGTCGAATGTGGGTTCGGTGCACTCTGGAGATGTACCTGCGAATGCTGTTACAGTAGTCAAGCGCAGCAATTTTCTGGAGATAGCTGCGCAATTGGCTGAGGTCTCAGAAGAATCGGCTGCATAGATGCACGAGGTTTTTATGAACCTGAGGAAGTAGTGGCCCTCGTGGTGCACAAAGAACGATATGAATCTTCTTTCAGTACTTAATTTTATGTACAAATAATGTACTTCCATAACACGTTCAATATGCCAGCAGAAAAAAACAATATCAAGCATACCTCGCCATCCCAACCTGACCACCACCCTTCACATCCTGCTGAGCTGCATTACCAACGCCCGGCCCTCCCACCATCGTCGCACCCGGAACATTATAAAACTCCCTCCCTCTACCATCCTCCTGCATCCCCACCCCATATACAGGCTGAAGCCCATGTCCATGTTCCATCGGTGGCGGCGGCGGCCTACTCTGCCACCACCAATACCCAAACACCGGTCCCGGATCTTCGCCTCGTCTGCGCGCATGACGTCTTGCCAAAAAGCCGTGTCCTACACAACCCAGACTCAATAGCAGCAGCAGACCGAGTATGATTATGAGGGCGATGAAACCGTAGGGTATTCCTGTTCGCGCGCTGTCGTTCGGTTGTGGGTAGGAGTGTGGGATTGCGGTGGCAGTGACGGTGACGGTTGCTATTGCTGCTGCTGTGGTTGTCTCCATTTTTTGCTTTGTGTCTGCTCTTATAATTTTTGGTTGCGAGATGATGGAGGTGAGAGCGAATGGGTTTCAGGAGTAGAGAAGTCTCTTCGTCCGCGATCGCGCAAAGTCGCTAGGTAGTCTTCTTCGTTGAGCGCTGGGTTATCTTCGATGGTTTACCTCGGTCGCTGCAATTAATTCAATTGCTCAATGCTCATATCAAATTCTGTGTTCATCTCAAAGCGAGGTCAACGGTGTCGTAGAATTTTTTTTTCCGTCGCAAAAACACACAGACAGGGGGACTATGTATGCCGTGCGGCTCTCTTCCCTCTCACAAGTTCTCCTGGAGAAAGTGGATCCGAGCCTCATAACAGCATGAATCAGACTTGTAATTGGCTCCAATCATTTGCAATCGATTTGAACAGGTTCTATTTTCAATTCAAGGCTAGAAAAAGCCTCTTTGAGGCTATGTCAAGGAGGAGAAGCTTTTCATTGGTCAGTTTGGATCTAGTTTACTCTGTACTTCTTTTAGCGTGGCAAGCTAGACTAAATTTGGACTAGCCTCTATAACTCGGCTTGTGATTGGTGGATATGATATATTGCAGATTATAAGGATTATTTGAGGTTCGTATAGAATTCACAGATCGATCGTATGTAGTACTTATTTTTTTTTGATATATTACTAAGTACCAGAATGAGGTCTTTACCATCTAGGTCTATAATTATCGATGCATCAATACATCAATGTAATTTTCCAGATCGTATCTAGAATTCAAAACTAGCGCTGAGATCGTTGAAACAGATGAACCCCGCGTGTCAGGGGTTTGACAAGAAGGATGTGATGAGAATTGATGACTGTACATATAAAATAATTCTCAAGGAAACTAATATACATTTACCTAGGTAATATACCCGAGATAACCCAACATCAACTGAAAACAACCATCAAAATGTTACCCAAAGGTATGTATGTAACTAGATGGGTATATAATTCAGAGAAAGGATATGAGCAAACTCAATAAACCCCCCCAAAACCATTGCCCACTGTATGTACAGCCAGATGATTTGACGTCCTAAGATGCTAATACCTCAATCGAATTGTAGAATTGTTCTTCAACATCCCTTTTCCTAAAACCTGGTGCTCGTCCAAGACACATCGCTTTCGTAACCAGTGCTATCGCAGATACCATTAGTTCACATACAGGACCTTGAAGGTGGGCAAGGGAGACAAACAATTAATAAACCGTTCCACATCCACATAAGCAGGCACATACTCCTGCCCCATCACATTCCCACTAGCGCTTTGATTGACAACGCCGGCCAGCAAATTCTGATTCATCACCGTCCTCCTCGACGCAATCCCAGGGTTTGCGGGAACCGAGAACCGGTAGGTAGTCGAATGCGGCTCTAATTTAATACCCATGTCTTGCAAATACCCGTCTATGTCTTGGACGTCGAACCATTCGCTGCCGTCATCCAACAAACCGAGAGAGGATACGATGCCAGTAAGACTTGTGTCTGGGCCGTTGTGGCGGATGTGTGCGGCGTGGGTTGCTAACGGGCCGCTTGTTACGATTTGTTCTGCTGGTAGATGGGGCTGTTGTTGGTGATGATGGTGAGCATAATTCGACGATGAAGATGAAGACATGGATTGTGAGACTGGCAGTGGCGATTCTCTTAAATGAACATAATGCGTTCCTGCGCCGCCTAGTGGCAGAAAAGGGACAGATGGATCGTATAAATCGCTGGTACCCGTAAGCGCCATCTGGAACTTTAGCACGAGATAGTCTCGGCTCCAGATTCGATACGCTAGTTTGAAGACTCGGGCTTCTTTCGGTGAAAGGGTTGGAAGGCCCCCACTAATCAAGACTTCGTGCGCGCGTTCGACGCATATGCGCATTAGTCGGCGTGCAAAGGTCGTTTCTTGGAAACTGTATGATGTTGGCGGTGGGATGTATGCCGGTGCTGGGAGGGATATTTCATTCATTGTTGTGATTGGTATGGTTCGACCAGTATTTTGTTGATACGTATTTGGATATTGATGTATGTCAAACGTCTGCGCCAGCACGGAGGTACCATATACTGGATAACTCGACTGATTCAAAAGTTCAAACGGATCAGAACTGTCACTCCCAAAATCGGGACTCGCCCATTGCCGCTGTTGATTTGAATCAACAACACCAGCCTCTATGACCTGCACATCAACCTGCCCACCTCCCATCGTCGGGATTGAAGCTGCCTCTGTCCCCAACCCTGAATCATTAGCCATCTGCCCCAGCGCCTCAAATCCCCTCTCCATCTCCCCCATCGGCCCCGCCAGCCCCGGACAAACAATCAGAACATCCGCCTCCACCAACCTCGCCTGCAACGCATCAAACGCTGTCTTCATGCGCGCAATAATGTCATCTCTCTCAGAGAGTTGCTTTGTGCGTGATGAGAGCTCGTTTTGTTTGCGTTGGCGGTAGGCGCGTTGCGCGATGCGCATTTGTGTGCGGCGGCGCTCTTTGCCGGAGGGGACTCTGTCGACTATCGGTGCTGTCGGCTTGTCCCTTTCCGTCTCTGGGGCTGTTGGTCTGGGTTTTGGGTTGTTGCGTGGTCGGTTCTTTTGTGGTTTTAGTTGTGGTACTGCGGGTCTGGTTTCCATCTCCTTTGTAGTAGGTATCGGATGAGGTAGTGGTTGTTGTTGCTGCTGCGTATATACAGTTCTATGAATCATCTGCACCGGATCTTCCCCGGCGCCAGAGATAGCCAGCACCGAAGAACCCTGCGCATCGTGATGATGCTGTTGTTGTTGAGCCCCGGCATTGCCACCATAGTCGGGTAGCTGCTGATAACTCCGGTAAGCTGTATATGGTTCAATGATGCCTTGCTGTTGTTGCTGTTGTTGTTGGTGTTGGTTCGCATTTTGATAGTTCATTTTGCCTCCAACAGACTCCAGCTGGAATGAAGTATCTCCGAAGAACAAAAGTGGCGCAGTCTGCTCTTAAGCGCCGAAACGAATTCCCCAAGACAGAGAAAACCATGACCTGATACGTAGTCCCGATCCACCAACTCGGATTACCGGCATTCAGCAAATTCAATCGAGCCACAATCACTCATTTCCGGAAAGGGTAGATAGGTACGAAGCGCTAGTAGTAGATAGTGAACAAGAAGGCGAAACACCCAGACGAGCCGGCCGCACTAGACCACTTCTAGACTAGTAGGACATCTTGTCGATATCATTGGGATTTGATCCCCCCAGTGGCGATGGCTGATCGATTAATAAACTCAAAATAGCCTAATATGTAGATTGAAAGACCTTCATATTAACCTGATAAATTTACATACGGAGTACATATTATCTTTTCTATCAATTTTGTCGACCGTCTACTCCCATGAATTAATCTTCATAGTGCCCTTCTCCGCAAAATTCTTGTGCATATTGAATGCCTTGAAAAGCATATGCGGCTCATGGCCCATGCCCTTCTTCAAGCACTCAAACTCCGCACGATCAAAGTAATCTTGCAAGATGGGCTTGTAATCCGGGTGCGCGCACTTGTCGATAATAACGCGGGCACGCTCTCGGGGCGAGAGGCCACGTACATCGGCGAGACCCTGCTCGGTGACTACGACGTCGAGATCGTGCTCGGTCTGATCAACGTGTGTGCACATGGGCACAATGCAACTGACACCCGTGGGGTCGGTTTTGCTGGGTCGTGTACTGGGGGTGTGCATGATGCTGTATTTGGCGTTGCGGAGAAAATCAGCTGAGCCGCCGAGGCCGTTGAGCATGCGCGAGCCCATTACGCAGGTACTGTTTGCATGAGCATAAATGTCGACTTCGACAGGAGTGTTCATGCCAATAACGCCGAGACGACGAATGATTTCGGGAGAGTTGGAGACTTGTTGTGATCGGAGCAGCAGTTTTGGTGAGTATCGCTCCCAACCATCATAGAATCGTTTGAAGCCGTCCGGCGAAAAGCGAATGGATGTGGCAGTCGCAAAGTCCAGGTGACCGCTGTCGAACAAGTCTAAGAACGAGTCTTGAAGCACCTCAGTCCACACTTTCAAGTTATGGAAGTGGGCACCATGGCTGAGACCGCCAATGACTGCATTGGCAATGTTACCAATACCAGACTGGATGGGCAACAAATTCTGAGGCAGACGACCCATTTTGACTTCATGCTGCAAGAACTCAATCAAATTCCGTGCAATGGCACGGGAGCTCTCGTCCTCGGGTGCGTTTGGTTGTGTAGCATCCGGATAGTCCGACTCAACAATAGCCACAACCTTTTCCGGATCAACCGGAATATGTGGTGTGCCGATACGATCCTCAGGTGAAAGGACGAGATATGGTTTCCGTCGTGGCGGGAGATCAGACAGACTAATATCGTGCAAACCTTCGAACGATGGAGTCGCAGTGTTGACTTCAATGATAATCTTATCCGCCATTTGCACTAACTCCGGCGATGCGCCGACGGATGCGCCGGGAATGATACCACCGTCTTCTGTGATGGCGGTAGCTTCAACGACAGTCACATCGAGCCTGTTGTGAGGACGATCTTTCGTATACCAGCCCTGTATATCAGCGTCAGCCAACCCAACCCATCACCAAAAATAATCAAAGGGGAACGTACGTAGACAAGATCAGAAGGAAACATGCTAAGATGCTTATCAAAAAACTGTATATTGCCCGTATTGATTCCCTTTGCAATCTCCTTCCCAACCTGGTGAGGGCTCCTCCGCTCAATCATATTGAGTCTGGCCCAACGGTTCTCGGTCTCGGCGCCGGAGGAGGCTCCGACGAACAAGCTGTATTTGAGTTTGCCTTGGAGGTTGTTTCTTTCGACATGGTCTGCTAGGGCTGTTGGGACTTTCCTGCCATAGCTATTAGCCTGGATATTTTCGAAAAGAAGCGTAGAAGGAAAGTAAAAAGGACGCACTTTGGATATCCAACACCCGTAAATCCAGACCAGCCAATGTACGATCCATGAGGGAACAGGTCAATAAGATCCTCCGCCTTGGCCAATTTGTTCAAGTACGAGGGCCGGCGGACCCGGCTCTTGAGCAGAGCTGAGGCGGCCATCCTGATCCGTGTGAAAGTTCTCAAACAAGTGACAGAAAGAAACAATCAGACAATTGACGAAATAGAAGCAGTCGCAATCGACCCGAACGTCTCCGTCTGAAAAACAAAGAGAGAAAAGAAACGAGCAGTGGAGAGGAGAGTGGAGATGGTGATAAGACGAGATAGCTCCCTTGTCACTCCAGCTTCGGTATGCTGGTGTAGAAGAGCAGGATTGGGGTAGGTCAGCACAACACAATGAAGTGAAGAGAGTGATGTAAGAAGAAAAGAAGGGAAGGAGTAAGAGGAAGCGAATAAGAGAGTAGAGGGAGGTAATTATAAGAAAAGGCCTCGTATGATTGCTGACAGACCCCGTCATAAAACCAAAAGTTGCTTACCAGACGCATCCATTGGCCAATCAGGAGCTGCGCTGGTGGGGGCGTATTTTTCGGATACGGTCCATACGCAAGCATTACAACGTCTACAGGATATGTTTGAATAAATCTGTATATCCTCAATATGTATGATGCCTGTCTATTAATTGACTGATTGATCAATTTGATATCTGTTTGTCCTGCCTGACATAGTCGAAGGTCGACATGAAATAGAAATGATTACAGAAGCTCCGTCTCATATCAGTGACGTAAATCTCTCAACCACTGCCTCATAATTCATATATTTCTGTTTCCTGTAGCAACACACCCATCAACCCAGACAAAACAGATCACATCAAAAAATGGAAAGAGAGAGAAACACAAGAAATATATGAGTGAATAGTAAAGCAAAAATATATATACAACATATCCTAAAGACCTGTCACTTAGACATCAAAGAGGGTCTCAAAAATAGCTCCGATACACAATACGCCGCAATACAATACCATACCTTGCCGTATACTTGCTCTCTCGTAGCCGAACTCATCCATTTCCCCAATCATAACGCCTACTTCAGGGAAACAATTGGCCCCTAGAACCGACCCCATACCCCGTGCCAAACTTCTCTCCAACACGGCCCAGAAAAATGAGACCAAAGAAAAGGAACAAAAAAGGAGTGACACAGCTGTTCGGTTATGTCGCGGGTAATTGCATCGGCTAGACGGAGAGCTTTATCTTATCGCTGCGCTTATCGTAGGGCAGTGGCTATCTTATCGCTTATCGCCGTTCTCATCGGCTAGTTAACTAGCTCGTCTTTAAGCTCGGTAATTCTTCATTTACATCTACTGTCGACAAGTATTCTGTATACAACTTCGGGACCCTTCTCAGCTAAATCCAACGGACTAGTCCCCCTCGCATCTTTGGTATTTACATCCGCACCCCCACGAACCAGACAGCGCACGATCTCTTCGGGAGCATACTTTTCGACTTTCTCGCTCATACATCTCCTCGACAAGACCTGCGACGAGTAATCAGGCTCGATCTTGCGTACCATCGGCACATCAGAAGAAGCGACAGGGGGGGGCATTGTCGTGCATCTTATTGACGACGCAGCTTGAGCTTCTCTGATAGGTCTACACCGCACGACAGCAGTATGTAAGAGCGTTGATCCGCCTCGAGTCAGTCTTGCGTTGAGGTCGACGGCGACACCGTTGTCGATGAAGAGTTGCAGAATATCGCCCCTTCGAGCACGCACAGCGAATAGGAGGGTGTCATCTTGGCTACCGTCAAGCGCACGGAAATAGCCGTGTTCGTGTAGCAAATGCACCGTTTCGGGGTTACATCGCTCGATAATCCAGGTGCGAAAGATGCTGTTATCGAGTGGTTTAGTCGCTGAATTGACGACGCCGCGGTTGAGTAAGAGGCGCAATGTATCGATTGTGCCGTGTCGGATTGCTTGGTTCAGTAGGCGCTGACCGCCGCCGCCATTGCTCTCCTCGTCACCATTACTATTACCACCACCATTCGCCAAAGCGACATCAGCCCCCTTATCCAGCATAAACCTCACAATATCCGCCGCCTCAGGTCCTGATGAACCCGCAGCTCTATTGAGCGGATACACACCCTCCTGCCACGTCGCATTCAAATCCGCGCCAAATTCGTTCGCCAACATCCTCAGCAACGACAAATTGCCCCTCGCAATCGCGCAATTAAGTAATCCACCGCGCTCCATGTTAGGTGCCGAAAGGGGTGAGGCGTGCCGCAACAAGAGGCGGAGGGTGCTTTCGTGGTTTGATAGGAGGGCGTCGACCACCGCTGGCTGGACTGTTCGCCGACCATCCCGGTGATTACGGGAGCCCGTAACATTTGCGCCGTGTGCGAGCAGTAGAGAGACGAGCATGTCATTACCCATACTCGCGGCGATGTTCAGGGGTGTTTGCGTATCGTGCCATGGTATAAACATAAACCCAGCAGAACGAATATTAGCCTTCCTGATCTCAGCCGCGCTAACCACCTCATTTACATCAGCCCCAAAATCGAGGAATCGTTGCACGCCTGCTGTGTTGCTTGTGACAATACACCTGAAAAATCCATTCACTTCATTTCTGCCATCCTCGGTACTGTCCCTGCCCCCTTGCAAATGCCGTCGATACAGATACGGAAGAATAATATCATACAACGACCAATGAACGCGTAACAAATGCGCGAGGTCACTTTCCGAAAGAGGGGGGAGGATGAGGAGGTTTAGTTCTGTGGGAAGGTGTATCAAGCCCATTTCTATCAATCCATCAAGATATGTTTATTATTGTGTAGAGAGTAGAGAAGATAGGGAAGTTGAGACCATCTGGTCTGGTGGGACGCGTCGATTTGATGGTAAACAAAGAAGAGGGGCTTGAGTAGGAAGTACATGGATGTAGTTATGTCTGGACTAACACAGGTGCCTAGCTGCATGACATGACATGACATGACAGCGCTGCGCCGCGCGACTATCCACGCTTTTTCTTGCTGCGCGTAGAAATATCTGTATACATTCGGTTTATCTACACCGAGTCGAATTCAACCATCGTTCAGTCTACAGCCTCAATGACAGCCTGGCTTATTCACGGTCAGCCCGAAAATGTAAAGGCTCTCTTACGGCTGTACCTCCGTACTACGAATCTCGGAAAATAAACAAAGTTAAAATCTAAAATAGACTCCAATTGTTATCGTACTGTACTATTTATGATGCACGCATACCTCTCATTGAAAGAAGAAGAAAAAAAAAATACATGGACAAATAATTGCATTCCCATACCATATCCTCAACCCCTATTCCATAATTTAAGAGATTTGATTGACTGATTCAATTTACCATCCTCCCATATGTAGAGATTTTCTTCTTCGAAACATGTATGTATGCACAATGCGCCGGTTTGAGGCAGACACCACCGAGAGGAAAAGAGGAGAGAATGAGTCTTAGAAAACGCCAGCGAAACGCCACCACACCGACCAGGCAAGTAAGTAAAATTCATAGTTCGTTCAACACGCGAATGACGAAGGGAGGGGACTACTCTTCCTCGATCTTGGTGGTTCCCGGCTCGGCTGCGTCAAGCATCTCCGCGTCTTCGTTGGTGTCCTTTCCATTGGTGGTTGTCGCCGGCTCGTCGGATGAAGTTTTCGTCTCGGGTTTAGCGTCACATGCACCAGCACCAGCATCCATGTCGACATCTTCAGACGCATTAGGATCTTTGACCCATGCACGGAACTTTTGATTAGATGCATCGACTTCATCTTTACTCAACCCATGAGCCCAGCCAGGATTATTGATGAATTTCTCACGGAAACGGTCGTGGCGGCGTTCCTTGACGGCCGCTAACTCCTTGACGTTTTCTTCGGATTCTTCCTGGCTTGCAGCTGTAGGGCGCCACCACCAGTCGTAGCTGCCGGGTTCATAGAGGATGTGATAGCTGTTTGCGCAGATGCGGATGATCAAACCGTCATGGTGGACCAAACGGCGGTAGTAGCGGTTGTATTCTTCGTCTTGCTCGAGTTTGGCGGGGAGGTTACGCTTGAGGAACGGCATGCGCATCTGAGAAAAGGAAACTCCTTCGGTTGGGTCGCGCATTGTGTACGCTGAGACGTAGTATGACCAACGAGCTTCTTGGCTGAGTTCTTCGTTTTCGAAGGTGCTGTCTTCTGCGGTAAGCAGTTGCACGAATGTCTTTTGTGTCGTTGGGTTCTGCAACCGTCAGTATGTATCATAATCTACAAGAATGATGTAACTTACGTAAGTAACGCGATAGATATCACCATCCTTGACCATTCGCTCAACCTGCTTGCGGTACTGAATCTCCTGGTTGTGTGTCGTCTCCTCTTTTTCACGCTCCTTGAAGAACAAATTGACAATATCAGCGCTACGGTCCTTCACATCACCATTGAAAATGGCGGCAACAAATCGAGCAATGCCACTCAGAATCTTCTCGAGATTGTACAACTGGTAGCCACTCTTCAGGTAGTACCGACGCAGCGTCTCTTCAAGGTGAGATCCGTCGAGATCGTTCTTGACAACCTCCTCGCACATGCGGACGATTTGTTGATACAGATTCGCGTTCGGGCTGGTATCGTAGAAGAAATCGTTAGGCGTCTTTTCCAGCAACCCAAGCTCCTGAGCAGCCTTGGGCAGAAGCTGGCGACGGACATCTTCATGGGCCTCCTTTTCGTGGAGCTTAACTCGCAGCAAACGGCTGTACAGTAGCTCAAAAGAGCGGAAGAAGCAGTAAACGTTCAAGTTGCTGTACAAATGGTGCACCTTCTTCTCGTATGATTGGTTCAGGTTGTATTCGCGCTGGAGGTTAAAGTTGCCCTGGTTAGGATGCTCCATCCACTTCAACTCGGAGACATCAAACGGTTCTGTCGGGTCTGGCACCGGGGTCGATGGAACAAGAATAGCATCAGGGGTCACATCTCGGCTGACACCTGTGCCGGCGAGCATGCCCTTGTCGCCGCGACGCTCGAGAACATCACGAAGAAGATCCAACTTCTTTGATGTAGCAACGCGACGACTCTGAGGAGTAGACGCGCCATCAACAGCCATGCCGTCATCATCCGTCTCGTCATTGCTGCTGGCCACCTCGTTCATGTAGATATGGAATGTATCGCGGTCCATACCAAAGAAGATGGGGATAAAATCTTTGATGAAAGCTGCAACGCGCTGAGGATCCTGGCCCAAGCCTGTGTTGCGCTCAATGTATGTAAGCAACAGCTGAGTAGCGTCGATAATGACGGCAGGGTCTGAAAATTCAAACTCAAACTGATGAGCAGGAAGCTGGTAGCCGCTCTTGCGGATGTTTCTACCCTCCTCGTACTTGGCCTGGATTTCATTATGGATGTTCTTGGACGAGAACAACTTCTTATCCATGCCTTTGTTGGTGATGGCTTGATGATCCAGACTGCGCCAGAAGCATTTCTGCATCTGTTCGCGCCAGACCTTGTCCCACTCGCGCTGGCTAGCCTTCCACTCTTCGCACTTCTGCTTCAGACGATACAGCAGAACTGGCAGGACATGGCATGGGCGTTCAAACATCTGCTGGATAATGAGCTCTCCGCGATGGCGATCGTACACCTTCTTAATGACGCGCTTGTAGATCGATTCGCTCTGACCACCAAGACCGGGGGGGAGAACAAAGGCAGCACGCTCTGCTTCAGACATGACCAAAAACTGCTGAACAATAGGCTCGATGAGTTGAATTGTCCGCACACAGGCCTCGATGTGATGGTCGTAGTCATGGCGATCTTCTTCAATACGATGGAGCGCATCTTCGAACTGGTTCTTGCGATGGGCCACGAAGCCAGAATCTTCAGACTCCCACGTGGGGTGAGAAGCCCACTCGTCGTTGAGCACACTGTAGCACAACTCGTCTCGACCACTACATGGCTTCTGTCGCTCGCGTTTGGGAAGAAGACGGTAACTAGGACCAAGCGATCGACAGTGAGCGAGGTTCACGAGACCGGGTTCCTGTTTTGGCTTCAGATCGATGACGCGATCTTCTGCCTCCTCGATATGCATGAAGCGTTTGAACCAAGACATGAGTTCGGGATTCGATCCAATAAATCCTGCTGCTCGCTTGACCAACACGTTGCGATCGATCAAATCGTTAGAGTAAAGATTGCAAAGCTTGAGGAACTCGCCAAAGGTTTGTTTGTTGCCAATAAATTTCTTCACGCGGTCAAAGAAAGCGAACTCGTCATTGTTGGGCATGATGGAAAAAGTCGGCGGGATGGGCTCTGGAAGAGCAGGCACCAAAGTCGGTGACACTGCAGGTCCGTCAACGGTCATTGGTTTGTTGTGGTGAAGTTTTGCTCTCTGTTACAAAGGTTAGTGAGTTGAAACGGAGGAAGTTTCCGTGAAACTTACCTTGGTCATTCCCACAGCTTGGACGCTGCCTGCACGGTTGGATTGCAAATCACCCATTCTGGAAGCCTCCGCAGAAGAGCCCGCAATAGGAGCACCTAGTGTGTTTACATTGAGCGGAGCACCCCGACGCTTTTTGGTGTCTTTGGCCGGGTCTTTCACATTGAACTGTCCCATAGGCGGCATCTTCACATCACGACCAGGGAGCTGTGACTGAGCTGGGCCATTAGCTGGGTATGTCGCGTCTCCTCGAAGATTACTAGTAGGCGCAGCTTCGTCCAAAGGAGGTCTACCAGCTTGTGCTTGCTGTTTGTTTGAAGATGCAGAGTCGGGAAGAAACTGCTTGAAATCTTCGAGGAGATCAGGCGCAGTGTGGAAAAGCTGTGTGACTTGGGCATAAACATCCTGAATGGGTTTGGACTCGCGTTGGTATGTTTGCAGAATCTCAAGAAATTGCTTGTAAATTTCTGGAGCGCTTGCGAAGCGATTCTAAATTTCATCAACATATGAATCTTTGAATCTTGACGGGGTGTTAAGCTTACCTTTATTTTGTTTACATAGCTGATAGCATGGTTGAACTCTACTGGACCACGCTTGTTCAAATCTGCCTGTGTACCTTGAAGGACATTAGAGCCGATACCAGCCAGGTTGTTCATAGGCCCAGGGCCAGTTGCGGTACCTGTGGATGGCTGCAAAAGCGATCCTCGGCCAGCTGCAGCAGTGACAGCTGCGGCATTCTGCAACTGCGCGACGCCTCGCTGTTCTTGCTGGTGGAGTGCAGCCGCAGAAGCTGCAGAGGCTTGCTGGGCCTGCTGGTTCTCGTACTCATAGTGATGTTCTTGAGGTTGATTCTGGCCCTGTTGACCGTAAAGACCGCCGCCCATCACGCGACTGTTTGGAGAATATGAGCCGGCAATCCCTGGTTGAGGCGCATGCTGAGGCTGTTGCCAACCGGGTCTCGAGTGGTCATAATAGTCGGATCGGCCTGGTGGTGCCAATGTCGCCCCCGATTGACCCATCTCCTCAGCAGAGTCAAGAGATGCTCTAGGAGGTCGTGTAGCCATGGACAGTGTGTTTGTACCAGAGGGTGTGGTCACGCGGATGGCGTTTGGGTTATCGTCTGTTCCGCACTCGATGCGATAGCCAGGCGGTAGGAACGTGTTGAATCCTTGGATCAAGGCAGGGTGGCCAGTGAAGAGGTTCGATACACGCTGGATGACGCCGGGAGTGTCGATTCTGCTTTGGTCAGTACAAAACGCGCAACAGGGAGCGGACTACTTACGCTTGGCTCTTGAAATCCTTCATTATATCCAAAAACCGGTTGTACACGTCGGGCTGTTCAACGAAGCGGACCTTGACCTGGTCAAGATAGCTCAGAGCGTCCTATACAGATCGCATTGTCAGTCACCACACTCCAACAGTTGGAGGGAATATATTTCTGAGCTAGAGATTGTACTCACATTCAAAATAGGCTGCTGACCCTGCGCCAATGCCGCTACATTTCCCGGAATCTGAGCAGGCGTAGCGTTATTGAACCCCAGTAATTGCTGCGCCGGAGGCCCCTGAGGATGTTGCATATATGGCCTCGGCCCATTATCCTGATGTGATGGCATCTGAGCCCCAAACAAACCCGCAGGGCCACCAGACTGCAACGACCCCTGCGGTGGATTCGCTGCCGCCGCCGCTGCAGCAGCAGCCGCCCCTCCAATACTCGAAAGCAACCCATTCGGTCCATGAATGGAATTCTGCACTTTCGATGCAACTGGTTGGTGGATGGGGATTGATCCAGTGTGGCTCTGGACGGTATGTTGCTGCTCGCGCTGACGTTCCATGTGTTCCCTTTCACGCTCGCGTTGTTCGCGCTCGCGGTGTACCATGTCTTCGTGGCGCTGGCGTTCTAGCATCTCGCGCTCGCGGGAGTCACGTTCGCGATCGCGGTTGAGTTGTGGAGAGGGGTGTTGCATTGCCTGGCCGATGCCGGGTAGCGAGTGGCCTGCGCCATGTGAAGGTTGTGCGTGTTGGCCGTATGGGGATGGTTGATGAGGTCCGCCGTGGCCTTGGGCTAGGTCTGCCAGGCCGGGGAGAGTGTGTCCGGACGATTGACCCACGGGGTGGTATGGGCCTGCCAAATTCAAGTCAGCTCTTGTTCAAAATTATCCGGCATTTTATAATTTCGAAAAGAGAGCAATCACTTACCCCCTGGAGGTGGTAAAACAGGACCGGCTTGCTGCGATGACGAGTTCTGCTGGGAAGGATTTTGCCTGAGAAGAAGCGAACGTCAGCGAAGCTCCAACCAAGGCTTGTGATCTCGCAAACTCTGAAGAGGAAAAAAAAAAACATACCCATAGGACCCCAAAGGACGAGATTGATCCATGCTCGAATGTGAGGGCGGTCCTCCTGCCGAAGAGTGCCAACCGTCGTTCCCAGAGGGATTCATACTATCATGAGACGAGAAAACCAGGGGAGCACAGAAAAGAGCGATCACAGCTCTGATCGCAGAAACTCTAAAATCGCTGATCGAGTCTCCTTCAACAAGAGCTCACTTTCTGGCAAAAAAGAGCTTGAAGAAAGAGAAGTAGAAGAAGAAACTAGTTCGGGGCTAAGGGAGACCTGCCACGAACATGACTGACTGACTGCTTTTTGCACAATAGATTTGAAACGACACAAATAAGAAAAACAAGCGTCCGAAACGCAGACAACGATGTATCTCGTCTCAAACTCAACCTCTTTCTTTGTGGTATGCGTATGTCGACAGACTGAAGATCGTTGCGACAAGCTTGTGGTTAACTACGACAAGAGAGGAGATTCTTGTCTAATCGGTAAAGTATGGGCGCGACTCCGGAGGGCGGTATGTCATGGCAGTAATCGTGGGAACTGTTTTTCATTCGCTGCGGGCGGACATTCGGAGCGAGGAGGGTAAAGTGGGTGCGGATTTATGTGTCGCCGAGGAAAGCTCAATCAGGGACGCAATGATTGGTGGGTTTGGCAGGGTTTTTCTAAGGGTCTCGATTGGGTTAGTGTCGGGCTGTGATGACGTCTTCTATCATAGCTGTCCAAAGCACTCCGATGTATACACATTGTAGAGCGAGGAATGATACACTACACAGATCTACGAGAACAATCTTGGAGAAGGACTTAACAAAACCAAGTCATCTAGCATTGAGGACAACTATTCTACTAGTCGACTAAATATAGAATTCTGTCTGCTGTATACTGCAACTCCCCTTGTCACTATGCACCGAGTCACTGGATACGCAGAAACAAGATAGTAATTGTTGTGTAGTACGTTGAGATAAACCTCTTGTCCGCAGACCAGCTACAGAACCCCGATTGCTGTCCATCACAATGCTGAGAAAACAAAAAGCTGTGCATTCGTTAGCATAGTCCATAAATGACCCAAAGACAAGAGGGTACGTACGTTGTTCGTAGCTGCAATAGCGATGCTGTCTTCGAATGGATGCCAGCTCATATGTAGAATCTTCTTATTGAAATCAATCTGGTCTGCGTCGGTTTCCTTCCTCATGCGTGAGCCCGCACCAGCTGGACTGTTGGCTCTTGATCCATTCTTCTTTCCATTCTTATTAATAGGCGTAGGCACGCCGACCTTCTTCGCCTTGAATGCCGACTTGTCTGCCTGCAATACAACTTCCGTCTCCTTGTCGGGGTCGGTCGGGTAGATCATGAAGTTGTTGTTGTAACTGCCCGTCATCACGTTTTCCGCGTCGCCTGAAAACACTACTTCAAATTTATCGAATATGCTGTCATTCTCGTATGTATCGCAAAGTCGTGGTCGGAGATGTTCGTGAATGGGAATGGTCTTGATGGGTTGGCGCTCCATGTTGACGTCCCAGATCTTTACAGTCAGGTAGTCACGCGAGAGAATGTAACGGCCATCGTGAGAGAATCGCACGTCGGAAATAGAGGAGATGATTTCGGAAAAGAATGATCGCGACGACGCATCTTCTTCCTGCTCGAATTCTACTATTGTCAGTATAGACCTGAAAGAATAGAAAAGAAAAGGCTCACGTTTTGAGTGCTCGTCACAAAGAGCCCTTTGCCTCATATCGGCCATCTTGATGGTTCCCTTTGAACTGGCGTACATGAAGAAATTGCAGCTGGTAGGGTGAAACTCTGACGCCGTTATGACCTCCGTCAACTCCTCCATGTTCGCGGGCTTGATATCCACGATGTTGAAACTCTGATCCTGAATGTTGAGATTCCACAGGTTGATCCGGAGATCGTCACTGCTGATAAAAGTCTCGCCGTCACTATTCACCGAAATGCTGTTGATATGATAAGCGTGCGCGTTGGCATATGTCCGTCTAGGCACGGCCGCAACAACTGTGTCATGGTGCGTCATTCGAGGAAGTTTCAAGGCGGAAGCATCCTTGAACGAAATGTGCGGAGGACGAGCGGCACCACCACCCAACACGCCAGCCGGCGTAAGATCATGCGACAGATTATTCTCCGCGACCACCTTCAACGACTTGTCAAACACCTTCCACAACTTTATCGTCTTATCGTTGGTCGATAACAGGAAATGGGACGCATTTTGTCGTTTACACCACTTGATCTTGTTGATTTTTTCTTCGATTTCTAGGGACTTTAGGTAATCGAACTCAGGCTCGTGGGATTGAAATTCGGTGTGGAATTTGTATTCGCATGTTTTTTTCTACACACTCAGTATTTGATGAAGAGGTTGATGGATGGTCTTACCGTCTCGTTTCTCTCAAACAATACCACGCGGCCTCCTTTGTCTCCGGTAGCGAGGTAATTTCCTGTGTGATCGAACTCGACTGTCGAAATGATATCCGCTGTGCATGTAAGCATTTTGATAAAGCATCAGTAGCTTTGATTTCATACCTTCTGTGATATCCTCTACATCTCCTTTATCTCCAAAACATCTACACAAAGTCAGCTTGACCAACACTTACAGAATCCGCTGTTGTCCATCGATCGGCACTCACTGTGTGAACTTCCAGGTAGGTGACCCTGGATCTCCGTCTACCATCTTTCAAAATGCCAGTTGTATCGGGATAACAAAGTTGTTGAAATTAAAGCACGCAAGCGGGGATTATCCAAACGTCGTTGAGAGTCTGTACTTGGTATTGTCAGCGGACTGATGGATGGAGAGATAGACGAAAGTTGTGTTAGCGGGAAGGAAGGTGTTTGTTGTTGATAGGAAGGCAGTCCATGGGTGGATATCAATAGCGGGCGTAGAAGTGGGAGCAAGCAGAACAATCCATGCAAACAGAACGATGCAATGGCAATGGGCAAGAACACAAACAAAAAGCTTTGTCAATCACAGACAACAGAATGAGTGAACAGTAGGTCGTGGTAAGTAGATGCTGTGGGTGGTGATATCAACGCACGAGGCCATGAAAAATTGGCATCACCATCTAGCCAAACCCTTTGAAAATAGCAGGGGATAGAGCAAAACAACGCGCGAATAATTATGAGGAAAAATTGACTGACCTGAAACAAGGCAAGTGGTTCGTTTTTTAAGAGTCGGATCGCGGTGTTGATATGGGATTAAATTCAAGGATATTGCGACATTAAGGAACAGGCGGGGAAGTAGCAAGCAAGCAATACGAGTTGGAAGAAGATAGGTAGCTGCGTGTTAGGAGAGCCCCCGCGTCTCGGTAATTGAACGAAGAGGGAGGATGAGAGGGGGGACGATTATTGGTAGGTTAAACACAAGGAGAAGAGGGGGGAACGCAGACAGTGGCAGGTGGAAGAGTGATGATGATGATGATGGAGTGTGAAGGTGGTGGTGGTGGTGCTAGGAAGGTCAGAGATGTTGCTCTTAGCGCCCGTACTTAGTCCGGCAGCCTGATCGCTAAGGCTACCACCTAAGGCAAGGCTAATGTGGGCCGCGGTCGGTTTAAAATACCTTGCCTTGCACCCTTTGAATGAGATTCTCTTATTTGATCGGTCTTTTATTCTGTGATTCTAATTTGTTAACTAGGTATCTGTCTGGTCCTGTTATGTATGACATGACTATCTCCTGCTAGACTACGATGGAACACTAATGGATGCTACCCAAGCTACCCAAAAGATGAGATAACAAGCTGCATTCGGACAATTGATCAAGACTGGTGCATGCTCAGCCTAGTATGACTGAGTATCATCAGACGGACTATTCTGGGCCCGAGTATCATTTGGTCGTGTATGCCATCTATCGTGCGTAGTTAGATCTAAATATTTCAACCTTGGAAGTGACTCGGGTTACATGCCCGACTGACAGCCAGGAAATATGTATAACTATAGGTACGCAGAAGCCTTCAACAAAACTATTCTTTTAATCATCAATGTTGGAACCTCCTCATCCTTTGAGAATTTCAATACTAAGAAGTTGCATGTCTATTTAGAATGAGTTTTAATATCAAAGAAGTAAGTCATGGCTAGAAAATAAGAGAGAGCTATCATATGATAGCCACCCAACCTTGGAAACGTCCATGGATGCCATCTCTAGCCGAGGATCTTTACATCCATCAATATCTCCGACGACCATCAATCTTCAATTTCATAATAAGAATCCAACAAAATAAAGAATGGACATTCCTTTCAACTATAACCGATAAAAAAAGAAAGCGTATAACTATCAACCATGTCATCCAACCACCCATCCAAAGAATCAGAACCAACAAATCAAAATACTCAACCATCATCAGAAAACACCACCACCACCACAACAACAACAACCGCAACGACCCAAAATAAAGATAAAGGAAAAGAACCCTCATTACTATCCCGAATCCAAAACTCCGCTTCTTCCCTGCTACAGGATAGTCTCACAAAGCCCAGTGGCACAACTCTGTCGAATGAGCTGGCACATGTCTTGGACAGCGGGAATAAAGGCTCTTCTTCTTCAGCCTCGTTTTCGGGATTGACACATTCGGGACAGACGTGGAGGACTAATCCGCCTGGCAACGGTAATTCCTCGTTAGGAAATCAGAATGAATTTGCTTCTGGGCTGAGCGAAGGATTCCGCTCCTCTCAACCAAGCGGAAGAGCGTTTGACGCCTCAGAATTCGACTCTTTCCAAAATACCGGAGGCTTCTTCCACACACAAGAGCAGGATGACCTCATTCCCGAGACTAGCGACAGCAACAAAGGCAAAGGGAAAGGGAAAGGGAAGAGCAGAGACCACCCCCTCCCCAAAACTGCGTATGACAACAATCTTGATTTTGAGCATGGACAAGATATGATGATGATCCCCGACATGGATATCAATGAATATGAATCAAGCTACTTCAATGCGTACGAAATGGCATGGATAAACGCCTCGCGGTTGGGGACGGTATATAGGTCCACGGCATCCACGCCGAGTGAGAGATTATCACAATCTTCACAATCCAACATCAACACTTCTCCACCACTACTAGCCCAAACTACGAATGAGAACGAACATGATGGCGCGGAAGTCGTTACGTTGTTATCAGATCCATCCTTCCAACCGGGTCTCGTAACCTGGGACGATGATCAACACTACGACGGGATGGATACAACCAGTTCTGGACTCGGATTCGATCTTGCTTTTGATGACAACGACCCCCTAGACGCAGAGGGTTTCCCCCACGCTCTTGCAATGAGCTTATCACCCACCGAAATACAGATTCTCGATTCATTCAGACGGCAACAACCATACTACCAGCAGCACCAAACGGAGCAGAGCCAAGAAGGGAAGAAGAAGATTACGGCGTATAGTCTCGTACCGGATATAGACTCTTTCCTCTCTCAGAATGATACTCGCAAGACAGATAATGACGCGCTACGAAACGAGGTAATAACAAACCTAATCGGTGCAGATGAATGGCTGACTGTTGATGAACGATACAATGACGATGTATGGGGGTATCTGAGACCCGCGGTGGAAGCTGCGGCCGCTGAGATCAAGGAAAAAGAGGAGAATCCAGCTAGAGAAGGTGAAGGCGATGGGGATGGGGATGGGCCGGCGGTGAAGAGGTTGAAGATGATTTTGAGGCATATGGCTCGTTTATGATCTCTCTGGATAAATCTCGAATCTCTCTCGGAGCAATAGATTTCTATAGATTCAAATGATGAAGATGAAAGGGAATATCATTCATAAATATACATAACGTAATAGGTAAGCTAACAACTAGATGAAACTCCTTGAAATGAACAGATATCCATCATTACAATCAAAACAAAAAGTGACCCATCTATTTTTGGTGGGGATCTTTTATATATAGATGTCAAACCGCTTAGAACTCGAGACGAGGCTGTTGGCCCTTGACGCGGCCAATGACGATCTCTGAGGCGTATTTGGGGATGACTTCGTCGTCGTGGAGCATTTCAAATTCTATATCATCACATTAGTTATAAGTTCATAAACAAAAAGGGAGGCGGGGCGGCGGGAGGAAGTACCCTCTGATGCATCACGACCCATGTGGCTGAACAAAGCTTGAGCACCACCTGGGTGCTCGTCCAACCAGTTGGTCACATCCATGACAACACCCTTGACGACAATCCACAAGTCATCCTTCTTATTGTGCTTGGCAACTTCTTCCATGGTGAATTCCTTCTCGGGGACCTTAAAGTCAGAAACATCCTTGGCTGCGGGAGTGGCAGACTTGGCGGGTGCGGCGGTAGCAGCAGTAGCGGCGGCAGCAGGAGCCTCAACACGAGCAGAAGCAGGGTCCTTGCCCTCGGAGGAACCGTTCCACTCGACGGAAATCTTTCCAGGAGTGGACGGGTCAATGTGCAAGGAGATCTGGCCAAGACGTTGCTGTGCGGCAGAAGCACCACCAGAAAGGACCTTCTGGAAGAGGTACTGGCTGGCGCTGTCACCAGCAACACGACCGTAAACAACACAACCAAGAAGAGACGAACCACCGAGACGGTTGGCACCGTGGACACCACCGGCCAACTCACCACAGGCATAAAGACCCTCGAAAGGCTTCTTCTCAGAGTTCAAGACTTGAGCCTTGTCGTTAATCTCAATACCACCCATGGTGAAGTGAAGAACGGGCTCCATCAAGGCAACGTGGAAAGTGTCATCAATGCTGAAAGGCAAGTTGTGGAAGAACTTCTTGCCCCAAGGATCCTTCTTCTTGCCCTCGGCAATAAGGTTGTAGTCATCAAAGGTCTTCTTAAGAGCAGCTTCGCCACAACCAATCTCCTTGGCCAACTCCTTTCCAGTCATCTTCTTCATCAACCCACGACCAGAGTAGTGGCGAGTGTGGAAGTCAAGGACGTTGGAGGCCTTGCTATTGAGGACCAAGCGGATGGGCCACTTCTTCTTCTCCTTCTCCTTCCACATCTGACCAGAGACGTAGTCACGGTGACCCAGCTCGTCAGAGAATCGCTCACCGTCAGAGTTCAACAAAAGACCACCCTCACCACGGAGAGCCTCAGCAGCCAAAAACTTCCACTTGGAAGTGGGATCTTTGGGGTCAATAAGACCAGTAGGGTGGACCTGGACCTTGTCCATGTCAATGCCATTGGCACCAATGGCCATCAACATCTTCTGACCGTCACCAGTGGCGTGGGTACCGTTGGTACTGGACAGACCAAAGGTGTCGGGACGGTGCTTCTTGAGGAGAGAGTCTTCGGTGAAATCGGCGGCATAACCGCCGGTAGCCAAAATGACAATACCGTCGGCGGTGTGCGTCTCGCCGTTGATTTCGTATGTGACACCGGTAACGTGGTTACCTTCCTTGTTGACAGCAGTAACGCGTGCCTTCTTAATGACCTGCACACGCTCGGGCTCAGCCTCGGTCAATTCTTCAAGTCGCTGCATGAGGGCGTATGTGATGGCCATGCCGGGGAATTTGGCGTCATGGCCACGGTGGGTACGAGGGAAGGAGTGGCCACTATTTTCGTTAGCTTTCATATAGACCATCGAAGGGAAAGACATACCCAAGTCGGGAAACCAAGGTAAGATCAAGGTTGAAGACATCCTGCAACCACTCAACGGCAGCAGCGGACTTGTAGGTCAAGACCTTGATCAAATCGGGACGAGCCTTGTCGCGAGCGGATTTGAGGGTGTCTTCATAAAATTGCTTGACGCTGTCTTGAATGCCGAGGTCGGTCTGTGTTCGTGTGAGAGCACCGTTGATACCGGATGTGGCTTTGGTGGAGTTGCCACCGAAGAAGCCTACAGCAGTCAGATTGGCTGTAATCGCGAGAAGGGTCTGGACAAGGGAACTCACTTTGCTTATCCAAAACGAGGACGTTTCCACCGTTCAAGTAGACTGTGTGGGCGGCACTGAGACCGGACACTATGAAAATAAGAGTCCAGGTTAACCACTGATTTTGCGGGGACGGAATCTGGGGAGTTGGCGCAACTTACAACCACCACCGACGACAATGACCCTGGGAGCCATGATGATATGAATATGTATGGGGTATCACAGGAATAAAAAAGAGAGATGGAGAGTGAGGTGGATATTCGAGTAAGAGAGAGAGGAAGAGTCGAGAGAAAAGAGAAGCGAGGATGTTCTTAAGGAAGAAAGAGCTGGCCGGGAATGGGCTAATGGTCGGTCACTCGGCCGAGGTACATTCGCGCTCCACTCTACACCACGGGCACCAATCCGAGCCCCATGTTTACTATTACTTCTCACGTGGGGGACATCGGGACATCTACATACTGTTTACAATAATTTGACTACTTCTACGTGACTCTCATGTTAGTTGTTATTAGTATTTAATATTCAGTATTACTCGGCTATTTGCAAGGGAGACGTGTCTGGGAGTGGACGACTAGTTCGAGGAATCTCCGTATAACGTCGTATCCATTCCTACTCCGTACAGTCAGATTGATGCATCACATGTGAGAATTAACAGTAGCTTAGCAGTTATGCTACAGTTGCTAGTAAATACTTAACTACGTACGTACGACTAACTCACCTGATATATGTAGTACTATTTCCCCAGATCAGCCAGCTGCTAGGATAGATGTTGGCGATTTTGACATGTGAAGGCCATCGACGTCATCATCATATGTGCACTTCCTTCGATTCACATTTGCGCTGCATACATCTATAAGGCAATCGAGTCTACATTTCATGCAGCTTTATATATATTCCAACCATTCTCATTCATTTTATTTCTCAATGACAATCATTCTACGAAGCATATAGGCAATGTAATCGGCCTCAAAGGCTCCAGCACGCCGTCCAGCACCGTCTCGGGTTCCACTTACTCCGGGCCAGACGTGCAATTCCAGCCCATACCGGAAACGGCCACGATGCCTCGGCTCAAATTATAGCGAGGTGTTTGTCCAGCCGGGGCAAATCATTGTCTATTTACTTTTCTCTTGTTATATTGTTAAATATTCTCGACCGAGATAACTTGCTGAAGATTTTATGCGTGAACATTTACTGCGTGGTTGTGCAAACTAGTCACTAGTATGCAGGATCGTTCTGTTTATCGGGTATTGCGGTTTGTGCGGGTTGCTAGGGCGGGTATCGCACTATAGTAGAGTAAGTGGTATTGACCTATTTTCTTCGTGTTTTGAACGTTTTTATTGATGGATTTGAGGGACTGATAGGAAAATATATGCCATGATCTCTCGAGAAGCAGGAGAAGATCCTTCTACGTATCAACTCTTTCAACCGTGGCAAGGAAGGATTCCAGATTCCGGGGTGACAACATCCTCAGGTTTTCCAAGTCGGCTATTGAAGATCTGAATCAGCCTTGCTACCACGGACTACTCGTTCACCTGACGGCTTCAGCCTTGAGGATGTAGAAGTCTGGTTGGATTATTGAAATATAATCTAATCCATTATTGGTGGAATAGTAGAAGCTACTGGTATCATAAAGGCGACTATCTATCCGTCGACCGTTCGGATATGTTCTAGGCTTCTCATCATCTAACATTTGACGAAGTTTGATGGCAAGCTCCTCGTGGAACACAGTCTTGAATTAGGTAGTCATTTGGGATAATCAAACAAACGCTTCTCAACCAGATTGAAAAGTTGAGATACGGTAATACAACACTAAATTGACGGTTATAAACTTCGGGAGCGACAGTTGGGGAAAAGTGTTACTGCGATCTTACACTAAAAATACGTTAGTTTTAATATTAGCTTGACATTAAACTAGCCGTATTAGGCTAGCTTGCGTCACGTAATTACACAACATAATGTCTGTCATGACATCGTGAGATTTCCTGACATATTAGAGCTTCCCATGACATCTTCAAGCCTTACTTCTTCCCATTTAGGGACATCGAATTTTGAGGCATCCGGGCACTGGACACCTCACGTACGAGCCGCATCAAGGTATCTTAATTCGGCCGGCTCCTTCCAAATCCGGTAATTTTAAGGCGTTAAGGCACGTCAACATTGCACATGAACTGTCTACATAATCCGCACTTCCAAGGTTCCTTCCTCATGCCCACCACAAATATATATCCAACAACTCAAGTGTTGCCGTGGCTGTCCTTCTTGGAACATTTGAAGCCGCAATTGATCCAGTGTCGGCGCACCTAATACACTCCCCATCATCTCCTCTGCTGGTGGTGTCTCAGCACTACGACGCCTGGATCTACTCAACACGGCTGAGTAGTGGTACTTACAGCGAATCTAATAGCTTCAGGCTATATAGCTTTCGATGCTCAGGAGAAGATCAATCTTTCTTCGGAAAAAAAAAATCATTATTGGTAGAATAATGGGAAATGCTGGTATCATAAAAGCGACTGTCCTATTATCAACCGTTTTGGATGGGCTCTATGTTTCTTGTTTCCATTTAATGGACCATCTGGGAAGTAGCAAGCTCCTAGATACAGACATCGATTAGTTGATGAAAACTTCACATAAACCGCTTCAATTTACCGGAAATGCATCCGCCACACTCGCAGCGACCCTCTCAACATCCTCCGTAACACTCTCAACGCCCGCATCCCAAAGCCGTATATTCCTGCCCATTGTGCCTGTATTCCCAACATCCGAGATATCCGAGTCAAAGTAGATAACGCCATCAATCTGATCAATGCTACCCTTCAAACGACCCTGTTCCACCATCCGGGCAGCGTATGCCTCTGCCTTTTCGCCGGCTGTTTCATCGCTCGAATCTTTGAGGGCTAGGATAGCACCCAGCGCATCGGTTTTGATATTCTCGTAGAGTCTGCTGGCAGCTACGAGATTGTGCTCAATCACAGCCTTGTCCAACACGGTCGATCCATCGGCGGTCTTTGCGAGTTGGTGGGGTTGTAGCTTTTGCGAAAAGGCGGCGACTTCCTCTGGTGTTAGTAGGCGGTCTAGATGCATTTTTTCCAAGATTGAAAAGACGTCGACGGATGTTGCGCGGTCATCCTTGTAGAGACGTGCTAGTGTGCGTGATCGTTGTGGTCCTGCGGGTGCGAGGACGGCGCAGATGATTGCTGCAGAGAGAGCGTGAAGTCTGTCACTTTCGTCGACACCTGCTGCAAGACTGACATTAAAATATTCCTGACTCGCATCGAGGAATCGACGACGAGCATCCAGAATACGGGCCTGAGAGAGTTGAAAGTGTAGCTTCAACTCAGGGTCTTCAATCTTGCTGGGTAAATTCTTGATTCTGTTCAAGAAAGATTCTGCATTCGTTGTGTCATCCTCTTCCAAGTATAATCTGAGTATACGAATCCACATTCGCGTCTTTGCCGCATCTGTAATGAGTCGTTGAGAACTGTCAAGATGAATCCCCTGTAGCACTCGCGCCGCCGCACTATATTCCTCCTCTGCCTCGTATGCATCCGCCAGAATCTCACGAATATGCGAGTCCTGTTCCTCTACAGACGCAGATCGTGACTGTAACAGTGTCACTGCATGTTGGCCGACTTTGATTTTGATGGCCGACGGAAGATCGCGGAGGACACTGATAAAAGAATCGAGGAGGGGTCGGGCGGCGACGATGCTGACGGTTTCGCTAAGGATGGAATCGAGGTAGTATATCAAGTCTTGTGAGAGTTCGTGGCCTGTGGAGCTGGTGACGATTTTGCCTAATAAGTTGTTGTAGAGTTGTGCTTTGGTTGCTTGGCTGGTCGATGATTCGATCTCCGCGAGAGCGGAGGCCACTTTTTGAGAGGCCATAGGCTTTGGAGGTTTGTTTTTGTGTGCTCTCTGAAGCTGATGTATGGTGTCTCAGTCTGGAATTGTGTGATGAAAGAAGGTCGTGAGGGGAAGTGTAGGAATGAAGTTGTTGGTGGGCGGAGCTGGAATTAAAGACGGACTTATCGATAAGGCAGCTGCCATCTCCGCATCATTTTCTGCCACATAGACAACGAGCTACATGTTTTGATATTGACTACTAGATTATATATAGCAGATCTCTTTTGCTCAAGCACTTGTCAAGTAACTATATCATGTTTCGATATGCCCTTTCTATTGTCAGCATCTCGACTAGAACAGCGTGGCACCTGTACCCTGGCGAATTTTGACAAGCTCATATGATTACTCGATAAGCACTAGAATATACATATATTTTCACCAGCACAATTAGGAGAATACTCTGCATAGCCATGGTGTGAGGAAGAAGAGAAAGTCGAGGATGATCTCATGCGATAAACGCTCTCACCGCCCGCGCCTCTCCGCCCCACCGAGATTGGAGCTCAAATCCGCCGATGAACAAACGACCTCTCACTTTCAAGTCAATAACAACCACACGTCGCCTATCTGCCGCCATCGCACTGTGACCTGGAAAATCTCAGAGAATTTTCTCACGGTGGCACCGCCGATCTGGTTGTTCTGCGCGCTCGAGTACACCCCGACAAAGTCCACAACATGGCTGCGCCTGTCAAACAAGAACCCGGAGCTGCGCCCTTCATCAAACCAGATCCAGATAGCAAAGAAGGTCTTGCAGGATTATCAGATGATGATCTCTACGAAGATACAGGAGACTTGGACTTTACACAAGCCGGACAGAATGTGTGGTTAACGAGGATACCGACGGACTTGTGGAAGCACTGGTCGCAACTGGATGATGACGAGGAGATTCAGATCGGCACCGTCCGAGTGGAGGGCGAGGCTCACGATATCAAACGGGTGCGTCTGACTCTGCAGATTTTGTATGCATCCTTCTAACCATTTGGATCTACAGATCAGTCTACGATTAAATGATAGCCCCAACAGCACAGACATTCCAAAAGATTACCTCCTCCAGCGACAGAACGTCGATCCCAAAAGTGGTTCATTCGCGGTACAGAACAGTTATATTTTTAGCGAAAAGGACTTGCCCGGCCACAAGAACAAGATTGATGAGATGTTTGGCGAGACGCGCTCTATGCTATACGAGTCTATGAAACGGGAGGCGCGAAAGAAAGCAACCAAGAGGAAATGGGAGCCTTATGTGCGAAAAACGATACCTAGTAAGTCTTTCCGAGGAGTGCGCACGGTAGGACTCTGACTAACGCGTCGCAGAGCAAACCGCACTTGTTGGAAAAGTTGCAGATGAATTCAACTGCATGCCGGTCGAAAATGCAGAATACCAGCGCATATCCGAAGCCAAAGCCTTGAAGGCGCTCGAGCCGAGAGAAAAGGTTCGCCTTATTGATCTCAGACAGCACAAGGGACCGAACGTCAGAGAAGTTGCTGCCGGAACTGTTGGTGGATTTGTGGTAAGTTTGCTTCTCATCTATCTCGTCCGAAACTTCCACTGACAACCAACAGCAACAAGCCAAACCCGTCAAGGCTCGTACCCAAGAAAACAAAGCTACCCGTCGCGAGCGAAACGTACTTTTGGACGAAATCTTTGGCCTCTTTCGCGAATACTCTCACTGGAAATTTGCAGATATCAAAGCTAGGACCAACCAGCCCGAACAATACCTCAAAGAGACCCTGGAAATGGTTGCTCATCTCGTCAGAACCGGCGATTTTGCCATGACATGGGAACTGAAACCGGAAGCTAGAGAAACGAACTATGCAAATATCATAATGGGCCAGGTTAGCGAGGAAAACGGCGCAATGAAGGCGGAGCAGGATGAGGAAATGGGAGGTACCTCTGACCTTGAAGATGTGCAATTTGAAAATGTTTGATTTTGATATTTGATTTCTTGCGATTTACTCGATGCATGGAGGCGTTTTGATTTTTGCGATGGTGTTATTGGCTATTTACTTTGAGCTGGTGAAAGAAAGCTCCTGTACAACATCTGGCAATGGGCATATGGACCATTCTTTTTATAATTTTACCTATTTGATAACATACACAATTTGAATGCATTGCTCTGGTGGCTTCAAAACTAACTACAAATCATATTTGGCTGTTAGAATAAAGCAGTTATAGTTTCACTCATAAATCAAATCTAGAATTCAGTAATTATTCACTCTCTACCAGCTTTGTTGCTAGTATTGAGGTTGAACATCAGCATCTGGCACGTGACCGGGCGTGAAGCGCCAACTGAGAAGTGGCGGCATCTCCCCAAGACTCTATTTAATTCCATCCAACTTCCTTCATCTCACCCAAACACGCATATCGTCAGTAAAGCATGACAGAAGAACAAGAGCTTCTAGCCAAGATTGGCCAGCTTGCTGGTAAGTCTCATTTGCGATGCAAATTCAAGTGAGAATCATACTTGACGCGCGTAGGCCAAATCAACCAACACAAGAATCAACACCAACACCCAGCACCTCCCGCCAACTATCATGCCCGCCATCCCCGCGCTGGATGGGCTCCCTATCGCGGGCGAGGTGCTAGAGGCCGTCCGGCGGCGCATCGAAATCGTACACTGATTCTCAACAACAACAACACAGCAGATGCATCGAAAGCTGAAGCTTCCGACAACGCGACTCCGTCACCCGCCAGCTCAAATGGATGGGTCGCAAAACGAGACCGTCATATGCAACTGATCAATACATCAATTTATGATAAAGAAGTTCAAGCACGAACGAAAGCTATCGCCGAGACCGAAAAGACGAAGCGCGAGAAGAGAGCTAAAGCGGAGGAGGCAAAAGTCATGCGATACGCCCAGGGAGTTCGCAATGCGCACGCCGCACCTGTTGCAGGGCCAAGCGATGTCGCGACTCAGCCATCGTCTTCGTATCAGATCTACATACACGATACTCCTTTCCAGGTTGTGCGAGGTGGAAGCAAATTAATCAGACAATCAAGTGCGCCCTGCCACGAGTCCGCGTTTCATCACATACTGACTTACGTATCAGACGATCCCAAAAACGCAAATGCCACACCGAAGAAAGTGGTCGTTGGAGGTGTCACATTCGTTCGCAGCAAGAAAGGCAACCTTCATCGTCTCGGCGCTGTGGTGGCTAAGAGGTGCGTATCCGACGCCGCGTTACTATCAAAAGATTACGCTACAACTCAGAATACACACAGGAAACCGAGTAAAATGAAGAAGAAAAATGAACTGTGCAAGCGATTCTCTCGAACGGGTACCCGATTCTCTCCTACTACACAACTATTCTATACGATGCCAAGACCGTGCTTGGTTTCATCAAAATACAGTATGTAGATGAGCTCTTGATACTGACTTAATTTTTCTTCTAGGATCATGCTACAAAGGACCCGACTGTCCATACATCCACGATGCAAACAAGGTGGCAATCTGCAAAGACTTTCTACAAACTGGTAAATGCCGCTCAGGAGATAGCTGTGATCTTTCGCATGAGCCATCGCCTCATAGATCCCCTGTTTGTGTCCATTTTCTTCGAGGTCGCTGCTCAAACCCTGAATGTCGCTACACGCATGTTCGGGTCACGCCTGGAGCACCCGTCTGCCGCGATTTTGCAGTACTAGGATATTGCGAAAAGGGCGCAGAATGCACAGATCGACACGTCTATGAATGTCCCGACTATGCCAACACGGGAGTCTGCAAGAAGAAGAAATGCACTCTGCCACATGTTGACCGTGCAGGACAACTTAGAAAAGCTACAGCTGCTGGCAAATCAGGGACTACTCCTCCAGACGGCGAAGAAGAGGAGGATGTATCCAGTGAAGAAGAAGAGTATGATGAAATCGATTCGGATGATGTCGACTCTGATGAGCTTGATTCCGATGAGGATGAGCCCATGGTGGAATTTGTCGAGGGTGGTACTGACGATAGAGAGCTTTCGGGGCAGCAGGACTTTGTCCATTTCTAATCCCGTCGGCTCCTTGAAAACTAACTCTGACTGTACAGTGATCAGGAATAGAGAGGCGTAGAACATTAAGTCTCCTCTTTGCAAATATGTTCCTTCAGAGGTTCATACATAAATTCATCATGTCATGCCAATTTAATGATCATGATATGATTGCATTGCATTGCCAACGCGGCGTTACAAGCATTCTTCGGTTATTCTTTTTCGGCATTGTTAGGATTGTCGATTGAACGTCTGATACCCTTGCCCTTTGACTTGACTTGATCATGGATAGTGGAGGAAGGGTCTTATTTCTAGTTTCTTGAGCTATGCTTGAGCTTTGACTTGAGCTATGGCTTGGGAATGGATGGTTTTAGCTTCGTTGTATGATTAGCATTGAATTGAAGGAGAATTACATTTCACAGTTTGATTCCAGTATTACTATCCAGTCTACATCACCACCAAGTTCACGTTGATCTACATACTTACGTACCCTAGGTAGGTAACCTCACCTCATTCCCAGGTTCTGATAGGGGCGTTGCGGACTTGCGAATAACCTTCTAGAGAAGATGTACCTACGTGTAGGTATTCTTACGTATTCCTAAGGAGAATCGGGTTTCCTCTACATCTATGTGCCTATGTAGGCGGTACCTAGGTATTAACGATTTACAGCTCATGTACGTAGAAAATTCAATAGATAGCCCTCGACTCAAAACTGAGGTTCGGTATATTCCTGTCGTTATGTCATATATATATATATACGCATGAGCATGTGTATCTGCAAAATAAAGGCCAAAAAAAGCAGGAATCGATTTCTCCATATGGAGGAAAAGTGAAGTCGCCCCAAGGGGCCAGAGAGTAGGTAAGTAGGTAAGGATGAGATGGGAGAGTGTGGTAAGATAGGTAGGATAGGTAGGTTAGGTACATTCAAAAATATAAAAACATAATCATTCTGGAACAAGAATAAGGGTCAAAAAAATGTACAAGAAATAAGGTGTTAAAAAAAAACAAATTAAATCAAAATCGTAAAAAGGCCTTGTGTTCGCACACATCAATCCTCCCAAGTCATCGTTGGGGGAGTGTCTTTTTCTCTTTCATCAATTCGGTACCTAAAACACAATCATCGTAAAATTCATCAAATCCATCCGACCGTTATTCAAACTGTAAAATGAAGCGACGCCGAAAAAAGCTGCAGAAATCAGAAATAAAGACAACGCTTGCTGAAACTCGCTTCGCTAAAAGTGCTGGACACAAGACACGAAAACACAAAAGTCAAACAACAGAAAAATTCAACGGTGGTCATTTCGTATCATCATGCAAGATTCGTATCATGGAAGGAACACACATCTGACATGAACAAAGGAAAGGAGGGATGATATGTATATAAAGGTGGAGGGAGGGGAGCGTTGAGCTACCGGCTGTTTCTTTTGAAAAGCGTGCCGTACGCTTTGAAGATTCTGTCGTATTCAATTGAAGAAGTCGAAGGGATGAGGTCGGATGAGAAGCTAGGCCAGCCTAGCCTTTATGCCATACCGGCATCGGTCGACTTGTAATAAGCAGAACTCGAAGCTCGAAATAGGAGAAGCAAGCGGCAAGGGGAGAGATCACTTCGTAGCACCACATTCCCGAACCATACGCTGGAAATCGCGGACGACTTTCTCCGGAACGCGGTCCCACATCAGTGATCGCGAATAGACTTCTGACGTTCTACCGTCGTTATTGCCTCGCATGGCTGCAAGGGCTTGCTGAAGGTTTGATTGCTGTGGCTGTCCAGATGGTTTATCGCCAAAGTCCATGTTGTGGTCATCTCCTTGGAAGGTGGTGAGAGCGTTGTATTGTTCTGCGTTGAGGGCAAAGACTTGTTCGTTTTCTTGCTGCTTGGTGGGGAGTGCGAGATTGTTGTGGAGTTCGTCGAGTGTCGATGCTTGAGCGCCAGTCAAATGGGCCATTTCAGCACCGGAGATGGTGGCTGGCAGACCTGATTGGACCGGAACATGAGCTTGCTGGATAGTAGAGGAGGTCACGTCAGCAGGGGCAGAGGCGAGAACGGCTTTGAGGACATTAGCGGACTCGGCGCGGTATTCGTCTGAGAGTTGAGGAAGAGCAGCTGGAGAAGACAGTGAGTTGCTGTTCGATGCGATAAAGGCACCAAATAGCAAACACATGTAGAAGGCGTTCCAGCTGAAGGGATAGTCGCTGTTCTGGTTGTTGAAGATCTTCTCGGCTTTCTCATTCTTGACGGGAACGAGCGCTGACGTGTGGTCATGACCGTTGTTGTTGTTGCTGCAATTAGCATCAACCATCGGTGCACTCAAACCCTCAGCTTCGAGAGAGATATTGTTAACCAGAGACAATTCGTCCCATGGGCCGGTTTCCATATGAAGACCCTCAAAGTCGTTGTATCCGTTAGAAGCAAATGCATTCGATTGCTGATGTCCCATCGACTTGAATTGTTGCTCCATCTTCTCCATGGTCTCGCGAAGAATATTGTTCTTCTTGCGCAATTCCGCGGTCTCCAATGTGTGGACACGAATGAGTTCGTCCTTTTCCATCCGCAGACCTTCAATCCACTGTGAGAACTGTTGTTGAGTGGTCAGCCATTCAGCCTTTTCTCGAAGTAGCTCGCTTTCACGCATTTTCATGTTGTGCAGGGCTTCTTCAAGATCGGTGATGACGGTGGTGAACTGCTTCTTTTCTTCTTCCAGTTTCTCAGTGTGAAGCTTTTTTCGTTGGCGGGAGTCGAGTCTATTAAATGTTAGTCTTCATTCCATCATGTTTGCAACGGAAAGGGGACATACGCCGCTTGTCTATTCCGGAGGAGACGCTTCTGCTGCTTGAGTTCCTTGATCTCGTCTTCATTGGTCGACTGGGCAATCAACTGGTCAATGTTGCTCAGGGTCCGTTCCGCAGGAATATCAAATCTAGCATTCTTCTTGCGGATACCGTCACGACGAAGATGCATATTCGAGTCTGTTCGATACGTGGGACTTCGAGCTGGTCGCCCATCCACCATTTCACCTGCCTGCATCCAGCCCTGACTCGACTGTGGAGACATGGCTACACTACCGGGAGCGCCGAATAGGTTGCTTCTGTAGGAAGTCATCTGACCGAAATTGATGGCCGAGACGGGACCGACGGCACCACCAGAGAATGCGCCAGCAGAGTTTGCATCGTAGTCTTGCGCGAACTGATCATATACAGGTGTGGGCGTACACGAACCAGAACCTCGGGACATGGGCCAAGCGGCCTGCTGTGCATAGGCAGCATTGCTCTGCGCAGTATCTAACCGCATGAATTGATTGCTCGAGTCGTACATGGGTATGGATGCAGGCACATGCGGATCTTGCCGAGGGGCCTCAGGATGCAGCGACGGCGCAACATGTGATTGATGTTGTTGTGGTTGCTGATGTGCAAAGTCACCCCAGACTGATTCTCGGTAGGAAAGCGCATCTGGATGTTGATCATACGACGACCGTCGAGGATCGGATATGCCGGCCACATCTGAGGTAGAGTCGAGGATCTTGTCATCCAACACACTCATCTCGTCTTCCTCGCAGAATGTAGGTTTTGACTCTAACGTTGAGGGCGACTCTTGATAGAATTCAAATGGTTGTTGCGTAAATCGAGCCATCATGTGGTATGTGCGGGAAGAAAAAATATCAGGAATCAAAGCCGGAATCGAATGTATAAAAGAATAAATAGCAAAAAAAAAAAATGTATATGCCAAATATTAGAAACAAAATAAACGATATTCAGAAGGATAATTGTGTATGAGAAGGTTGTGTGTCGAAGAGAAGAAGAAGATTCAGACACAGAAGATGCGATGATAGAAGAGGCGGTGTGGGTGGATGATTGGTGGGGTGCAGGCACAATAGGCACGCGCACACAGTAGTTAGGTAGAGAGGAGAAGAGAAGACAAGAAGAATCTTGTCTAGATGAATAGAGGGAGGTGAGAGAAAAATAAATCAAGAGGTCTCTGTATGTATAACAGAACCCTCTAGGTCGTGTGTATGATCTTGGTTGTTGAATAATGGATCGATATTCAACGGGAACAGAATGCATCTGATATATAGTTATGACTTTCAAGGGACCCAGACATGAACCTTCCGCCTACTGATCTGAAGACTAAAAAGAATCGAGCTTGACTATTTTGAGTCAAGGACGTTTGGGCCCAAAGCAGTCAGTCAGACAGATAGTCATTCAGCGAACGACGTTTGCTCGGCCACTGGGAGACTGAGTTGAAACTGGTCGGCTAGCCCAGAAAAAAGGTCGTGAGCCTAGATTGAGTTAGGTCGAAAGCAGAAGGAAATTATGGGCCATGATACTCTGTCTGATAGACGGGCAGAATGAACGGTAAGACGGGAAGACCCTTTTTTCCTGAAGCCGTGAACCAGTAGAAGAATTGAGATGGGGAATGGAGCAGAGAGCGAAAAGGGAAAGAAAGTCAAGCATCAGCCTACACTGCAACTGACCGCCTACGATGGGCCAGCCAGAGTCGGCGGTCTGTGGGAGCCAGAAGCAAGGCGAGGGGATGTTTCTGGTCTGGCCGTTCTGGAGTATTCCGAGTTTGGCGGGGGGAAGGTCATTGGATGCTTCGTTTTGGGCAGACGTGCATGTTAATATCGTTAGTAACTACGGAGTCCCTACACTCTCTACTAGGAGGACGAGAGTGTATCAGACTGACCGTTCTTACCGACAGTTCAGAGCGAGAAGACGCCGTTATACTGTATTGCCAATACGCTGTGATGATACACAATATTATACGAGACTAGTCGATATTTGTGTTAGACCGGTTAATCTACACAGCACTTCTAGCCTTTCATTGGCTGTCTCGGATCGGATCCTTATTTCTGTCGTATTCAATACATAAAATACCACCTTCCCCTCTGCTCCGCCATAGGCTATCTTTTCCCTCAGCAAAGCGCTCTCTTCATCTATTCTTGTCATGGATATCATGCTCTACACCGAGTCGTGCCTAGACTGAATACTACCTCTACAACCCTTGAGGGTCTCTAAGGCCGAGCGCCCGGCGCTTCCAGCCTGTAATGGCCTGCTCCTGGCATGGCATGGCTCTAGGTTAGGCTCCCAGACCTGAACTGGCAATATGCCATATACACCAATGAATCGAATCACAACGAGCACCAGACTTGATCACCACTATAAGCAAAACAGGCGGTCTCAGACTCAACTCTCATCCGAGATGTGTCTTCGATCTAGATCGCTCAACTTGTGATGGTTCTTGGTACCGGTAATCCTCCGTGTCCGACCTGAGGGATTCCCATTTTTTACTCCTTTCGGCGTTTGATCGTCTGGCCACTACCTACAGAGTGTAACTTACAATAAGAAGAATTTGATCCAATCAGTTTATCAACAATCGGACGTTGCACTCCTGACTCAACCACTGCGAACACCCAGCATGACGTACTCTATGACCCCTCCACCTTCTAGTACGACTGCGTAGTAATCGAACGCTCGAGTTCTATGTAGCACCGATATTATTATGAACTTTCTTGTGAATACTATCGTTATTATAGCGTCGAGTCGTGGATATTGCCGCCAAAGTCAGAGGAACCTTGCCATATCGACATTCCATACCTAGTTCAAGGTCCACTACCTAGGTGTCGAGTATTTGACAGAAATCCCTATCATACCACAGACCTTACGAATCCTATGCTGTAATAACTACGGAGCTCTTGACAAATAGCCAAAATAAGCTTAAAGTTCACTTTTCAATGAAAAAAAAGAAAAGAAAGAGTCATGTACGGAGTAGTGTGGACGGGTCTTGAAGAAGCGCACTTGCCGATCAACTAAACTAACAGAGTTCATCACGATTGTATGACTGACTTGATTCATGTTAAGATGCGTAAAACCGATAATGTTGTGGATGTCTGACAAGCCCTTTCCCATGATCATTATTTTTCTTTTTTCCTTTTTCCACTACATACTACGTACATAGGTAAATAAGACAGTGTGACTTTCCCCTAGTCAGGTTATGTGGTTACATAACATTTTATTCGCACGCAAATATAAGACTTACGGCAGATGTCTCGGATAATCTCTTCTCCTTTTATTTTGATTCGGTGCTATTGTGTAAGGTGACTTGCTAGATGAGCATGTCGGCTGATACTGACATCCTTACACAAGTCACAGACCCACGAGACGTTAGTACGTTACCGAATAAAAAAGACCAAAAGAACGGATGACCCTAAGCTCGAACTAGTCCCGTAGCAAAAGATACATTTCTAGCCAATCGTGTATATATTCTTGCATCGTCTTGATTGGTCGGCTGGGACAAGATCATGGTGTACGGCATGATTGGACACGAGACCTCGCTGAGGTCTTGCACGCCGGCGGTTTGATCAACTTTGTTGATTTAGCGTGGAATTTGGCCGGCTTTGAATTGACACTGAAACTGTTAGGAATATTCCAAGAAACCGTTTGAGACATGTTGAAGCGTACATCGAGGATTTTCCAAGTCTTAAGACATTTGTACGGAGTATGTAGATACGTAGTTGGAATGTTGGACGGACTTAGAACGGTCCCATGGATCAAGCAAAGGGACGGCCCGTCCGATAAGGGCCGAGCGGGGCATTTCCTCCGAATGAGCCAATAGAAATACACCATCTCGATCTATGTGCATTGTATTGGATGAGTGTATGTATGATCATTAAAACCACGGCCATTTCGTGTAATATTTTGTAATCTTCCTTCCTGACTGTTACCCCTCCAAGTAGTAAGTACAACTACACAGTACCGATGCCACCAATAGGAAGGGAGATGAACAAGGTGACCCTATGACAATCTCGAAGATCCAAAGAGGCATGCACACGCACGCATAATTATCACAAATAGACCATGAGATACTCCCAACAGAATCAGATATGGACATTTAAAAGAATGGTTCTCCCAGGTACCATATCCCATCCAATAAACACGCATCTCCCAAACCTGACAGCCCGGTTCGAGATATGAGCCCCCAACACCATACTGTATCTCGCATTGATCTAACCCACTAACCCGTCAGAATCAAAAGATCCAAAAAGTATGCCCTATTATGTTTGCCTAGGGTCAAATCTCGATCCTCTGGTTGGGTTGGGTTCATGCGCAGAGACCATTCATTATCACTACATTCTCCCTTATTGACTGGCTTAGGGCATTGTATGCCAGTGGCTAAGGTTAACCGAACTAACACACTAGCTAATAATTCAACCGTCAAATCTCCATCCAATCCGATGCCAGAACCCGGTCTCATAAGGCAGCAGTAATAACGAAAAAAGATTTGGCATTGCTGTAGTGAGGCAACCTCGATTTGGGCGTTCATGCCCGTTGGGACTTTTGGAACCGAGCTCGTGGGAAAGAGAGGCTAGACCCTAGCTTTGGCCCATTGGTCGAATTGTCGGAGTCTTTGATAGTTCCGATGTGATCATGATGATGGGTATTCATATGGTTCGGAGGTATTCGAACAATAATGATCGGATCAAGCTGAAAACTTCATGATCGAGATTGAACCTATCGTAGCCTGTAGACGAGATGAATGCCTCATTCTTGTTCGGATCATACTGTCTTATCGTTTCCCTCAGTATTGATGTCCTGAGCATAAACGTCATTTGGCATGAGTTCTTTCTCCCGATTGAATTAGAATTGACCCAAGTAGTGACCTAGCTTGGACACTTCCTGGCGCGGGATGAAGAGACGTACATCCGCGCCTTTGAATCCGAACCGTTTCGTGGATCATACCCATCCAACTGAGTACGGAGTAGTGGATCTTTCTCCATGGCGGATTGGCATTTGATCTTAGGGCCCGTAGACGGTGCCTTCGTTGAATAACAGTAGTGATTCTCATCCCATCCCCGTTGGTCCACTACGGCCGTGCTGGATGTCATATCTCTGATGAATAGATGCTTCATCATACGAGCCAATTGAGCTACGTCAGTTGCTTGCTTACCTACTTAGATAGGAATACTCATAATCAAGCTACATGAAACCTTCTTGGCAATAATCTCTTCATCCATATGAAGGAAGCCCCCGATTCTATGCGGGACTTGCTCTAACTTGATTCTTAGTACGTAATAAGTCTGTACCTGACACCCTCCTAAACAACTCCATTGATGAAAGTCAAGATAATTATAGCGAAAGCATTCTATTATCTAGGCGGTATGTTTCAGACTGGGGCGAAAGTGAATAGAAAAATTGATGTTGATCTAGATGTCAGTGTTTACCGCCCAATTAGGGCTGACCGCTATAATGACTCATTGACTCATAGACTGTGTAGAAGTCGACTTCAACTTTTCCCCTCCTGCCAGTTCGAGAATTTGATGTATTTTGATCTCTGAGAAGATTCTTGTAAATTCAATTACTGGAGATTTATGCCTACCATTTACATTCTTCTCTGGCAATTTCCGTCGTTTACGTAAAATCGTGGAATGGTCATGTAAAGAAGCCCTGGTTCCCTATTTCGTCAACCATCAGAAGACTATACACGATCACTGATCTCCAGTTCCAGGAATCGTATGTCTACTTTCTACGCCAGGCTCAACTTAGTCAAAATAGGAGAATGAATGCCAAATTGCTATAATCATGAAACAAACACCTAGCACATGCCAGCTCTTCCAGATTCAGAGAAAACTTCCACTCAACATGTGCGAGATTAAGTCGAAAGATGGGCCCATTATCACATGCTTAATGACATCAGTTGCTCCAATTTCCAGAGACTTTAATAACCATAAATTAGTCAATGCATATCTAGGTCCCATCAACATAGACTATCTTCAATACCTAGGACCGGCACTATCCAGATTGTTGCCCAACCCTCACCACAATCTTTAGGTACCTCGACCACTCCAGCAACATCTAAAGTGACTCATACCCTCTTCAATTAGAAATCACATACTATCTGCACTACGTATGTAGAGTACATACCTAGGGCACATAAATCTGTAACAGACCGACAAGTACAACTCAATTGATATCGACCCACTTGGCTTCATGATCCATGTCTCTACATGTGTCTACGGGTCATGTACATACTCCCGTCTATACAGGTGGGTAGGTAATGGGCCGAATACTTAGAAAAGATGCACGTGCTTATCAGTTGATAGTCAGGTATGTGGCATATGTGATTTGGTATGGAATCCGATTTTGGGTTATGAGTCATATTTGCCAGGAATTGGGGATGGGTGTTCGGTGTCAAATTGGTTTCGCTCATAAGAAAAAACTGATTGACATAGTCACAAAAATGGTATTTCGAGATGAGGCATCGGGTGTTGACACCTTAGGCATATTTCAATCATTGCCTTGCTATTCATGTTTGATCGATGAATCCTTCTTGTGGTACGTCGACGTCTCTAATAAAGTATGTGTAGGGACTTCTCGAAGGAGACGACGATAAAAACATTCGGAACAAGTAATGTATAAGAACTTCTCGCATTGACTCTACCTCCACATCAGATTCCTCAGTATTGCCTTGATGACCCATGGATATTTATGATAATGTCAAAATGCCCACTAGGGGAAGCATCAAAAATCCTGTCAGACGGTAATACTAACTAATCTCTCTATGGTCTTAAATAAAGTGATTTTGATGCTTTGCAATGCCATGTAACTTCCAAGGTTCTGTCTTTCTTTGTTTGTTGAGGCTTCTCCTCAGTAGCGCCAGTTAGGTATATTAATTGACGGAGCAATCGACGGAGCAATTCCTCGATGATTCTTCCTCCGTGAGCTCGACTGTCGAGATTCACGCCACAGGAACCAACATCTCACAATTTTGACATACAATCTGTTGAGAATATTGCCATCTACGCACCCATATGTGCCGTAAATACTTTGCCGCAAACTTGACGTAAAGAAATGTAGGAATACAATGGAGCGTGCTCTTTCAAATGCAAGATCGCTTTCTGGCTCGATAGCACCGGCAGCAGAGTTGCCTCGTCGGCGAGACCGTCGACGCGAGGAACAGCAATTGTCATGCAATTTCTGTAGAAATCGCAAGTACATAAACCAGAAATAGCAGTTTTTTAGTGATGATACTGATTGATGACGGTCTACAGAATCCGATGCGATCGCCAGCTTCCTTGCAGGACCTGCGTAAGCAAGGACATTGCTCTCTCCTGCACCTACACGCCAGAACTGCTGCAAAAGAATCCTGTTGTCAGTGTTGGCGATCGTATCCAGCAGCTCGAAGCCCTGGTTCGCTCTTTGATGCAACAGCAGCAGCAGCAGCAACCTAGCAGTAATGAACCACCTTCCGGAACATCTGATAATCATGAAAGATTGCGTCTGCACTCCAATGGCATAAACTACATTAGTAGCGTTCACTGGGCTGCTATCCTCGACAGCATCTCCGAACTCAATGAGACTTACGAGACCGAGCAGCATGTGGCGATGCTAGGGCCTATCAATGACGATCTGCCAAGTCAGAATCCGACTCCCCGTCTTTTGTACGAGGCCGTGCATGCGACTAAAGACGAGATTATTTTCTCCATTCCAAACAGAGCTGCGGTAGACCGTATGGTTGCGAGATACTTTAATATCCAAGGTGTTGCGCCAGGTCAGTACTGTTATCTTCAATGTGCAAGTCACTACTAACTTTCAAATAGCCGTTCTTTCTAGTGTGCATTTTTTGAAGGAATATGAGAGATTTTGGCAAAATCCAAGTGCTGCATCGTTTGCGTGGATTGGTCTATTGTTTAGCATCATGTGTCTCTCGACACAATACCAGAATCTGACGGAGGGCACGACGGATCCCGAATCTCTGATGCGAGTGCATATATTTCTCGAAAGAACTGTCCATTGTCTTGTTCTTGGCCAATTTACCAAAGGTGGTCCACATATCCTCGAGACTATGCTCATACATTGCACCAGCGAGATCCTACTATGCAAAGATGCGGAAATGGGCCTGTGGCTGCTACTGGGTACGATAGTCCAACTCGGCCTGAGTCTTGGTTATCATCGAGATCCTCGACACTTTCCTCATCTCTCGCCATTTGTCGGCGAGATGAGACGTCGTGTGTGGGCAGCCATGGTACTGATGGACCTGCGTCTCTCGAGTCAGATGGGACTCCCACTCCTCCTGAAATCGCAACAGTGCGACACTGCTGAACCGCGAAACCTTCTGGATTCGGATTTTGACGAAGCGACTCTCCAGCTTCCTGCGCCCCGGCCCGAGACAGAGGTGACACCTATGCTCTATGGACTGGCCAAGAGTCGCATTGACGCCATAAGCGTGATGATTAGCGATCTCATTGCGGACGTCCATGATCGTACGCTTTCCGAGGTTCTGCATCTTGACGAGAAACTTCAAGCCGCAGAGAAGTCGTTACCTCCAATCTTTCAGTGGCAGCCCCTGAGTCAGTCACTCATGATCCCGCCGCAGATCTTGCTCCATCGCGTAGCCCTGCAACTTGGAGTCCAGAGACTTACAATTCAACTTCATCGGAGGTACCTCTCTGCTTCATATGCGGCAGATGAGCGCTACAAATATCCCGTAAGAGCCTGTATCGGAGCGGCGATTAAGATCCTCGAATTTCAGCAAATGCTCAATGAAGAGACGCAACCGAATGGGTTGTTGTATTCCGTGCGCTGGATGCGGTCTTCTTTGCTGCAGTCTGTTTTTCTACTGGGTTTGAGCGTCCTGTGTTATTCTACACAGCTTATCAAAGCTGTGAACGTTCCATCGTTTGATTTGGAGAGGGTTCTTCAAGCACTGCATAAAGTATATCCTCTATGGTTGAGCTCAAGTACTGTATCCCAGGACGCTCGCAAGGCCGTCGAACATTTAAATCTTGTGCTGGGATATCCTCGTGGACAGCACCGCAACGAGTTAGATGCTGCTTTCAACAACTCGCCACTTGGCCAAGGCACCTGGAATGCCGGTCAAGGTTTCTTGAGTAATATTGCTGATATCTCTCAAGTACTGGATAAGGATCTGATAGGTTGGGATACTGGGATTTCTTCGTCTTATGATATGTTTTTAAATGACTGTGTATGATCTACTCGGCTATCAAAAAGCTGCTAAGAGTTTCAATTTTTTATATCGTTGCTCATCTGCCTGTAGCATTCATTATATTGATATTCTTCTAGCACTATGCAGGCTTCGGAGATTAGAGCCTAAATAACATATATTTCTATTACCTGGTGATGTATAGCCAGAAACAATTGATACAATGAAGGCGCATTCAACGGAGCAATCGATGGAGGTATCGACGGAGGAGTGACGGGGTGTTCATGATTGAGGGCTCATCCTTATGATATGCTCAATGTTCGATGCCTTCTGAAGGTTGTAACAAGATCCGATAGCAGAATAGGTATGCTCCATACTCGGACTAAAGGCTCAAGGCCAGGGATGCTGCCGATAAAGACTACCTACCTAGGTATCAATTAATATAAAAACACCAAATGTGTCCGTCTCAGTACAACACAGCGTGCTTAATCAAAAATTCCGAGCCCTAAAAGTTAATCACACCAATATTGCACAATTTAATTCATTGATCCAGTCAACATGAGCAGATGTGGTACAGAAGATGATGGCGCAAGAATGGAAGCCGGCGAAACCAAACCAATCTCGCCAGACATTGCAGAAAGCAGTACAGAGAATCAAGTCATCGGCAAGGATGAATACGATGCTCCGAAAGACTCTCCCAACGAGGCTGCCGCTGATCCGAACATTGTGGATTGGGATTCCCCAAATGATCCTGCAAATCCACGTAACTGGTCCAGGAAATCCAAGATGCTGAATACTTCCTTGATCAGTCTTTCAGTCCTATACTCGTAGGTCTTTCCCGTCGTGCTGTTGCTCGAATACTTACTGCCTATCTACATCAGCAAGTGACATGCTGACAGCTATCCAATGCAGGAATATCGCAACAACGATGTACGCTCCCGGTGCATCAGAATTAGTTGCCGAGTTCAAAATCACCAGTAACATCGTGATGGTATTAAGCATTACCATCACCTCACTAGGAGCCTCCCTGGGCCCCTTGGTCTTCGCCCCTTTATCCGAGGGTGTCGGTCGAGTACGCATATATTGGGCCAGCGCTTGGCTCTTTATAGGCTGCACCATCGGTTGCGCACGCAGTAGCAATGCAGCCATGTTCCTCGTATTCCGGTTTTTGTGCGGTGCCTGTACTGCGTCTTTCATGACTTGTGGTGGCGGCACGATTGCTGATCTGCTGCCGAAGGAGGAGCGTGGAGCTGCGATGGCGCTGTTCACTGCTGGGCCGCTTCTGGGGCCTGTTGTTGGGCCGATTGTTGGCGGGTTTGTGACGCAATCTTTGGGGTGGAGGTGGACTTTTTATTTGGTTCTTATACTGGCATGTCCTCTTCCTCACTCACATGCAGTCAGCTCCCTAGGAACTAACGTGTCTCGGTCTAGGCTGGTATAATCACCACAATTGCAATGCTGACAATGCGCGAAACCAACGCTACGATCATCCTGGCCAAAAAAGCCGCTCGCTTACGCAAAGAAACTGGCAATCCCCAACTCCGTCCTGCGCGTTGCCCCCCTCATGCCTCCTCACCAAGTGCACGTCAATTTGCTGAGCGCTCACTTCTACGACCCTTGCGAGTACTCCTCTTCTCACCCATCGTCTTACTCACAGGAATCTATATGGCGTTCATCTTTGGCCTAACTTACCTCCTCTTCGCCACCTTCCCCGCCGTCTTCGAGGAGACCTATCACTGGGAAGTCGGCGTTACGGGCTTAGCATACCTAGGTCTCGGCATAGGTTGCGTCGTCGGCCTGATCACTTTTTCCCTGCTAAGTGACAAACTCTCAGGAGGCAGAGACGGCGCGCCGGAGCGGCGATTGATCCTCATGATCCTAATCGGCCCCTTTATCCCCGTGGGCATTTTCTGGTACGGCTGGGCCGCAGACCGTGGCGTGGCATGGATCGTGCCTATAGTCGGCACATCCTTTATCGGCATGGGGACACTGGTAGTATCCTCTTCTGCGCAGCTTTATATTGTGGACATGTTTGGTCCCCAAGGTGCGGCTTCTGCGCTGGCAGCTCTTACGCTGATACGGAATGCGTCAGGGGCGTTTTTGCCACTGGCTGCTATTCCGTTATATGATCGGCTGGGGTTAGGATGGGGAAATAGTGTTTTGGGGTTTATCACGTTGGCCTTCACGCCTGTGCCGTTTGTGTTTTTCAAGTATGGTGGGTGGCTAAGGGCTAGGTTTCCCTTGGAGCTTCAAAGGGCCTAAGACTGTATGTCTGGGGATGAACTTGTCAGCAATTATTGCTTCTATTAGTTTATGTAGAGAGCGTGAAGGGGCCCGGGATGGTGGGTGGTGGGATAATGCCTTAGATTTGACGTACCTAGGTAGTCAGTATCTTCTCGCTTTATGAAAAGAGATTACGTACTATCTATCCATGAATCATGCTCATAGTAACAGTGTGCAAGGGCTTTGCCGAAGCTCACCCTCATGTTGCGATGCTCAACGTCCTCTGAGACGGCCAATTCGCAGGAACCCTATAGGCCTGTACAAAGTCGAAGAATTTCTGAAAGTATGAAGGATGTTTTGACTCCTTTTCCTCAATATCGAATTTGTTAGTATGTAACAGCTCCTCAGACGTCAACTGGCACTTTGCAGATCGATGATTAACATAACTCGAGTATTGATTCATTCTATTAAATAACGGAGACCACCTAGAACGACATGCACAAACAAGCTTTTATCAAGGGTAGAAGAGATGGAACAAACTATGTACAGATGTTGAAAAGTTGAAAAGACATTAAACTTGTAATTAGGTGGTAGAAAGGACATCATATGGTACAGTCTCGCGACCAAGAAGACGTAAGTAAAATCAAGCATCTGCCATCTTGACGTCCTCCTTGACAGTCGCGATCATACCGTACTGACCGCCAGCGCCGGCCCAGACAAACTTCTTCTCCTGCACGGCCTTCGAGTTGATCAGAGTAGCAACCTTGATGTCATCATCACCTGGTTGGCCGGTTTGGTTGGAAGAGTTGAAGCCCCAGGAGTATGCTTTGCCGTCTGTGGTGACTGCGATAGCATGCTCGGTGCCGTAAGTGGCGTATGCGACCTCCAAGTTGGGGATGCGGGTTGCATTGGTCAAGATACGAGGGCGGCCGCGGTCGTCAAAGATCACGTCTTCTTCGGCCAAGGTGCTGGCGTCGATGCCGGTGGCGTGGTTGTCAATGCGGCCCCAGACGAGACATTCGTTCTTGTCGGTGATGGCGAGGGTATTGAAGTTTCCAGCAGAAATCTGGGTGATCTTGTTCTGGCCCTTCAAGCTAGGGATGACAGTAGGCTTGAGGACACCGGCTTCACTCTCACCAGCCTTGCTGGCAATACCGGTCTGGCCGTAGTTGTTCAATCCCCAGCCATATACGGATCCATCTTTGTACACGGCAAAAGAGTGGTCGGCACCAGCAGAAATGTCAACGAATCCACGCTTCGAGCCAACCTTTTGGGGAATAAGGCCTTGTTCTTTGGCGCGGCGTTCGACGAGCCGACGAGCCAGTTGGTCTTGTTCACCGGATCCCCAGGAGTGAACGGTACCGTCAGTCAAGAGGGCGAGGACGTGGTTGCTGCCAGCAGCGATCTTGGTAACGTTCTTCAGACCGGGGATGAGGGTAGGAGTCTGCTGGATCTTGACCTCAGGCGAGAAGCCCCAGACACCGTTGCTGTTCTGTGTGATCGTTAGCAGCCGTAACAACTATGTAGAACGTAGAGTAAAAACTTACGCGGAAAGTACCCCAGCCATAGACGAAACCATCATCAGTAAGAGCAAAAGAAGCACTGTCAGCAGCGACAACCTGGGTGAAAACAGTTCCCTTCTCAACACCAGACAAATCAATCACCGAAGGGGTGGCTTCCTTAGGGTTGACTTCAATCTCCTCATCGTCATCATCAGAGCCAGACTCCTCCGCCTTGTCCATATCCACCAAGCCACCTTCCCAGTTTGTGTCGCGACCCAAAGCGCCTTGATCATTCACGCCCCAGGTCAGAACCTTGTTGTCATGCGTAAGCGCAATCCCGTGCATTCCGCCAGTTGAAATCTGCACAACACCCGCATCAGAAAGGACGTTGTTGAACTTTGGTCGAGGGCATTCAGCCTTCTTGAATGTATCTCCCATTCCCAGCTCGGCATTGCTATTCGACCCAAAAGCGAACACGTCGAGACGCGTAGTCGGCGCAGTGTTGATGACGACTTTCGCCTTGGGAGGTTTGGGTGCTGCCGCGGGTTTGGGGGTTTTGGCTCGAGGAGCAGTGGGCTTCTTGATGACGCGCTCCTTCTTGACAGCAGCTTTTGTCTCGACATGAGCCTTCTGGCGCTTGCCCTGTGGTTTTTCCTCGAGGTCGGCTTCGGCCTTGCGCTTTGCGCTTGTGTTGGCTTTTGCTTCTTGAAGGGGCTTCTTGGATTGAGTGGTCTTCTTGGTGGTTGCGACGCTTTTTTTGGTGGTGGTAGTTGTGGTAGTCTTTTTCTCAGCAGCTGCTGGTCGTCCGCGAGTTTTGGTAGCTTTCGCGGTGGTGGCGGCCTTGGGCTCAGCCGATTTTGCTGTGCGTTTGGGAGGCATTGCCGGTGTGATGTGTGTGAATTTGATGAAATTAAGAGATAGAAATATGTATGATGAAAGATGAAGCTCAAGCAAGTATGAGAGCAAGAGGCAATGGATGGGAATATGAGGAGGAAAAATTAATTTGTGGATGTGCCGGGAGGAAGTAAACAGAAAAGTGCGCGCGGTCAGCTTGGAAAAAGTAAGGCGGGATTTCTTAGTCGCCGATGGCCTAACGTCACGTCACCACACAATAGACTCAATAGAGTCACTAATGACATTGACTGTCATGTCCGACATTATTCTATGATTTTATTAATTTTATTGATTGAGAGGCTGGTCATCCGTTTGACTCGAGTCGTTTGCATGTCTCTATTGGCCAATCAAAAAAGAGTATTTGCAATCAAATTGATACCCCGAGGATATTTACATCTGTTTTCACGGGCATATCTCGGGGTTGATTTAGGACAATACAACGAAAAGAGCTATTGATGTCGATAGAAGCCGTCAAACAGCTCAAAGCTATCCATTAGACTTGATGGCAAGAATGTGTGTGTGGTCAAGGAATGCAGACAATATTAAATAGCCAGGCAAGCACTCTCCACATTCTTGCTATTGATATTCGAAGCCAGGTCTATTGTTCTCACCGGACGATTGATGAATAACTGCTTGACAGCTCCTGAAGCTTAATACTTGTCATGATAGATAAACCTAATAGCTTGGGCCCTAACCCAAGCCTGATACTTACCCTAGCAGTCCAACAGATAAGCACCAGCCCGATCATTTGTCCATCGGCTCCATCCCCAATTGACCTTACAAATCAAGCCAGTAATCTCACCGAGTGACATGGATATATATACCGAACGGGGTTAGTGATGCCTCAAACCTGCAGGGACGTCTATCAGCACGTAGATAGATAGGTCTTATCGGCGAGATGCGTATCATCCATGGGTGGTACGTTAGATTGCGGGGTGATGATATATGGAGAATATGTGCCAGGATCTGTCTCTTCTTCCTTCACTTTTTCAATTTTGAATAAGTCAGTTTAGCAATACGTGATTGAACTGATCAAATAACATTGAAGATGCCTACAATTCGCACCGCGCTCAAGGTTGATGTGAACACGCCTGCTTCGAAGCAGCCGTATCTACACGTAAGAGCAGCCCCCCCCAACACACATCTATCTAACCCAACACATGAACTAATAGAGATCAGAATCGCTGGCATCCCGATGGTACTCCCTTTATCCCCCATAGAACAGAACCCCCAAATTTGCCTACCTAACTGTTACTGAAATAGTCCCCTTCTGCGGCAAAATCCACGACAACGAAACCGTCAAAATCGAATGCCTCGACTGGACAGGCGGTCAAATCGGCAACAACGACTCTGCCGACGACGTGCTGAACGTCGATCTCACTAAAGTCCATTATTTGTCCGGTCCCTTTGAGATTGAAGGCGCAGAACCGGGCGATGTACTCTGCGTCGAGATACAAGATGTCCAACCCTTTGAAGATCAGCCGTGGGGGTTTTCGGGTGTTTTTCATAGGGAGAATGGGGGTGGGTTTTTGGATGAGATTTATCCTAATGCGTGCGTCCCCCCTTTCCCACCTCCCACCAGCAGATATATTGAAGACGGGCTGATAAGAAGGTAAAAAGGGCAAAAGCGATATGGGACTTTGAAGGCATACACTGCACATCCCGACACATCCCCGGCGTCAAATTCGCGGGTCTGATTCACCCGGGTATTCTGGGTTGTGCACCCTCCGCCGAGATACTCGCAGAATGGAATCGTCGCGAGGCCGAGTTGATTTCCGAAAAGGCAGCTGACGGGAAAACGACACGAACAGTCGCAAACCCTCCGCTGACCACAAACACCCACGCAGGAGCAGCAGACGAAGCCACCGCAGCCAAAATTGCGGCCGAGGGTGCACGTACAGTGCCCGGAAGACCGGAACATGGTGGCAATTGCGATATAAAGAATTTGTCGAGGGGGAGTAAAGTGTATTTACCGGTGCATGTTCCCGGTGCAAAGTTTAGTGTTGGTGATTTGCATTTTTCTCGTAGGCCCCCTTCCCCTTCTCCCTCCTACCGCTTCAAAAAAAAAAAAAAAGAAAGAAAAGAAAAAACATGGTGATCGTTGATGGCTAAAGAATAGAATAGAAGGAGACGGCGAAATCTCATTCTGCGGCGCAATCGAAATGGCCGGCGTAATCACGGTCAAATGCACAGTCATGAAAGACGGACAGAAACAACTCGGTATGGTTAATGGGAAGTCCCCTATATTCATTCCTGGTCCTGTCCAGCCGCAATTCGGGCCTGGGAGGATGCTATACTTCGAGGTTCGCCTCTCCCCTCCGCCCCTTTTTCTCTGTTCCTCTCTGGTAGAATAGACACGCTGACATTAGGGTAGGGCTTCTCCGTCGACGAAAACGGCAAACAGCACTTCCTCGACGCAACTGTAGCCTATCGTCAAAGCTGTCTTCGCATAATCGAGTATTTGAAGCGATACGGGTATGACGATTATCAGATTTATCTGTTGCTCAGTGCGGCGCCTGTGGAGGGGCATATTGCTGGTATTGTTGATGTAAGTTTTTCTTTCCACTTTGCTCTCACATCACAATGAAAAAAACAAACAGAGGAATTGATAATGCCGATTGTAGATTCCTAATGCTTGCACAACCATTGGTCTACCCATGGATATCTTTGAGATGGATATACGGCCCGAGACGCCGGCCAAAAAGCTTGATATGGCGCGGGCTCCTGTGTCGATGAAGTGAGCAGTCAACAGCCGTGAAATGATCGTATGGAAATAGGACATCAGATTGTTATTAGTATTTACATATCCAAATCAGGGCTATAAGGGTACATGTGACATATCAAGTATGATTCAGAGGGTATCAAAGGCATGATCGCAAGCCTGCATTTATTTGGGATTGTATTTATCTTTCCAGATCCTATTATAAACATGTTAGCCAACGACTCTGTATAGGGAAGAGAGAGACATACCAAGAATTCCCCAACGTCTTATTCCCATTCTGCTCTGCAAGACGATAATACTTCGCCGCCGTATACTAGAAGACCGTCAGCCCCAATCACAACTACAAGCTGCGGATAAAATAACAGGGGAATACCTTATCCTTCTTCCCCCCAAACCCCTCCAAATAACACCACGCACACTCATTCATAGCATCCGTATCCCCCAAATTAGCAGCAGTCTCATAATACAATCTCGCCGCAACGGGATCCTTCTCAATACCCCACCCATTTCGGAAACAATTCGCAAGCTCGTAGATGGCGAGTACGAGTTCACCCTTCGCGGCGCCGCCTCGTTTCAGGCCGGCTTCGAGCGCTTGGGTTTCGATGGAGGCTGAGTTTGTGGCTGCCGCAGACAGGTAAATTACGGCTTTGGGGAGGTCGGGGGTGCAGCCCCAGCCGTGGCTGGATGGATTGTCAGTAATGTGAGTCCATGGAATGGTGGATGGGAGAGATTACCGGAGTGCGAGGCCGTAGAGGACCTGGGCTATGGCGTTGTTGGAGCCGTTGGGGTCGGCGAGGATGCCGAATAGTTGTGTCGATTTTTCGAGTTCTGTACATGAATAAGTTATCCGATATGTCGTGACGGTGATTGATGTGACATACCCCCATTCTCATGAAGCCGAATCGCTTCTTGTATATTAATCTATCCCAATCAGCATCCCCCTAACAGTCTAACACTCAGGATTTTTGAGGAGAGATTTACATCAGCCTGCGGCTCCGAAACCCCCGAACTGCTCCTACTTCTCGACCTCTGCTGCCCCTGATTAGGCTGCAAATACGAAAAATTAACTGCGCCAGCACCTGGGCCCGTAGAACTCGCACTTTGCGATATCCGGTCGGGCGACACACCGCCAATACGCGGATTCCCCTGCACAAGCCTTGTAGCACGCTTCTCCCACTGCGCCTCCCGGTCTTGCTCATCGACTACATTCTCAGCATCGATTTGCGGCAGATCAGCGGGAATGTTTACCGAGCTTGTGCTTCCGCTGCGCGAGAGGGAGGTGCGGCTGTGATGATCCAGATGCAAGAGGTTAGAGATTCGTTTTTCGCCCTTTTCTGAGCCTGAGCGGGGAGGGGAGGAGAGGTTGTTGTTAGTGTTGTCGGAAGAAGGGGCGTGTGAGCGGCGCCGGAAGAATGATTTGCGGTGGGGGGTTGTGGGTGTTGTTGGGGAAAGGGATCCTTCTGCTGTTGGAACTGCTGCTGTAGCGGTGTTGGCGATGGAGGTGTTGATGGCAGCAGGTGTGAGGATTTCTTGGGTGTGGGTGTCTGTTCTGATGAAGGTGAATTCTTGGGGACTGTTGATGTTGGCGGTGTCTTGACTCTGGTCTTTGCCGCGTCTGTGCAGGATGTCTTTGAGTGGCATGGCGGGGATCTACGTCGCGACTTATGCTTATGCCCGATAATATGCAGCGAGTGTGATATGTGATATGTGATATGGTCAAGGGAATATTGGAGTTCGAGATGGATTTATGAATGAGTAAATTACATCGAGTCCATAGTCCCTGAGTCAACATTTGAACATGTCAGGTCCTTGGCCGCTTTAATTCGTGGGGCGCAGCGCCTTTAAAGTCTTGGACCGGCTTGAAAGTTGACTCCATGGACCAATCGTAGTCTGGCGTATTCTTTGAATGTTTCGGTCATCTAATATACATCTCAAAATAGAATACTCGGTGTTTGATAGATATACTCGTATTCCGTATTAAGTGCTAGTCAGAAGTCAATACACGTGCATGAAGCGGAGTCGTTACATGCATGCCTATATCAAATATAAGCCACGATCCCCGGAATGTACGAAGTTTGAGCCTCATCATCACAACTCGTATAGTACTACGATCAGTACGATGAGGTAATCTGTAAGTCAAAAGGTGACTAGTAACTTGAAACCAGCTAACGATGCGTGACTCGTCATAGCAGTCAGGTACAAGCATCACAGACCGGCCCAAGCCCGAAGAAGCGTTCAACATTGGGTAGATTAACAATCATCTTGAATAGATATGCTACATAGGAAACAAAAGAAACGAAGACTGTAATTGTGTGATTTAAGTCTAGTGCATCATATAACACCGACGCTGATTTTGTACATGAAGGATCAACCGACAGCCATCCATCTATTGACGTCGTCGTCTCGATGTTTATTTAGCGGCAACAATGCCTATAAAAGTTAGCTCGTGCTTTATTTTTTTTCCACACGGGGATAGATGGGGATAGGCGTACGCTCAACATCAGCAATGCTCTGCTGGAGAATCTGCTGGAGAACCTTGGGGTTCTTGAGTTCCTCGTGGATTTTGCGGATGACGGATTCGGCAAGCTCGCGCTGTTCACGCTGCTTGACCTGACCCTCGTAGCGCACCCAGGAGTCGAGGACCTGCTTGGCCTCGGCGGCGAGGGCGGTGCGCTGCTCGAGCTCGTAAGCCTGAGCCTCAAGCTTGGCGGTTTCCTACGATTGTCAATACAATCCTTCAATATTTCATAGTTGGTAGTGGTCTACCTTGGAAACTTCAAAAAGCTGCTTGGTAACCTCAACGACACCACCGAGCTGCTGCACATTCTCAATGCGGGCCTTGACGGCATTGGTGTGGTCGGCACGAGCAGAGTTCAAAATATCCTTGTACTTCTGCGACTGACCATCAGCCCACTCTCTGTACATGGGACCACCATATTTGCCGAGAGCAGTGAAGACACTGAGCAAACAGAATGCGATGACGGTTTCCTCATTCAAGACATAAAGCTCGTTGCTGATGGCGGCAATGGAGAGACCGGCTCCGGCAGACAAGATGGCGGTCTTGGAGACGAGGGAGCTGCCGGGGAGGGAGTCAATGATGGACTGAGCCTTCTTCTGGGGCTCCTCGGCTGGGACGTTCGAGGCGAATCGAGGCGCCGTGAGGTTGGCTGTGATGGAAGGGAGGTTGCGGGTGACGAGAGCCGGCCGGACGCGGGTGGCGCCTGATTATGAGAAGTCAGTATGCCATCTATGCCATCAATTGGATAGTTTTGTGTCTGTTGCGACATACCGATGGCGCTCTTTGCCAAACGCGAAGCCATTGTTGTCAGTGTAGTCTGGATTTGCAGTGTTAGGGAAACCGGAAGTGACGAGAAGTTGTCGGGAAGAGGAGTTTGGCAGTAGGAAGACGCTAGCCGCGTAGGGAATAGCGGGTTTCGGAAAAACATCCTCCGATAAAATAATTTTAGATCAATGATCACTGCATATTGTATTCTGCATTATATAGATCACCACATTCTGAATCATGGCGAACGAGGTTACTAAAAAGCGAAAGATCCCCAAGGACTCTGGAAACAAATCCACCAAACGTCGCGCCGTCGCAAGCGACGAGTCGAAAAATGAGCAGGCCAAGATCGAAGAGCTAGAAGCTCAAATCTCGGAGTCGAGAAAATACTACAACAACATTGCGACCTTGATTTCAATGCTCAATGTCGACAACTTATCAAAAGACTCTGAGGAATTGCCAAACCTTGCAGTGGCAGTTGCTCTCTGTCGAGTTTTCTGTCGGCTTATCGCGGGCGGAAATTTACAATTACCTTCCAAGGCTAGCGAGCAGGAACAGATTGTGGTGGGGTGGTTGAAGGAGAGACTGCAGGAATATCAGAATGCGTTGTTGGATATCATTCGATATGCAAATTCGTCTTCTCAGGTTTGTCTATTTCATCCTATGCTAAAGGAAGTGGTCTAACGTTTTGTAGATCACCGCCTTGACTTTGTCGATGCGACTCGTAAACGTGCGCGCAACGCATATCCCCGAAGCAGAAGTTCAAGTATGGACTACAGGCTTGTTCCAGTCTACATTCGAAGCATTAGTTGAGGCAGAAAATGGCGAATTAGTACGCACGGAATTCGTCGACAAGTTCGTCAAGGAATTCGACGACGTGAGGTTCTACACTTTTCAGAAAATATCGTACGTCCTCCCCCTTCAACCAAGAAGAATAGTGATTGTTAACATGAACAGATCATATGCCACCGAACGATCTTCGGAAATCCTTGAACGATTGATTTGGATTCTATCGCAATGCGACTCCGCCATTCCTCAAGACTACAAATTCACAAACTTCCACGGGCAACAACCATCCAAGAAAGAAAAATCCAAAAACCCGTTACTGTCCGTCAATTCGCACCGAAGATGGGCACAAGACGCCTGGCTCTCAATCCTCCGAAGTAACAACCTATCCGAATCCCAACGCAAATCCCTCCTGAAAAAAATGGCACACACAATCGCACCCTGGTTCCTCCGCCCTGAGCTGCTTATGGATTTCCTAACAGACAGCTACAACGCCGGCGGCTCAACAGCCCTTTTAGCGCTCTCCGGTCTGTTTTATCTGATTCAAGAACGAAACCTCGACTACCCACACTTCTACACAAAACTTTATTCGTTGCTCGACTCCGAGCTACTACATTCCAAACATCGATCGCGCTTCTTCCGTTTGCTAGATACATTCCTGGCCTCGACTCATTTACCGGCTACCCTCGTAGCGAGTTTCATCAAGCGATTGGCGCGTTTAGCACTCAACGCGCCCCCCAGTGCGATTGTGGCTATTGTCCCGTTTGCATATAATCTGCTCAAGAGTCATCCAACATGCACATTCATGATCCATCGAGATATCAGCAACAACGACCCCAAAAAACAAGCCGTGATAGAAGCGCAGGGCATGACCGACCCATTCCTCGCAAATGAGTCCGATCCAACCCTCACCAACGCCATAGAGAGCAGTCTATGGGAAATCGAATCCCTACAATCGCACTACCACCCCAACGTTGCCGCCATCGCGCGCATCATATCGGAGCAGTTCACAAAACAGTCGTATAATATGGAGGACTTTTTGGATTATAGTTATCAGGGTATGTTGATGGCGGAGTTGGGTGCGGAGGAAAAGGCGTTTAGGAAGCAGCCGGTTGTGGAGTTCCAGATTCCGAAGAGAATTTTTACAGATAGGTTGTTGCGTGAGGAGGATGGGGGGGAGGATAAGGGGGTGGGGAGGTTGTTGAGGGGGGTTGTGGAGTTTCCTATGGCTTAAATACGCCTGAGGTAGGGAGGTGGTGAGGAGGTTTATAGATTGTATATAGGTGCTACGTAGTGTCTGGGAAATGGCAAGGTTCCGAGATATGATGATGATGACAAGCTTTTTGGAAGTTGTCCTTGATCCCGATACTGTAACTCCGCTCCGTAGTTGGTAAGATGTTTGGCCAAGCAAAGAATGCTATAACTCTCAATTCCTCGTTCGTCGCCAGGGGCAAGTAATAGGAATGTAGTCTATCTTGGTTCGGTAGATGCATCGCATCATGTTATGACCTCCCAAACCTGAATCATTTGATCTCCTTTCCTCTTCTCCAGAAGAATGCACGTTTTTCTCTAGGCAGAGAATACGGAGTATGTGGAGCTATGTTGTGCTAAATTGGTCTGTAGAAATGTATATTCATTCTTGAATCTGGGTTGACATTCTTCGAAGTCATGTTTCTAGGGATGAGGATATTGTTGATACCGTGACCGTACAGAGATTTTTGTCTCTTAAAGATACTGGTTTGGCGCACTTTGCAGTTGCTTTTGGTTCTTCTTTTATACTTACTTTCCTCCCTGCCATCGAATATCAGACACTACAAGATTTACTATCAACTCAAAATGGCGCCGGTCAAATACCTCCTCGTCAGCGCAGGGCTGTTGGCGTCTGTCATGGCCGACTACATCGCCTTCTCAGAGTGGCCTGCAAGTCTGGTTGCCGGTCAACCCGTGACTCTAAAATGGATCGGAGGCAGTGACGCCGTAAGTCTCCCACTTCTTCACACATTTCCTGCAGACACAGACCTAATACTAAGGACAGCCCGCAACAATCACCCTCCGCAAAGGCGCCTCCACAGACCTGCAAGACGTGCAAGTCCTAAGCAGTTCCGCCACAAACGGCGAATTCAACTGGACTCCTCCCGCCGATCTGCAGAATGCCGACGATTACGCTTTTCAGATTACGCAGGGCGATGAGATCAATTATACGGGTCTGTTGCCGCTGTCCGGGGGTTCGGATGCGCCGAATGCGAATGCGCTAGACAAAACGCAGAGTGGTACAGAGAATATGAGTAATTCTGCTTCTGCTGCGACGGAGACTGCTGCGTCTGTGACGGGGGGGACTGATTCAGCGGCGGCAGCGGCAGCGACAGGGTCGACAGGTACGGGTACAACCACCGACTCATCGTCGTCAGGGACGAGTGCAGAATCTGCTGCTGCGGCAGTCACTGACACCGCTGCATCAACAGGGTCGGCCGCTTCGGATGCTACTGCCACAGCTGGAACCACAGCAAGTGAAGGATCGACCGCGACAAAATCAGGACCATTATCGACCGAGACCGCCAAAGCGTCGAAAATGAATACTCCGTTCGTGGGATCGCACATGGCTACTCCCACTGCGACTTCGTCGTCGAGCGTGCAGACTGGTTCGGCAGGGAGGGTTGGGATTCCCCTTGCATTGCTCGCTGGTGCTGCCGGTTTTCTTCTTTTGTTCGTGTAGGCGTGCCATGCGTTGAAACTGTGTTTTCTCTTTTGTAATGGTTAGCAAAATTTGTCCCGTTTGCCGGCTGTCCCTGTACCAGGGCGCCTTCTGTTGATCCGGGGCCATCAACCATCAACCACCACATCATCATGTCATGTCGCCGCGATGATACCCCCGTACATATTCCCGAGTCGAGTCCTCGCTGGATTCGCAATTAGGTAGTTCGAATGGAAATCAAAGTGAAGTCAACCAGTTCTCTTTGTCTGCTGTCAGAGCCGGGTGTAGTGGATGGTTATCGATTTATTGAAGACCAAAGTTGATCGATCGGAAGGAAGGAAACTGCTCCTGTGTCAAGATAGCCTGCAACCAAATCTACCAGGGAGATTTGGTTATACACCATTGATAGCAGCTGCAAAAAAAAAAGACAATACCGGGATTATCAAACTCCTTCTGGCCCAGAGCCAAGTCAACCCTGACGCGCAGGATGAGGAAGGATGTACATCCTGTTATAGTGGCCATACGAGATGACAATGAAGAAGCAGTAAAAGTCCTTCTTGAAAGTGAGCGCGTCAACGTGAACTTAGCAGATTATGATGGCTATACCCCGTTGTATATTGCAGCTGGTTTGGGATATGAGGTAATTGGGGAGCTACTGCTACGTGAACAAAGTATTCTGCCAGATCTTCGATTGCCGCTTGATCATAATGTCTCGAGCTTCTTGCCACTGGTGTCTCGGGACCTGTCGAGGGAAGAACAAGAATATACCAAGATAGAGATCGTAATAAATCACCCAAATGTTAAACAAAATATTGAGAGTCAACTATAAAAGACTGCAAAGACGCTGAAAAGAAAATAGCCGGTTATTATATTTATTTAAATCGATTATTCCATTTGGTGCACTCACCTCCAAACGCGCAGCATTTCCAGATTGTGCGTTGTCGGATGAGAAAAGCATGCCGGCCAACTCGTCCTTTGATCGCTGAAGTTCCATCACACGCTACAGAAGCCATTAGCTTCTCATTCGCTTTCTTGAATATATATTGATGACTGACCTCTTCAAATGTGTCCTTGATATAAAACCGGACTGTTGTCACTTCCTTCTTCTGACCGAGTCGGTGGATTCGAGCGAGTGCCTGTTCCTCAACTGTAGGGTTCCTGAAGTTGATCAATCAGGTATGAGTATTCAGTCAAGTTGCAGATAAGGAGACTCCGAATTACCAGTGGGGTTCCATGAGATATGCATATGAAGCTTCGGTTAGAGTTAATCTGTTATTCAATTAGTCTAGGAGGCCATAATACAGCAAATGATGGTCTGGTTCCGATGAACAAAAACTCACCCAACAGCACCGCATGACAGAGTCAAAAGCAAAACGGATATAGACGGGTCGTGTTTAAATTTATCGATCACACTTTTCCTCTCCTTTTGCGGGACTTTGCCATCGAATCGAAGGCATGGAATCTGGGCCTGGTTCAGACCTGCCTCGACGACATCCAAGGACATTCTCCATGTGGAGAAAACGACACTGGTACAGATATGCGGTTAGCTAGATATATGGTTTTAGAGATGTCTTTTGACGGACCTTTTTACACCTGATCGCTGAGCCCTTAGTTGTGTCAACAAGGAGGTGACCTTGGAAGGCAGCCCGGTTGAGGCGGTATAGCTGCCAACAGCAGAATGGGTTGCGGTGAGTACGCTCTCTTCTATGACAGAAGCATTTAATGAAACTGGAGCAAATGGATGCGGTGGCTCATGCCCACAGGATAAGGAATCACCATGTGAGCATTGATGACAATCAGGACAGATAAAAATCAAGCACTGAGAGAAGAGAGGATTTTCTACAACCTGTTCCCCAGATCCACTAAAGACTCTTTCCGTTATATCTAGCGAGGATTTGCACCGTTGGCAAGTGATGGATGTTATTTCGCATTGAAAATTAAACGCCTGTTGCGCTATGCTGACCCAATCGAGAGCTTCGGATGAATTGATTTGGTATTCTGGTGCCTTGGTCTCGTGACGAGAACCATAACGGAGCCCTAGGTTACAAATCATGCGTAGTGTATTGATTTGTTGAATGACGTTGACGAAGGATATCAATTGTGACGTCTCGCCTCGGTCAAAATTCGTCGAAGCCTCTGCAAGATGTGCAATAGCCTGGTGTTTGACATGTTCATAAAGCACTCTTTCGTCAGGTGTAAAGTTGACTGGACAGCGGACATCCTTTCTCGTAGGGAGGTTAATCGTGGTCTTAGGTCTTCTGAGAATGAGGCACCTCGATAGCCGTTTGAGTCTCTCAACGGCCTGTTGGGATTCACCAGATTTCCATAAATTCGTAATGTCCGTATCGAAACGTCGAATATCGCCGTAAGGATAAACATCAAGAAATTTGAAAAGTGCAGCTAGGTCCCCAAGGCGGTTCTGAATAGGCGTGCCTGTCACTGCCCATCGCGCAGCCGCAGGAACGGCGCAGATTGCTTTGGCCATTTGCGAATTGCTATTGCGGACGAAGTGCGCTATCGGAAGTTAAGCATTGCTTAGGTTTGTTAGAAAAATCTTAGGTACAGTACTTGCCTTCGTCAAGAATTATCCGTTTCCATTGAGTAGAGAATAGAATGGATTGATCTGACTCTTTTCCATTTTTCCATTCAGCCGATATCGTATGATATGTAGTCAAAATCAGGTCGAGCTTTTCCAGTTCAAACATTTCCAGTATACGACTCTTGCCATGGTGTCGGGACCATACTAAACTCCCTGACACAACATGCCTGGTTTGTTCAGAATGCACTTAGCAAGTGTTGTAAATCAGATAACAAATACCGATTTGGTCATACATACTGGGATAGCTGTTCCTCCCAAGTATCCAACACTAACACAATCGTCAGAAATGGTGCCTAGAAACAGATGGGTACGAACGAAAACATACAGGGTGGCGGCACAACGATTAATGTAGGGTTGTTGGTTTCAGCATTGTCCGCACTCCCAAGATTTCCTACATGCTGTCCTCGCACAGTTTCTGCAACAAGAGCAATCATGGTAAGAGTCTTCCCAAGCCCCATAGGATCTGCAATGATGCCCCCAAAAAATTGCTTAGGTTCTTCAAGCTGATGATCCCCGGAGATCATATTGACGAAACTTTTCCCCCAAAGGTCAGTATTGCGACTAAAGTATCTAGTACTCGGCGTGTATTCAATGTAGAAATAGGGACAACGTACACTCTACCCTGGCTGGCTTTTTTCCAACCCCAGAAGTCTCCCCTGCTAGAATCAAAATTCCATCCTTGTTCTCTTCGTAGCATAAAGGTTAGGGCTTGCTTTTGATGCCTTAAAAGAAAAATTAGAAGCAGATTTATTCAACCATCCCAATTCGAAATACCTTTCTAGCTGCGTTCGTATTTTGGTAGGTTGTGAAGCCTCGAGGAGGTCTTCTTGCGGGTCAAGGGCGTCAAGCAGCTCCAAGTGACGTGATGTAGGTTGAGTTTTGAAAGCCTCCAGAATGTTCGCTTTCAAGTCATAGGTCATTGGGCATAATGAGGAGTCTATCGATGAAAGACGATGAGGGTTGCAATATCGTACATTTAGGTCGCAATCTAAAGGGTCTTGTAGATAAATATCGTAATCTTGAAAGAAAGTTCCAACCTCTTCAAATAGCTCTTTTGGTCCATATAGGTTGATGGAAAGCGAGCAAGAAATTAGTTGAGGTAGAAGCCCAGCCGGCTTTCTTGCCCCAGTATTCTGGTTATCCAATACGCAAGTCACTTGAGTTCTGATAGCTGTCTCATCTAATATCGCTTGGAGTAATTGCCCGTGCTCAGTCGAGACAGTTCCCCTCATGTTAGCAACGGATGGACATGAGAAATCTCGGGCCGTCTTCAACTCGACTGCGATTCGAGCAGGAAGTGGTACCTTATCACGACGGGTTGGCACCTCACATTCCCCAGGAATTCCTGCAACCTGTTTTCCTAAAGAGTGAGTGCCATGCATATTTCCTCATAGTAGGTAGGATCTAATATACTGACCATGCCAAAACAGATTATAGTATTATATCCAACATCCGATCCGTTCTCACGTACTTGGTAGCTTGTGTTTGGTGGGTTTGGAGTCGAAAGAAAAATTTCTTCGCTGCGTAACTGGCACTGAAATGATTCAAGTAGAAGGGCTGATTCTCCGGTACGCAATCCGTGACTATATAAAGCCACAGGATTGATACCGAGTGCATCATCGGACCAAGGGACATCAAACCCATTCCAGTGCGATGGCAGCTCTTGATGATACTGACTGGGGTAACCGTTGTTTTGCTGTGCATCTGTCCATGGATCCAGTGCTTGGACGGTATCAAGAATATAATCTTGAGGCACATGCTGAGGGTCGAATATGGAGCCGGGATTTGATGCCGTCGTAGATATTGGGTGTAATAGCGTATCGACCGAATCGTCTAGGCGTTGTCTTTTAGCAGAGTCCCGCGAGAATCCAGTGTCCATATTGTGACAAGCAATTTCGTACAAGGCTACTTCTGAAGTCCAAGCGTTCGATTGAAATGTCGTGTCGCTTATACAAGACGTGACTGCTTGATATGGGCGAAAAGTCCTCGTAGTATAGGGAATTCCGACTTTGTTATATTCGCAAGTAATCTGAGGCGATGAAGTGACAAGGCTGGCAGTTGTCGGTCGGACGCTCCTTCCAGCCTCGTGATCGCCCGTGTCGGACCTGCCTGCTTGCACCTCGCCGCCCAAGGCTGACTTGAACCCTTGTCAGCCTCAACCCAATAATCATCGCGTCACCAATTGCCCAGGTGCTTATCTTCTCCTTGTCTTTTAAACAACATTTTCAACGTCCTCCTCGTCCTTATGTTCGAGTAGATGCTGTCGCCCATTATGCCGCTTCGAAGAAGAGATCCAGCATTGGCTGCCGCTCAGAGAATTGTGCGGGATGCATTTGAAGATCTAGAGAAGACGGTGTCACCAGCCGACTCGAAGGATTTTGGGGTCACCACTCTTGAGAATGTGCAAAAGGCAGCGCTAGAGATTGAAAATCAACTTGCAGCACGGCAGTCCTTGCGCAATATGCGCCGTCTCATGCCCCTGTTCTCCGGGCTGGGTTACTACGCGCAGACTATCGAAGTCCTTTGCAACGGCACTCCTTACCTGCCATGGATATGGGCCCCTATCAAGATAATCCTCAAGGTTAGTGGGATTGGCGGCTTTGTTTCTCTGTGCATATTCCCTGCTTACAAGAACCATCGCTGCTTTTTTCTAGATCTCTTCGGACTACGTGGATGCTTTCGAGCAGATTGTCAAGGCATATTCCCGCATCGCAGAATCGTTGACAAGATTCAAAGTTCTCAGTGAGATCTTTCATCAGAATACGGAGTTCCAGCAAACTCTCGCGGTCTTTTACGCCGATATACTCCGATTCCACAAAGAAGCGTATAAGCTCTTGCGACGCAGTGGTAAGCTACCCAAGCTGTGAATGGGGCAATCGCTTACTGATACGTTGAATAAGCTTGGCGAGTTCTCTTTTTAACGTCCTGGGGTCGCTTTCAACAAAGATTCGACAATATTTTGGAAGACCTAGCAAGACATGAGCGGCAGATTGACAAGGAGGCCCATGCCTACGACATTGCTGAGGCGAAAAACATGAGAAGAGTCTTGGAGGATTGGAGACAAGAAAGCCTTGCCAAAGTTCAAAAAGCTGAACAAGAGCAAACTGCCCGCCAACTTGAAGCTATCTGTAGCTGGGTCAAGAGTAACGCAATGGATCAATTACTAATCTTTGACAGAATTTCAACTGAAGGATCAAACCACCCCGGAACATGTTCGTGGGTATTGGATAATCCAAAATTATCAAACTGGCTTCGGGCCGACCAGTCAGATATAACCTGTATTTGGCTCCAAGGGAACCCCGGTACCGGTAAGAGTATCATCTCTGGCCAGCTCGTTACCTTTTTGAATTCCTCACACAAGACTTTTGTGGCATGTCACTTTTGCACATATTCGTACGCCTCTTCAACTCAGTACGATGAAATTCTCAAGTCACTACTACTGCAACTAGTCCGTGCGAGTAGTGACTTGGCTGCTCATATATATGAGGGATATGTGATTGGAAGAAAACCAGTCAGCATAAGTGTCCTGGAGCATCTACTGCAGACTGCAATAACGGTGTTAGCAGAAGATCTTGGTCGACAGCAGAGTATTCACATGATCATCGACGGCCTAGATGAAATGGAATCGGACAAACAGAGACGACTCATCAGCCTGATGAATGGTATTCTGAAGTCACAGTCATTAGACCGTGCGACTTTCAAGGTTCTGTTCTCATCTCGACGTTCGCAATCTCTAGTAAACGGACTTCGAAAAAGGCCAGCAGTGGTATTAAGTGATGAGAAGGATAGTCTTGAACAGGCAATCTGCACATATGCCGAACAACGATTGAAAGCACAGTCTTATCGTTTCTCGCAACTTGCTCTCGAAGACCATGATTTCATAAATATCGGGAAAAGCATCGCCAAAAAGGCGGATGGTACGTTTCCCACTTAGAGGCAAGAACTAGCTGACCTGGGCTGTAGGTATGTTCCTCTGGGCTCGGCTAGTTCTTGACTATATTACACACAACATGTTCTACAGCAGTCAGGAAATATGGGACGCTATTAACACATTACCACGCAAGCTAGCTGAGTTGTAAGTTCTCTAACTCGCGTCTTTGCTGTGTCTCTTTAACGAAATGTACTTAGTTACGAGAGGGTCTTGGTCCAAATCATATCCAATTTTGATATTCGGTCAGTCGGCCGCATGAGAAGCATATTTGGTTGGATAGCATTTGCAGAACGTCCACTTCGAAAATTCGAATTACGGTCAGCATTGTCATTTGGTACTGGCAATCCTTTGAACGACGAACCTGTTCCCTTGTACATCTTTGACATGGGCATGCCTCTCATTGAGGAACGGCCCGACTCTACTCTGGCCTTTATTCACGTCTCGGTAAAAGAGTAAGGTTATTTTGAAAGTGATTTATAAATTAGGGGGAATATACTAACCTGGTTTTCAGTTATCTGCAAATGCCCGGCAGCAAGTTGCTGATTGATCGAGACAAGGAGATTTACGAACATGCTCTCGCATCAACAACCTGCCTTTTGTCCGGTTTGGAAGTATTCAATGTTGGATACTCACACCAGGATCGTATGATGAGGGTTTTAAAGGGATTGCACGGCTTTCATGTCTACGCCAACCAATATTGGATTTACTATGTCCTGGACATAGTCTCCGCAAACTCCCAACAACAGGTTTGCGATCTCACTATGACACTCCAGAACCTTTCTAATATGTTAGGATCGTCGGGAGAGCCATCGCAATCTTCAAAGAAAACAGACGAAATGGCAGTCGGAGACAACCGCCTTGATCTCCTCAAAGAATACCCAGGACTCTACAAAAACGCGAAAATTGCTTTACAATCGCGAAGCCAGAAGATGCTTGGCGGTGTGCCTGAAAATGAAGGTAGATACCCTTGCCAACCATCTACAGTCCAATCTCACAAATTGACTTGCAACGACTTCTAGAATCTCCCTACGTCGACTTACGTCCAATTCGTGAACTTCAAGACGCCCTTACCAATTATCAGAAGACTATCCGCTCTATCCTTTCTCTATCTGATCTTCCAGGAATATCCAAGGAAGACCTCGAGCGCTTTCAGCGAGAGTATCGCACAACCATCTTCACCTGTCGCCTATCTTCTTGTCCTCGAGCCACGACCGGCTTTGAAAATGAGATTTTACGACTAGAACACGAAGCAACGCATACTCCTTCTATAAAGTGCACATTTCCTGGCTGTCAATATCCACCTTTTGTTTCAACACGGGGTTTGAAAAGCCATGAGTTTAAATGCCATCGTAACCGAGGCAGAAACAAAATTCGCAAGGTTGGCTCTATGGATAATATGAAGTCGGGATTCGACGCCAATTATGGTAGAAATACGTCTGATTCTAGTTCTAAGAGGAATGGGATGATTGAAGAAGTCATAGGCGACGTCACAACTCTCCCAAGTTACTCACCAGGGTATTTTGATACCACCGAGACCTTAGCCCCCTCAACACTTTTTAAAAATTCCGATATTCTGGAGGATTTTAACCAACCGTTCATGCCTAGCCAGAATGTCACGGGACAGCAACAACAAAACCTTCCTGAGCCTACTATTACTCTCGAGGAGATGATAAATGCTAGGAAGAGCTTCGGCCCATTATCTCAGAATATGACTGATGAGCAACTCAAAGAGTCTCTTCAACAGCAGATGTGGATGCAACAGCACCAAGCTAGGGCACTGGCCATGCAGCAAATGAATCCAGCCCAAAATATCCAAAACCTAAACCAGAATCAACCTCCGCAAGCGACACCGGTGCCCACTCCAACACCTGCCAAACAAGCAGTACCCCTATCTTTTACTCAACGGTCCCAGATCGAAGCTCACATGAAACAACAACGACAGCCCCTTCCTCAGTTATCTAGAATTGCGGCAGAAGAGAATTGGAATACTACCCTACCTGACCCACTCAAACATTGGTATAATGAAAAGGCCAAAGCCGTCATTCCCAACTCAGGGCCCATGGATATTTCCTCCGAAGATAAGGCAATAATGGCTCAGCAGCTCCGGGAATCCACATACATGTTATCAAAGTTGGACACGCTTATTCAGTTGCTTATCAAACTCCCAAATCAAGACAAGAATGTCAAGGCTCTTCTTTCTATGGTAAGAGGCACCACTATCTACTGAAGTCGACTTGTGCTAACATAAATACACTAGCGGATCCAACTTATGAAACAATTCAAATCTACAGAATGGGTCGTAAATGACGAGTTGACTATCGCTCCAGACTATCTGAAGAGGTCCCTCGCCATCATCAAGAACATGTTCACTTCGATGATCACCAAAGTCCAAAGATCTCAACAATTACAGCAAGGACAGAAGTGATTTGGAGTGAGACCAACTTGAATTGATGTTCATAAGCTACACTTGCTTCCAATTAAAATCTTTTGAATTTCATTGCCATGAATATGGGGAATGTACTGAGGAAGCTCTGCTACTAAATACGTAGATATCATTTTTTTCATCTTGGCTTCTTTGTTTTGGTTCAGTCGCGACGATCAATGAGAAGCAAATTGAGGATTCAAGTTTGTAAGGCTAATGTATAATCGTAGAAATCTTATTAATTCATTATTTCCTAAGCAGCCGTAGTGAGCCCACCAGGACGGTGAATATGCAAAACATTATACATAATTAGATGTTTATAAGTATGAAATATTATCTCCTAATCAATGGACTCCATCTACTCTATCTGATAGCTTGCACCTGTCCTGAATGCTAGAATGAATGGAGTGTTCTAGAGTTTAAGCATGATAATCCAATGGCCTAAGATTTCAGTATTCTAGGATGCTGAAACTTTAAGCCTAGCTTAGGCAGCTATAATTAACTGAGAAAATTACTTATGGCACTTTCATATAAGTTAATATAAAATATAATAATAGATAAGACTTGCTATCTCTAAGAAGCAATGAGCTATAGCTGAGTATTTGTTAAGCATAGATGCATGCTAGTGAGCAATATGTGGGTTCATCCTTCATTCCAAACAATATGGCATGATGCTGTTCTGGTAAAATAGAAAAGTAATTATTGAGGCCATTAGCTGCGCATAGATGATTGATTATAAAATAAGTTACCTTGGTTTATCCTTAGTGAGAATATTCTGTAAGTGTAGCTATGATCCTGAGCTAGCCATTTGTGAAAGCCGTTGCTTCTTGGACATTTCATTGCTGGAATTTGATTATACTTTATAAATAGTTGTGTAAATTTCAAATTACACTATCTTGAACATCTCCTGATCCTGATCAAAGAAATGCCACAGATTGTACAGCTGATGCAAAGGAAAGTGCGCGCAATATTGTATAGAAAGAACGCATCACTGAACCAAGATACGCACCTAACCATTCAGCCCAAACCGTTCATATGTTTGGCATCGTGATAATTGATATGCAGATCTTGGTAGCCCCGAGTTAACAGCTTCAGGGAGACACTCTTTATCTGACTGTGTCGCCATATCCTTACTGCTCGTCTTCTCATCGCTATTCGATGGCCTATCATTAGTTTGCGTTGAGCTGGTGAACAGCTCAGGGTTACGGCTAACAAAAATCGCGGAAGCTAGGCCTAGTGTGTATAGCGTGCTTAGAAAATCAGGCTAAAATCGTTAGAAAATCATTATACAGATTTCTCCATGAATACTTGATATTTTTCAGCCAGTCTTGATTGTATATTGTATTCCTATATAGTCGTGGGAGCTGCGACTAGTGCCCGCGGCTACCGATCGATAGTCTGTAAGCCAGCCAATCAGCGTCCATCGTCCCTGACTATGTCTCATCTCATTGGCCAAGAATGGCAAGTGGATTTGACTAGACGCTCTGATTTGTTGGCAGCTGACATCATGCATTCCTCTCCTTGTCTACTTTTTTGAGATCACGCTGGATACACACAATACACACCGGACTCAAAGACCGCTTGCTTTATCTGCTCTGTCTATATATGCAATTTGTTTCAGACTGTCAGGGCATCTCTGTGGATGTTGTACACACACTGTTTGCGTCTGATTTCTCTGGTTGTGACTGATTCCGGAGGTCATTTGTTCTCCGGAGCTTCCTCAACAACGTCACCTGTCACCCGGTCCAGCAATTGAGCACAGAATAACGAGTCGAATTAATGAAGAGACATACATTAAGGAAGAAATCTCCTGCAGATGCTCTTGGCATTCGACCTTGGGCTTTGGACAGTGGTAAGTTCCCAGCATTCAGCACTGAACGTATAGTTAGCCGCCAGAGGACCATGCCTATCTCTCACAGTCCCCTGCATGTTGCGTGAAGGTGAAGGAAAAGGCCCGCTTAACCATGGTTGAGCTCACACTCCAAGCTTTCACGCTCAATGTTCCTTTCCTTTCCTTTCTTTTTGTCTCTTCCACAAACCAAAGCACAATGCCTCCCCCAGGCTTCCCACCCTTTATGCCCACCTGTTTCATCACACATACATGGATACAACACCGCCTCGCTTGAGTCCCCTCAAGCGAATGAAAAAGGCCTTGACAATCAAACAGCGAAAAGAGCCAACCTCGACTGACGATGATTCTTCTTCTACCAATACAGATGCGCCGCAGTTGAATTTACCGCGTGTCGAGACGAGGTTGGAAATGCATCAGACGGGGGGATTGTTTGACTCGTTGACGACGGATCGGAGGGTTATTTCGAATCCGAGTCCACCTGAAGGTAGCTTATATCCCGGTGATTACAGGAAGGTGGTTCATGCTGACGATGTAGATGGTGTCAACGGCGTCAACGGAGCGAACGGAATCTCGTCGAAAAGTTCGAATAATGATCTCTCCTCGGAATGGACGTCGGCCGTTGGACATGCAAGTACTGGAAAATCGGGCAGGGTGATTCACAATCTACAAGAAGAGATTGCTCGTTTGACGAGAGAGCTGAGTCTCTACCGATCGCGGGCAGAAGAAGCACAGCACATCAACGAAACACTAAAAGAGCAAATAATCAACATCAGCGAGCGATTACGAAATTCAGAACAATCGAACGAAACCAACCTTGCCTCTATTGCACGAAAAGATCGAAAGATCGAAGACTTGAAAGCAGAAGTCCAAAATGAAAAAGCGAGAAGGCTCAGAGCAGAGGCAGAGACGGCCAAGGTCAATCAACTCATGTCTGAAGAGCAAGACGAGTTTCATCGGAAATTTGCGGAGCTGCAAGAAACGTCGAATTATAGCACATCTCAATACGATGCATTATCCAAGGCGTCGCTGAGGGAAAAGTCGGATATGCAGAGGAAATTCAAGGGAATAAAAGACGAGCTTGCGTCGCTTCGAGACCAGGCAGAGCTCAAGGATAGGGAACAAGAACGACTGGATGCGTTGATCGATCGACAGAACCAAGAACTGGAGACGGAGAGACGTCGGATACAGGAGATTTTCACTGCATACGACACTTATAAGACTGCGCGGGATCGCGAGTTTGAGGATTTGGTGACCAAGGGCCGCCAAAACCAGGCCAATGTCGACGCTGCTGTTGCGTCGCTCAAGGAGACTGAGGATAAAATGAAGTGGGTGATGCATGTCAAGAAGGATATCGAATGGGCTGAATAGCTTGTCTCTGTTCGACTCAACTCTGTTATTCGACTGCATACTCCCGTCACCCAGGCGCTCAAATACAAACACTCACCATACTCCACTAGTACATATTCACTCGATACCCTTGTCATATTCATGGTCACGGCGTTTGGTGTCATATTTCCGGGGTCCTTGGAAATGCTTATTACATATCATGACTTTTGCACTGTATGATTTTATTACTCAATATAATAGAGATGTTTCAAGATACGTCATCTCAATTTGCACCATGGATCTTTCTTTTCTCATGTGTTTGTTCCTCATATCAGACATACAAACACTCCCTGCACATCATACTGCGTCCTGCTCGCCCAGCTCGCCCAGCTCAAACACTCTCAGTACGCTCCGTGCACTGACTTATTGTTCATCCCACACCCACCACGAAAGCCTCAAAGAAATAGAAGGCAATTCCCGGCCGCTCTTTATTGCCTCTCTACTGGGTGTCTCAGAGATCGGTTTCCATTCTTTGAGCGGATAGAGGAGGTTGGTTATCGAACCATGTGATCATTGACTTTGCCTATTCCTCGTTCCTGCCCCGGGAGCTCCCCCTTCTATCTTGTTCTTCGCTCCTTCCTTCTTCTCTTCTTTCCCTTTCTTCCATTCTTTCCACTTCTTTCTTTCTCTCGCCTCACCTATTTCTCATCTCTCTTCCTTCCTGCATCCTCCTCTAACCTCGTCTCGTTCTTGAATCATTCAGATTCCTGTCATATTCGTCTCATTTTCCTGATAATTTTTACTCACCTTCATTTCACGTCCAGTACAGTAATTAGCTTTTCATCCGACGGAAGCCATGGATTTGCTACGGGACGACCCGCCCAGCAGTGAACATCCAGAGCATCCAGAACCTCCAGCCACTGGCTCATGGGAATGCCCTCCCACGTACGACCCAGATCGCTATGCGCCTTTTCTCAACCACATAGCAGACCTGACAGGAACCAGAGTCACATACGATGAACTCGGCAACAAGGTTGAAGTCTTGGGCAAGGACGCTGCTGTTGTTGAGCAGACGATTGATCGACTCGTCCACCTGGACTCAGCACTGGTATGTTTAAATTCATTCCGCAGCAACTAGCCAAATCTAACTAGATTAGTCCCTCCTCACCCCCGTCTCAGCCAGTCATCAGCATCATATGTTCCTCCCCTCGACTGGCTATGAGAAGCTCCAGATTACACCGTTTCGGCACCACCCGGCAGCTGCTACGGTGAAGACTCTTGCAACCCCCGATGAATGGAGCTCCCTGACTACTATGGGTGTCTTGGTGCCGTTCAGACAAGGAGTCCGGTTGAAAGACATGAAAGTCTCCACTGCCACACCCCGTCCTCCCATTCCATCGCGCTTTTTATCGAGTCAGTCTTTCCAGATGTTTGGAAATTATGACATGTACAATAGCACGTCGGCTGAACCAAAGGAAGGCTCGAGTGCCTCGACTGCTGCTGCCGCTGTGGTGCCGACCCCTGAACCAGCCGAACCTGTTCTAGCCTTGCGACCACAAGAGTACTACTCCATTTTAGCCTCGGAGAATGCTGACCGGGTAACAAGTTGGGTGAGCAAGGCAACCGACACGCCTGTCGACCCTGAGCAATCCGTCCCCCTTGAAGAGTATCCCCCCGAGCAAAAGCCCGTGAAGGGGGTGTTGAAGCGTCGGGTTAGGCAGACCTCCAAGTCGAATCCGGTGAAGAGCCAAGCAAAGGCTGAAGAAGACAAACCCTCGGATGAGTCTAAGCCTGCGCCTCTCATCCTGCTCAAACCCAAACCCACACCAACCGTGCACCATACAATGGCTCAAAAGACGTCACCCGGTAGCAAGACCCCTCTCAAGCAAGCCACTCTGGAAAAGTTCTGGTCAAAGCATCTGGCTTCTGAAAAGGAAAAGTCAAACATCAGCAAACCCGAATCGCGAGAGTCTTCTCCGAGCGCTTCACGTCCTACCGCAAATAAGGAGGAAAAGAAGCCTGAACCCAACGTACGCGAAGTAGCTGTCTCAACTCAGAACGATGTCAAAGAGGTGCAGAAGGCTATACCGAAACCAGTCCTACGCGCAGACTCTCGTGATGTTCTCGAGATTTTCAATGCCCTTCAACCAACGTTGGAAGCAGTCAGGTCATTTCCGGGGGCTTTGGAATTGGAAGCTCGCATCGAACTCATCACCATCGCCCCATCGACTCCTGGCTCAGGGTTTGATGAAACTGTCGTGACAGTTGATGAATGGAAGGAGAAGTTTCAGTGCAAGCAAGGCAACCCTCTGGCTCCGTACTGGGCATGGAACAAGGTCACCGGTTCAGGGACAGACGTTGACGCGATGATCGACATGATCTGGAGCAAGAAGAGTCCTCAGCGGATATTCCACGAGACGCCTGCGAATCAAGATGTTGTGTTTGAATACCATTGTCGATTGAAAGATGGTTCTTCGACTTTTGTTATATCTCTGGACAAAGCCGGTCGTCCAAGCTTTCACCAAACGCCATACGTCCTCGGATGCTCCACGATTCACTTTCCTCACCGCATGTGGGATATGAACATTACTTTGAAGGGGCAGATGACTTTCTACGGTCACAAAGATCCAGTCTTGAAAAAGGCAATTGACGAGTTCATCGAGACCATATGGTTCCAACCGGGCGACGATCTTACCATCTTCTGCAGCGAGCCCAAGAACAAGATCTTTCTCGTCGAGAAGATTTTGATGAAGAGCACAGTTCGACACAAACATCAACCCGTGAATCCAGAGATGTCTTCGGAGCTGATGTTGAAGACGGTGGAGGTCCGCCAATTCCGAACCGGCCGCAAACCCGGCCATCCCCAGTTGATCCGTGGCCGTATGCCTGCAAACCGTCAAGAGTCTATTGCACACAGGATTCTGTGGTTCGAAGTGTCGGTTGTGAGTGGCGCCATCCAAAAGTTTCTGACCGCCAACCGGGAATTGGAACTTGGGCAACAGACGCAGAAGTGGACTTCGGTCGATTTACTTGGCGACGAAATTGAAGTAAAAGATGTGCCGTATGATTCGAATGAAGTTGCGCAGTCTATTGGTGATGCGGGACTGGGCAGTATGTATCGACTGGCGAAGGTGATTTTGGACCGCATGAGAATTGGTGATGTGGTAGTTTGAACTGGATGTGATTACCTTGAAGGAACATCGAGAAATTTGCGAGGAGATATGTCAAGGAGGATGAAACCGGGTATTATGGTACTATGAGTTGTTGAGACATGCTTACTTGTCCCACCAGTCTATTCCGATAGTGTTGATCACATGTATTCACTCCAACTCTAGATTAAACCATGAACAATGACAAAACTCCATTAACGAACATAAACTCATATTATGCATCTCTACCATTCATATGCAAGCTATAATATAACCCAAACTTTTCTCCCCCTCTAACACACATTCTAACACACACCCTCTAACACACACACTCTCTCTAATACTATCCTCTATGGTACCGAAATCTACTCATCATCCTCTTTTTGATCCTCAACACCCCTCAACCACGCCGCCCTCGCATCAACAGCTGCCTTGCGTACATATCTCTTCGGATCATCCAATATACTCAACAGTTCCCTCAACACTAGATTCTTAACTGGCAGTAAAGGCGAAACCCCTGCTGCTGCAGCTACCTTTGAGCCTGTGGGCCGGTTTAGTGCGGCTGCTAAAGCAGTATCTACATCCCCAGCCCCAGAGCCTGTGCCGGGGGCGGTGGTGGTGGATGTAGGAAGGAGATACAAACACCGCAACGCCATCTCCCTCACTTTCGAGTCCGTCGGGACCCCTTCTCGTCTCGCAGTCTCCAGGCTCGCAGTACGCAAAAGCCTTCTAACAAGCTCGGAAACATGGCCTGTGGCATCGATCAGATTCGCACCGCCATTGTCGCGAATCAAGACTGAAAAGGTGTGCAGGGTTGCGCGTTTGACTGGCAGTGAGGTTGATGCGTCGGCCGATAAATCGAGGGATTGAAGCAGGAGAGGTAATAAGGAGGGGAGTTCGAGTAACACGAGGGAAGGGGGGATGGAGGTTAAGATTCCGGAGAGGGCTGTTAGGTATGCTGGTTTTATATGCTTATTACCCTCTCCTCCTCCCGGGGTGGTGGAAGATTGGAGAGAGCGAAAGGTAGAGCTGATCAGTGGAACCACGATGCCGAAAACGTGCTGTTTTGAGAGTAAACGAATATTTGCGCCGTTTGCAGTCGACAGGACGTCGTCAGCACCCAAAATCAATGAAAAGCCGCGGGCGGCTGTTTCGCTAGTTTGGGCGTCGGTGGAGGAAAGTAAGGACAAAAGTTGGGAGAGGATGGTTGATGTGGGTGGTGCGAGGCGGAGGGCGAGGGCTTTTGCGAGCCAGAAGAGGGTTTTTATGCGGTTGGGAGATACACCTTTGTCGATGTTTGAAAGGGAAGAGGGGAAGTTCGAGGTGAAGAATTGGGTGGCTTGTGGGAGGAGGGAGGTGGGGAGGAATTTGTTGATGAGGAGGGCGATGTGGCGGTGGATGGAGAGTTGGATGGCGGCTTCTTCTGTTTGTCCATCGGTTGAGGTGGTGGATTCGGCGAGTTGGACCAAATCATTGAGCAAAGAGATTGTGTCGTCCGCGTTGGTGGTTGAGTAGGGTAGTTTGGTGGTATCTTTTGGTAGACCAGCTAGTAAATATGTGGACAGGATCATGGTGCGTTTTTGGTTTTGGTTACTCGTTTGTGAGAATGGGACGGGTTTGAAGGCGTCTGCCTCTGTAGTAAAAAGGGTGTAGATGTTTTCGGCTACTTGGTCTTGCTTCTCGCGGGAGATGAATCGTACGATGAGCGTGCAGAGTCGACCTAATGTATCCAAGACAGAGACATCGCGCAGTATTTTCGAAGAGTCATTCGTCGAAGCCAATGCTGCCCTTTTCGATAGTCCGACGACTATACGATCGTAGTAGCTATCAAGACTGACGTTTTGCGCGTCGTCTGGTTTCTTCTCCATGGCATGGATGATTGTCAACAGGATAATCCTGGCATACCGAGGATGAGAGCTGTCCCCTTGCAACAACAGGTCCAATTTATTCAACAACCGTCTAACCAGTGTCTCGAAGATGTTTCGTTGCGCGCTGATTTGAGCTAATGTGTCCAACGTGGTTATATATTTCAGGTCTGTGCCCTCATCTTGATCAGGCAGAGTAGCCATAAAAGCTGGCAATGTAATCTCCATGATGATGTTCGATTTGTATCGGGAGAGTTCTGCAAGTGCTGATACGGCATCCTTTTTCAGCGCCCCGGAGCCGACAACTTCCTCATTGAGCAAGATTTCATCCAGATACTGCACAAACAACCCAATTTCATTGTCCTGGAAAAAATTCCGCAGCGTCGACAAGCGCAAAAGACCTTGCAATGCAGTCTGGCGGAAAGAAATCTCTTCTTTGGCAGCACCCATCAACGCTTGACTAAACACCTCAGTGAACTGATCCTGGAATGCTGTCAATGGGTTCTCGAATTGCTGTGTGAACCCCTTATCTGCCCATGTCCCGTACAGATCAATGGCGGAATCCAGCAAGGTGACATATGTCTCTAGAAACGCTCTTTGCTTGGCAATAGAATCGGCTTCTTGGTAGATTGTGAACAGAGGTGCAACGACGGATTGTATGACGAGAATGAATGCTGGAATAGATGCAGAAGATACATGTCGCATGATTTCACGCGCAGGTTTGGCTTGTTTGGCTTGAGGTTCGCGAAGTTGATCGTTGCATTCTTGGATGATGGGTTTGAGGAAATGGGCAAGCGGCATTTCTTGCGAGACTTGTGTTGTGTGTTCTGATAGTCGTTTAACAATCACTTTCAACACATTCAGGGACATCTCAGACAGAAAATCCTCTTGGACGTTCAAAATCTCAAATTTAACGGCGTCCCAGACTTGGATGGAGTATCGCGACACTGTGTTGCGGTCGTAGGACTCTATACATGCAACCAATGCATTCAACGAGTCTCGCTAGAGAAAATGAGTATCATGCTAATTGACTGGGAGTTGTTTCGCTTACCTTGACATTATTCGATGTCGAATCAAGCTTATCAATCAACGAAGGAAAAGTATGAGGCGCAAACAGCGAGTTCGAAGCTATACAAGCTTGCAACCGATCCTTCAAATCCTGAGCCGTGATTCCATATGGATCGTTCGGGGGAGGTTTGAACGTAATTGGAAAGTAATTATACACGGAGTCGAAAAGCGTCTGCGAATATTAGCTTGAATCAGTCTGTTCGGGGAAATATGACTTACTTCAACATGATGGGTTATATCCCATTCCACCATCAACACTTTGAGGATAGAAAAGACAAGCATAAGATTGCGCGGGTCTTTCTCGCCGGCCATCAAATCCACAATGCCGACGAGGGATTCGTCGCCGAGTTCGTGGAGAGCTATTCTGTCAGACCGTATTTTCAGAGTGTTTTTCGAGGGCAACAAACCTGATCTGTGGTTCTCCATCAACCCATTGACCAACTGATAGATCTGATATCTCTGCGATTGCGCTCGGGCCTGCAACTCCTTGTAATGCTCGAATATCCTAACGACATCAGTCAATCCACCCATCCCGAAACGAGAAGCAAAGGTTCGCTCACGCCCTCGCAACCTCCTGCGCAAAATCCCTCGTAAACCTGTCCAACCTCTGCAATGTATCCAACCCCGTCATAGCCCCGCCATCCTCAATCCGATCACAAAAGAACGTCGTCAACACCTGAATCTGCTGCCTCGTCAAAAATTTGGGCGAAAACGCCTTGACAACCGCCGCCAAATACGAAACGGCTTTTCCGCGAATGATGGCGTCGTCGTAGTTTATGTATTCGCCGAGGGATTGGACGACGTCGATTAGGGTGGTTTGCTTGTTCTCGACATCTTTTTTTGTTAACCTCTTTTATCTAGCTTGAGTTGTTAGGCAATTTACCTTGGGCGGTTTGTTCGGCGATTGCGATAGCGGCTTGCTTATCGCGGTCCACCGTCAGCATGAATGTCTGCAAGGCCGACATCTTGCTGGTATTTACCAATTAATCGTTTAATGTTGGAGGTGAAGATGTCCCTCTTTTTCTGCGGCCGAAATCCGGTGCCGCATTTGTTATCGATAAGGTCACGTGGGTCTACTTCATACAACATTCATCACATTGTTTATTAATATGATACTGTAATCATAGATCATTTATTAGACCGAATGAGTAGTCTTGTTATATGTATCATATGTATCTCCAAGAGGGGTACTGACATCACGTGATATCCAGACGAGACGCCAAAGTGATTTGCGTCATACCAGTCAACCCCATCGAAACCGGCTTTCTAATCACCTCGTCGAAGTCGAAGTCGACAACTCGACACAATGAAGAATTCCGTCCAGAACGCCCAACTGGCTATATACGCTACAATACTGAGCTTGACGCTCGTCTGGCTCATTTTCACTGCTGCCGACACTGCTGCATTGGCTCTGCGAGAGTGGGAGTTTTTGCCTTGCGTTACCGGTACTAGGCATCATCGCATATCGACGGGCCAGCATCAACATCAACAGCCGCCGCCATTTAAGATTGAGTATCTCAAATTTATAGACGACGAAGAAGAAGAAGAAGAAGAAAAGGGCGATTCTTCAGCGCAAAACGTAATCATGCCTCCAGTCACAGGCGGCGACACCTCCAATCTAATCGTCTCCGACCTCCTCGTCAAAACACCCAAAATCAACGTCTTCGCCTCCCTAACGCGCGACTTCCACCCCATCGCAAGCCGTCTGAACGACAAATCCCAAAACACGACTGTTCTTGCACCCCTAAACTCAGCCATAAACGCTTTACCGCGGAAACCATGGGAAGATCCCGAGGACTACGAACACTTCGGTGAGGCGCAGGCATATAAAGGGGATGAAGGCAGGGATAGAGCGCAGAGGAATCTGCAGAGGTTTGTGGAGGCGCATTTGGTGCCCGTTAGTCCGTGGATGGAAGGGGAGGAGGTTGAGACTGTTGGTGGCGGGAAGGTGAAGTGGGTTAAGGAGGGGGATACTGTTTTTGTAAGTCTTTCTTCTATTTCTTCCTTTCGAGTTTAATATCGTTGGGTTGGGTTGGGTTGGTTGCTAACGTCGATATGTGATAGATTGAGCCGGGACATATTGAGGTTGATAGCACTGCTTCAGAGGTGTCGAATGGGAATGTCTGGGTTCTCAAAGGGGTTATTAACTATCGATGAATGAGCCCCGGCTGATTTTTTATGAACATGATACGATTTTTGGGATTCTTGGTACCTTAGGTATGATTTGGTTTCGTTCTGGTTTATATGACATCCGATGGGCTTGGTTTGGAATTTTCTTATGGATATCTATGATTGGACGGGGCGAGCTTTATGCCTTCAAGCTGGTCTTGAAATTTATTGTACATACGTGGCTCCTTTTTTTTTTGATACTCTTAAAGCGATACCGGGTTTTCCACCTACAATTGATGCATTGCTACCCTATTTGGGGTAATTATGAGCATACACTAGGAAAATATATTAACGAAACTGTAGATGAGCCTGAGAACCTAGCTACCTAGGTAGGTAAGTAGAAGCCTTAACCACATCGATCTAACACCTAGGTCAACTGGTATGTACCTATAGATCTAGTTGCTCAAGGTTCGATGCCTACATATGTGGTTATGTACCTACCTAGGAAAGCATTGATACATATGTAAACCACGTGCACTTACAAACATCCGCAAGTAGGATACCCATGTATCCCTGTATAAATTCTCCTTTTACATATTTTCGAATCTATTTTTCGATAGCCTTTTATGTATTTATTTTTATTTTCCTTGAACAGAATCCACCAGGGGTATTTGATAACAAACATTTCCATGTTTTTCAACGAAGCGGAAATAACACAGGAGTAGAAAAACAGACATGAATCGAAAAAAGGGGGGAAATATTGTATACACAGACAGAATCAGAGAATCGACTCAATCAATGAACCTTGGAAATCATCGAAACTGAAACAAAAAAAATAACCTTCGTCTGACAGTCAACTACTCGTCACCAAGAGACCAACTAGGCTGGAAAACAGCCCGACTAGCCCTCTTCGGCAGCGTGGCGGTAGTCTTATTCTTCGACTCGTCTTCATTCTCATCAAAATTATCCCACGACGATTCCATCATCTTGACAGCCTTGACGCGATCACTGCTCACGGGTCTGCTGGTAATATTCTCCTCTGCAGATGCTGCCGCAATATCGGATGGAGTTGGGTCCCGGACTTCCCAATGGGCATCAAAATCCTTTCTGCGATGGATATTGTTGACGACTGTGCCGAGGGGTTGCTTGGGGGTTGGATTGCCGTCTTCGTCGTATACGTTGTTGTCATACAATCCTTGACCCTTGTTGCCGAATGAGCTGATCATGCGCTTGCCTGGGTGCAAAGGTTCGGGTTTGTTGTTCTCGTCGTCTGTCTCGTCGAGGTGGAAATGAGTCTCTGCGTCGCGGCGTGGTTGGACGACTCGTGGGCGGACGGGGGGTGTTTCGATGTTCTCTTCTTCATTGTCGCTCCAGCCGAAATGACGCACGTCCTGCGCACGAACCTTTTGACGCGGCTTTTCGGGTGTATAGAAATCCGCAAAGTCCCACTGAGACATGGGCCGAGAGCGAACTGCTGGAGTATCCTTGACTTCGCGCGCGGCATTGGCCTCGGCACCAATCTCGAAATGGCTGAATTTTTGGGGGTGGGTCTTGTATTGACGCTCCTTTTCGGGCTCGGCACCATCTTCGCCTAGGTCGAAGACGCGGATGGGTTGGAAGTTCTTGGTTGATCCGGCTCGTGGCTGCTGAGCGGCTTCGGCTTCGTGCTGCTCAACGTCGAATACGCGCACGGGTTGAAAGCCCTTGTTGGAGCCAATCTTGGGCTTGATGGGGCTTGAAGTGGCCTCTTCGTCGTCGTCTTCACCACCAAACACACGAACAGGGCGGAAATGCTTCGTTGAACCAGCGCGAGGCGAAATAATGATATCGCGAGCCCGAGGAGTGGACTCGTTCTCAACGTCGTCGCTACCAGGGAAAATCTCGCTGGGGGCGCGTGAAGGAGGTCTGGACGAACCAGGTGCTTTTCCAATTGCTGCTGCAACGGGAACCTGCTCTTGGGGCGGAGGCGTGGTAATGCCCTGCGCAGTTGCTACATTGACAATCAATTTCGACTGGTCTTTAGCATCGCGAATGGGCCAGTTCTTTCCACGAGAACCGATGACCTCGACTTGTTTCAAGAGCGAACCTTGGTCCCAGTAGATTCTGACCTGTTGCACTTGGGATTGCGAATTGAAGCGGACAATGTGAATCTGCAGTCATCAGCAAGGTCATATGCATTATGCACCACAAGCAAATCAACGTAGGACTACGTACCGTCGGAAAAGTCACCACGCGGTCGGCCAGGAAATTATCGTCCAACGAAGGCAGATACGCCCCGCCCCCAGTCGCAAACTCCAGTGTAGTCTCCACGTCCAGGACAAGGGTATCCGGGGTCTCGACAATGCTGAGGATCTTGTCTCCCTTTTTCTTGACTGCCTTCTCCTGGTTGCTTAGATGCTTGATGACCTGTTCGCTGCCCGTAATTGAGGTTGTGGTCGTGATGTAGTTGAGAGAGACATCGGGGCTAAGGATGCCAGAGGTTGGGGTGGAGAGGAATCGCTCGTAGACTGCTTTGAGCGCCATGTCTTGGACTTCGATCAAGTTGCAAGAAAAGATTGTTGGCACTTTGCGACGCAGGAAGTAAGGCGGGGTAGGTAAACAATCAACGGAACGAGAACAGATGAAATGAGTGGCTGTTCAAGTCAACTGTTCGAGTTGAATGTTATGCGAGGGAGGAGATGCAAGAGGAGAGAGAGGAAGGAAGATGCCGAGGCGGCGGACTGCAGATGTAAACAATGGCAAAGGAATGAGGGAGTGAGACAAGAAGAAGAAGACGAGTCAGGAAGACAATTGTTTGTATCTGTATTTAATAAGTTAATCTGCTCGAATGTTTGGTTCGCGCTCCGCTAGAGCCCTTGGTTTGCGACGGAGTCAGGGACAGTGCCAGGAACAGAGGGACTCCTTCTCCACGCGTTCCTTTATTTATTTTGTTACACGTAGTCTTACTCTTACCCTCTGCATACTGTACTCCGGACGTGTTGCACGTCCAACGCCTGGGGCCGTTGCTGGAAGACGATAATCTAATCAAACCACTCTGGCAGGAGGGACTAAGCAAGGGCACCAGTGTTTCATCTTTTAGTCTACTGCGCTAGGCCTAGTAGGCTGTGCCAGTAATCTAGCACGGAACGCTACTGTTAGACTTTACAACGGTTCTTCTGTTCTAGAAGATGGCTGATTATTCTTTACATAGTAGATACAATCCGATTCTGTCAATATTCAGAGTGCAATTTGAATGACTCGGTGACTCTACCGTAGGGAGTACCTAGGTAGTCATGGTGCTAGTGTATGTGGGTGCATATTCTCCGTCTAAGAAATCGCCCGAGTCTAATCATTAATGGCCATTCTAGAATTCTTATTAGAGGATCGCATGGCCCACTCCTTCTAACCTCTGCTATGTTACAATTGTTAGTAACTTGTTACTGTATCAGTTCGGTTTAGTGCCCAGAGTAAACTAAGTTGACTAACTCATACTGTGTTGGTATTTATGTACGGTGACTATGCCAATTCTGTGATGCGCCGCAAAGTAGTTGAAAGTACAGCTTAATGCGATCATCCATCCAGCTGTTGTCTCGTGCTGTAACGATACAGTTTATACTCTTTTCTGATATCGCCAATGCTTTGTGTTTATCATTAACCCGTTGCGACTTTGTATGTTTGTAGCTTACTTCAGTGCCCGCATTCGCCTGAGGAGTTACCTGTCGCAGTCAGGAGCAGTCATGCCGCGCCATCATCGTAGGGCAACCGTCGGAACAGAATCAGCATGATGTTGTGTTCTGAGGAGATGATTCAATCTCTATACACGGTGGGAGAGTCTTAGAGAGTGCTGTTGTAAAATTGTCAGTAACCAAGTCAATCGTAATCATGCGTATGTCTTACCCAAGGAAATCTTCCTTAATGGTGCCAATCGCATTGATCGCAGACACATCCGGCTTCACACCCAGTATCTTCAACCGCAGACTCGTCCCTCGCTCAATAACTTGGTCTGCATGATCTGTATATTGGGGCGGCACGGTGCCGGGTTCCCACTTGATTTCTGATGGTATATTTTTGCGCGCGATAAAGACTGACAGGGGACCGGCGAGTGTGAAGATACCGGTAGGTTTAACCGAGGTCACGATAGCATCGACCTACATCAGTCAGAATTAAGGAAAAAAAAGCGCATAGAAGAGAGAAAGAAAGCGTACTGTCTCCCCTCGGAAAGGCTTCCATATGATGGCGCGGTATTTGATGGTATATTCTGCATGTCCGCTTCCCGGTATCACTCGTCCGTCGCCAATATCCACCATGTCCATAACACAAATCACGAAATGGTCACCCGTACATCGTCCCTCTTCCTCTTCGTTCAGCCGGTTGATGAGGTATTCCTTGACATTGGGTCCGAAAAAGGAGGGGTGGAGGGTGACGACTTTGGTTTCCTCTTTGAGGAAGAACATTCTCTCTGCTTTCGAGGAGGTTTTATCCGAAAAATGAGTGTATCCGGGAATCGAGGAGTAGGCGATATGTATCGCTATGCAAATAGCTCTTGATCAAAATCAAAAGAAGGAACCGGCCAAGATCAGCATGTCCAAAGGCAATGCGAATGAAAGAGCTTTTTAGACCAGAGACATGGAGACAAGGATGGACAGACACAGGTATTTTTGTCGCAGGACCTTTTGTCTGTCTTTGTTGAGAGGCAGGTCTCCTTTGTGCTGCGCCTGCGATGTACGTCGCCAGTCAACGTCTTCTGCCCCGAAGTCGATGTGGTGAAGAGAGGGAGCTTCCAATCATCTCAACGCGGGATTCCGAGCTGCTTTCCATATGCGATCACGTGACCTGCGGCCCACTATGTTGCCTGGCCTTAGCCACACCAAACTCAATATAGTCTTCAACCATGACCTTCAAAATGTTTTGTATCTTGGGCTGATAGCTAGGTAGTATTGCCATGATATTGCATGGGCACGTAGATATCATACTACATCAGTCCACCGTGGATAATAACGTGGTCGCTCATTTACCTAGGTAAATCTTGTTGAAAACGTCTAAATACATTTGTAGCCCGGGACACAATGATATATACCATCTTCCCTGTAACATCCCTCGAATGAAATCAAAACCAACCAATCGAGTTCAGGCTTAAATAATAATGTGAAGGAACCTGTCATATCACCCCATTATTCGAGCATAAATCGAATGCGGGGAATATGTCATCCAGACATTTGTTTGGTGGAAATCGCCTCGGCATACAGCGGGCTTGTTAAGTTCTCAGTTACATAGTACCATCATGCAACGACACCCAACCATCCAGACAACAACCGTCTCGACAACCACGCAACGATCTGCACCGTCCCAACGGAAGAGTCGAGGATTATATCGACACTTGAACAGTTTTATATCTTTTATAAAATCGCAGTACTCTGAAGCACAGTCTATCACTCTTTGGTCGGTCGTTGGGAGCTCCACGTACAAAACGTCTCATAATGATGGCTTTGGATCTCGAGAGACAACTCGTCTTTGTGAGTCCCCGACAGATACAATATTCTTCTAGTTTGAGTGGCTTGCTAATCATCCATTAGTATGGCGCTTACCATCACAATCCGGTATGTGATTACTCTTCGTGCTGTCATGCTTCAAATCGTCTCATAAGCGTCCAACAGGTCAATGTCCGGATACACATGATTTTCGTTCCCATAATCCTTATCACCAGCTTCCAAATAGTAAGCCTCTCTCTTCCTTCTTCCTGAGAAACCTCGCATACTGACTGCATCACAGCTTTCAAACACACCAACACTCATCCCCCTACCGGACTTTCTCCAATACAAATACCTCCCCCTCAACGCCGGCACAATCCAGTCTCTCATCTACGCCCTAGGCTACCTACTCCTCGAACCGGTCGTCGGTCTCGTTTGCGTTCCAACTTTGCTAGGTGCCGCCGCCTACATGAATTACCTAACAATGACCTACGGCGCAACGGCAACATCCTGGTCCTCGGGAATCTTTATTGTATCCTGGATTGCCCAATTCATTGGCCATGGAGCCTACGAGGGACGGTCGCCGGCGCTGTTGGATAATCTGTTCCAAGCGCTGTTTTTGGCGCCGCTTTTTGTGTTTTTGGAGTATTTGTTCATGTTTGGGTATCGGCCGGAGTTGCAGCGGAGGGTGGAGGCGGAGGTGCAGAAGAAGATTGCGCAGTTGAATGAGGGGAAGAATAAGTGAGGATTGAATGAGTGGGAATCGAGGAGGTGGTAAGAGTGAAGCGGTTGATATCCTGGTGTTGGACGGCTTCGGTTCAACGGATGCTCGGAATTTGCGGAAATGGATACGAGGACATGAGGAGATATTGATAAACCTGTCCAGATAGAGATTCTGGACTCGAATTCCTGGTAGGAAATGGTCGTTGACTACCTAGGGAGTTATGGGTTACTTTGATGAAGTAATGTGTGAGCTGCATAGGGCTTGATTTAACTTGTGTTTAACTTAAGACATGTGCGTTTTGGCGACGAAGGCGTTAGATATGGCGATACGATCAATGTGATACAATTGAAGTTATGGACAGCAGTCTATTAGACAGTGAGTTGTGAAGTGTAAATGGGGATGTACCTAAGTATGGATGCTTCTGCCGTAGAAGAAGTGATGCCTTTGGTGCCTTACTGCCTGGCGCGTCGCCCAGGCGTTAGTCAGCAGAGGGAATTTTAGCAGCCGAAATGACCCGGTTGGACAAGTGGCCGCAACACCGAGTGCGGATGATACAGACACGACTGTTGAATCAACACAGCTATATTCAAGTAGATATATAAATTATATCAATTGCAGAATATCGTAAATATCAGCTCGCACAAAACAGAATCTTCAAGTATTCCAGCTGTAGTTTTGGCAGGGGATTCTCGGAACTAGGGCGGAGTCGGACCACTCGAGCCAACCGGGTTTAGCGCTCGTCCTGGCAACCCGCTGGCTGGCTGCTGGCAAAGCTCTCCCGTCCACCACAAACCTCTCTTCTCCCCTTCCCTTCGACCCTACCACTCTCTCCATCCTCCTCCAATTAACCCATCTCTCTTCAGAGAAAAGACCATCTCCCAACTCTTTTCTGAACTCCATATACACACAATGTTCAGGAACGCTTTGCGGCAATCCAGCCGCTCTGTGGCCGCTGTCTCCGTCTCTGGCAGACTCGCTTCGGTGAGTACAATCCCTTTCCCGGCTTCCCAAGTCCATTCCAGCCGCTGCCGACCGTGAAGAGCCTATACGATATTTTTTCATCAACCCATTCCACCACCCCGATGACCAATTCGATCCCAATTCGATCCTCGATGGGTTATATGATATCTCAATTGATCATTGCAATTGTTTTGGCGCGTTTTCATGGGGTTGCGCTGTCGCTAACAAATTTTTTCCGTCGCTTGTAGGCTCGCGTTGCTGCTCCCTCTCCCTTCGCTGCCGGTGCCAAACAGGTCCGCTCATATGCCGCCGAGGCCAAGGCCTCGCCCACTGAGGTCTCCTCGATCCTTGAGCAGAGAATCCGTGGTGTTCAGGAGGAAGCTGGTCTTGCCGAGACTGGACGTGTCCTTTCCGTCGGGTATGATACTTCAATCATCAACATGCGGAATTATCAATCATGTCTATGATTGAGAATGCTGCGATGCAATAAGGACTGTAAGCTGACTCTGATAGTGACGGTATTGCCCGTGTCCACGGTTTGAACAATGTCCAGGCTGAGGAGCTTGTCGAGTAAGTTGATCCACCCTGCAGCCACAAGACATGGCCTAACAACGAATAGATTCGCCTCTGGTGTCAAGGGCATGACCATGAACTTGGAAGCTGGCCAGGTCGGTGTTGTGCTTTTCGGTTCTGACCGTCTCGTCAAGGAGGGTGAGACTGTCCGCCGTACCGGAGAGATTGTACGTTACAATTCTGTTTATATACTAGATCGATCAAGGCTAATTCTTATAGGTCGATGTTCCTGTTGGTCCCGAGCTTTTGGGCCGTGTCGTTGACGCTCTTGGTAACCCCATCGATGGAAAGGGTCCCCTCAACACCAAGGCCAAGGCTCGTGCTCAGCTCAAGGCCCCTGGTATCTTGCCTCGTCGTTCCGTCCACGAGCCTGTCCAGACTGGTCTCAAGTCCGTCGACTCCATGGTTCCCATCGGTCGTGGTCAGCGTGAGTTGATTATCGGTGATCGTCAGACTGGTAAGACTGCTGTCGCTCTTGACGCCATCCTTAACCAGAAGCGCATCAACGCCACCAACGATGAGTCCAAGAAGCTCTACTGTGTCTACGTTGCCGTCGGTCAGAAGCGTTCCACCGTCGCTCAGCTTGTCAAGACCCTTGAGGAGAACGATGCCTTGAAGTACTCCATCATCGTTGCTGCTACTGCCTCTGAGGCCGCTCCTCTGCAGTACATTGCTCCTTTCACTGGTAAGTTTATTTTTTTTTCCTTATTCCGATTTTATTTCGTTTTTTGTACATTGCATTTGGGCTGCCCGCCCATTTGAAGAAACATTTGGCCAGCAAGCGCCATTTAGCCGCCGCTGCCGCTGCCGATGAGGAACTTGCCGCCGAAGAGTGCGACTCTCCGTCGGATTAGCACCTTTTATCTGCACCGTTTTTTGGCCTGTTTTAACTTTTATCAACACATTTTAACATGCATCAACACGTTTTAACTTGTATCAACAGGATGCGCAATGGGGGAGTGGTTTAGAGACCACGGCCGTCACGCCGTCATTATCTACGACGACTTGTCCAAGCAGGCCGTTGCTTACCGTCAGATGTCCCTCTTGCTCCGTCGCCCCCCCGGTCGTGAGGCTTACCCCGGTGATGTTTTCTACCTCCACTCCCGTCTTCTCGAGCGTGCCGCCAAGCTCAACGACAAGCACGGCAGCGGTTCTTTGACTGCTCTCCCCGTTATTGAGACCCAGGGTGGTGATGTGTCTGCTTACATTCCTACCAACGTCATTTCCATTACCGATGGTCAGATCTTCTTGGAAACCGAATTGTTCTACAAGGGTATCCGTCCCGCCATTAACGTCGGTCTCTCTGTCTCCCGTGTCGGTTCCGCTGCCCAGGTCAAGGCCATGAAGCAGGTCGCTGGTTCCCTCAAGCTCTTCTTGGCTCAGTACCGTGAAGTTGCTGCTTTCGCTCAATTCGGTTCCGATCTTGATGCCTCCACCAAGCAGACCTTGAACCGTGGTGAGCGTCTTACCGAGCTTCTCAAGCAGAAGCAGTACTCTCCCATGGGTGTCAGCGAGATGGTTCCTCTTATCTTCGCTGGTGTCAACGGTCACCTTGACAACATCCCCGTCGCCAAGATCGAGAAGTGGGAGGAGGACTTCACTGCGTACCTCAAGTCCAACCAGGCTGAGGTTCTCCAGACCATTGACAAGGAAGGTCAACTCAGCAAGGACCTCGAGGGCAAGCTCAAGGATATCATTGTTGAGTTCAACAAGAGCTTCTCATAGGTGAGCAGCCGCAAAAAAGATTCCGGGGTGTTTGTAATGCCCTCCATGTATTGTCATATTCCTAACACTATCTGTGTATAGACAAGATAGCTTGTGTACAATTTGAGACCAGTAATTTCTTTTGTTCACTATCTTCCACTATCTCCGAAAGACCACGAATAATACTCGCCAATTGGTAACAGTTATTTCCTGCATTGCCTCGAAAGATGTTGGTGGTATGGTACTGCATGTCTGCATCTTTCTATCATTTAGATCTTAATTTTTGGGTCAGTCATGGTGGATGAGCAGACTTGATAAAAGCGAGGTCAATTGTTTGTTTCTTTTGTGTCGTTCAGCATTGTTTGTTACCTGTATTCTATGCACAATATTATTTCATCTGACTTTTACCTTAACTCGTATTTCTACTTAATACCTAGTCTTAAAACAATAATGTCTAAGTATATCGCATATATAATCTTGTAAGTATCAAAGGGGGATTCCCGCCGGGATCGGATCGATGCTGTCATCTTGCCCGCGATAAGATTGGCCCGCGCCCAAAAATTTTATTTTATATTTCCCTCAACCCCGCGTTCCTACAATTCACAATCCTTCTATTCTTTTGTTCATTCATTCTTAAGTATATTAACAATGGCATCAGAAGCCCCCAGCTGCAAGGTCGTACTGGCCAAAAACATCGCCAATGGCCTCCTACAAGAAGTGCACGAAGGCCTCAAAACCCTCGGCAAGAAACCGCATCTCGTCGGATTTTTGGCAAACACAGATCCTGCGGCGCGCATGTACGCGGATTGGACTGAGAAGACCTGTCACGAGAAGTATTCCTCCCTCCCTCCCCTCCTTTCTCTACATGTTGGAAAGGTTCTGACTCGAGTGTGTCTTGTGCTTCGCAGTGGCTTCCAATACACCCGCCGCGACGTCGACAAAGAAGAAATCGAAGAAGCCATCCTGGCCGCCAACGCCGACGACGCCATCGACGGCATAATCATTTACTACCCCATCTTCAACACCCGCCAGGACCAATACCTGCAACAAATCGTGGACGTATCCAAGGACGTCGAAGGGTTGAGTCACCGCTACGTCTTTAACATGTACCAAAACATTCGCTTCTTGGATGAAAATCCATCGGCAGACGGCAGCAGCAAAGGTGAGGTTGGTGGAAGGCAAAAGTCGATCTTGCCATGCACGCCGCTTGCGATTGTGAAGATTTTGGAGTATTTGAGGGTGTATAATACCATTCTCCCCTACGGAGACAGGCTGCATGGGCATACGATTTGTGTCGTGAATAGGTCCGAAGTCGTGGGTCGTCCACTTGCGGCTCTACTTGCCAATGACGGCGCATGCGTGTACAGCATCGATATCACAGGTGTCCAAAGATTTACTCGTGGCGAAGGGTTGAAAAAGCGCAGACACGAAGTCGAGGATCTGGAAGGGTGGACCATCAAGGATGCCGCGCCGTTGTGTGATGTGGTTATCACCGGTGTTCCGGGCGAAAAATACAAATTCGATACTTCGCTGCTCAGAGGTGGAGCGGTGTGTATTAATTTTTCGAGTGAGAAGAATTTTGGGCCGGAGGTGAAAGAGAAGGCGTCTATTTATGTGCCGTCCATTGGAAAGGTGACTATTGTCGTGTTGTTGAGGAATTTATTGGTGAGTCTCCTCCTTTCAAATGTGTTGACATGTGCTGATTCTTATGACAGAGAATCGTCGAAAACCGTGCGGCTACGAAAGCATAGATTTCTTCTATTAAACAAGAGACATGGTGTTAAAATGATGTTTGATGTTTTATGATGTTGTATATTAATGACAATTGGAGTAAAGGTATATTTAGACGATAATCACGCTGATCTTGATAACATAACCCTAGATATAAATGCTCCGAATACATATATCAAAAACCCAACACGAACAACGAATTGAGGCCCTCCTCCTTGTCATATCATATCCATGCCATGTACCTATCTATTTCTTCTTCCCCTTCCCCTTCTTACTACTACTAGGCACAGACTCCTCAACAACACCAACATGCGCGGAAACATCCCCGGTCTTCTTCAGAGTTTCTTGCTCAGCCTCCTTCAAAACATCAATTTCCCTCGCAAGCCAAGCCCTGAACGGCTCCGGATGGAAAGTTCCATTCGCCGAAAACCACGCCGTGAAGGGCGACTCAATCTCCTTGCGCTGATAGATTTTGCCGGTGGGGGATGCGTATTGGATCTTGATTTTGTAGATGGGGCTATGCTTTTTTGTGAGGGATTGGATCGTTAACTACCGAAAAAACCAAGTCAGCAACAACGTTTCTTTTTTTTTTTTTTGTAGAGGAAGGGTGACGAGAAGGGGAAAGGGGTATAATACGTACGGCATTCCCATCCCGTCTAACACCCCTAAAAACCTCCCCAGCCTCCACAGCCCAAATCCAGTATTGCAACAATGTATTCAGCAAGAAATACACTCCAACCGCCCATTTCACCCATACCGCTTCTGTAGCTTCCCAGCCCAATTGACGGTCCAGATAGAACGTGACGCCGGCGATTGCGACGGCAGTATATCCCAGGACGAAGCGGATGGTGGTTTTGGAGTTGTCGCGTGTAAAGGTGTAGGGTTGCGGGAGGGTGCAGAGGTATGGAGTAAAGGCATCGTCGGTAGTGGTTTTCAAATCTGTTTATGAGAAATGAGTTCGATGTCTGTTGGAGAGCTGTATGTGTGTCTGGGGAATAGGTGGCACGAACCATTGAGAGAGTAGACGGGCACCTTGGGCGATGCGGATGCCATTTTGTTCTTTTCCAAACTACTCTATAGTTTCACTAAAGAATCGAGTTTAGTCTGTACTCTCAATTTCGAGAAAATATGTTGTGTAAGCAGAGGAGGACTGTATGTAGAATCGTAGATAAGAGTTGCGGCGAGCTGTCCATAAATCTGGCTGGGCTGGTTCCCGCTAATGTGGATCCTACCATAACCCGCTAAGGACTCATAAACTAACCCGATCTTAACCTCACTTCACCAACAACCTACAACATATAACGGCGGCATTGCATCCATCAGCAGTACGCAGTGCTTCAACATGGCTGTTCAAGGCTTGGAGCAGACGATCGTTCGCGATCCAGCTCTTTTGTGCGTTTCCCATCCGGAGGAATGGTATTATATGAGGCTGGCTGACGTTAATGAAGTTACTGGATTCTGATACCGATCACAATTGTCATGGTATACCCCCCTACATATCCAGATACTCTGTCTGTCGAAAATATGCTAATATTGTTACAGATATTGACCGGCATCCTTCGCCATTACGCAACAGTCCTCATGAACTCCCCTCCCAAACCAGCAGCCACCTTGCTCGAATCCCGCGAACGCCTTTCGCTCATCCACGGCGTCAATCTCCGCAACAACGCACCCGCCGTTTTGACACCTGAAGGTTTCGCATCTCGCAAAGAGTATCTTATTGCTGCCTACCAGAGCGGCGCATTCCTCAAAGACCCCGAGAACCGTGGCCAACCACCCGCAAACCCCATGTCTGATCCAGCCGCTATGGAGGGTATGATGGGTATGATGAAGGGGAACATGATGATGATGATTCCGCAGACGTTGATTATGAGTTGGATCAATGCTTTCTTTTCGGGCTTTGTTATTTGTACGGGTCTCCAACCCTGAACTTTTTCAGGAATTATAGGCTGACGATGGGATAGTAAAACTGCCTTTCCCTCTGACGATCCGCTTTAAGTCCATGCTTCAATCTGGCGTTGCGACTCGCGATCTTGATGTGCGATGGGTATCGAGTTTGTCATGGTATTTCCTTAACTTGATGGGTCTTCAATCCATATTTGGATTTATCCTCGGTGCTGATAACGGTACACACCCCTCTCCCTCCCTCTCCTTTCCATATAATACTTATTCAATACTGATGACGGACAGCCGCAAACCAAATGTCCCAACAAGTGGCAATGGCTAACCCCGCTGCCGGCGCAAACCCATTCCAGCCAGGCGCTGATCCTGACAAATTATACAAGAGCGAAGCGGAGAATTTGGAGGTTATGGAATATTTCAGTTTGTTGGACGGTATTGAGGAGAGGGTGTTGCATAATTGGAAGTCATAGTCCTAGTTGGTGGGTGCGTTATTGATTGCATTGCTTTTGAAAATGTATGTTATTGTCATGTTGTTAGGGTGGTGAGCGGGCTTTCTGTCATAGAGCCTGGTATAAAATATTCGTTGTTTCTGGTTTATATAGAGGATGATGGGTAATGTCATTCGGTTGTACAGAGACCTTTACGGAGAAGGCCTATCGCAGTGTCATCATAGGAGTCAACGTGCACGCAGCGTTAAAGCGTACCTTGGTAAGAAAGTGCCATGTATATAGAATATCATCATCAGACCAGCTTGAAGGCATAAAGCTCGTCTTGTTTATTAATATATCCCAAATCCATCGCATTGATGGTGCTAAAGCCGAAGACGAAGATGAAATCGAACAAAAAACCAGTAGTCGTCCCAGAAATATAATATAAAATCAAAGCCGTCCCAACCTTGGAATCATTGACAATCAATAACCCCCTTATGTCAGAACCCAAACATTCCCATTCGACAACTCCGAAGGAGTGCTATCAACCTTTGCTGACTTGATGTCCAGACTCAATCTGCCCATCAAGTCAGCAACCCATCCAAGTCAACGTCAAATCGACAAAAAAGACTTAACAAAAGCAGTATGTATCACCCTACTTAATTTGAGCTGTCGTTGCCTAGGGCATTAAAGGTGTCCGTATAAAATCACAAGTCTGCGATCCGGAAGAGGCAGGGATGGACAAAGTTACATTAGTGTTGGCTAGAGTAAGATAACGTTTAGGAAAAAATGGGTAAATGTTCCAGTTAGATGCTACCTGCACTTTCCCTCTCCAATCGTCACATATTGCCGATGATTCCCTTGCGTTGGTCGACTACGTACCTAGGTATAGGTGAACCCTAAAAACTGAAGACTCTGCCGATTCTCGAAAAGGAAGCCAAGTGGATCATTAGATGATGATTGAACATTCACAGTAGCTGGGTGGGCTGTAAACACGCATCAATTATAATCTTCTTTACACCATTCTTGTGCAGTATTACCACTGTTTCTTGAGTGATCTTCTGTGCTGGCTGGGACGGCACCCGAGAATGATGAGGATGTTGTGAAAGAAAGAAGATATTGCCAAATGCTTGCCCAAGCTGGTTCCATGAATAGAGGTGATGTACTACGAGTCGGCGAAGGGAGGAAGCTGATCAAATTTTCTCGCCACGAGCTGAAGCGTGATAGTTGCACATGCGGCATAGCCCACATTGCAGGAACTGATCTGATGGAACATCTGGTATAGTTCCAGACAGATAGTTAGTACATGACTTGAAACCATGTTTTGGACGTCATTATAAGTAGGCGTAGCTCTACCGCTTTCCTCGAGAGATGCACCGTAGATAGTCCAGATGTCATAGCTCGTTATAAACGGAATCACCTGGGCAAGTTGCCCTAATTCTCTCCAGCGTTCTCATGTTGACCCAGAGCTTGTACCTCCGTGGAACTAGACACGTACCTAGGTAGATTCTCCATTCGATACCTAGTATCCAGCTTAAGTCATTGAGCACTCCGTTAATGACACCTTTATGTTAGTCTCCTTCATCTGATGAATATATCCACCGTGAGAACCCCATGTATCAAACCCGGTTACATACGTAGTACTCTCCGTCCAACAGTGGTCCAAGTCTAGAAGAGTTGGTTACCTAGGTATGTACTAATTTCAATCTAGGGAGAGTTCGCCCAAGCATCGAATTCACACTAGACTGTTGTACTGATTATATAGGTATCTATATATGTAGAATACAGAAAAGGAATATCCCAGTGGCTGGAGATTTGGAAACAAGTACGTACATGGAAATTTAGCTCGGAGTGTCGGAGTTTTGAGGTAAGTTGTTGGGTAGGTAGAAACAATTTTGAATCCTTGTCCTCAAGAGGGTAATACGTCTCAAGGATGTGATACGACTCATAGTGCTAGTTTTCCTTCATACAGCACATCATCCTTCTGAGGTCTTAGATCCAGAACTGCACAGTTTTTCGCTGCAATCAGTAAGTTCGAAGCAGCGTGGCCCTCTCCGGACTGTACGCGGAGATCGATCATATGATACGTACGCCGAGTGTCGATGAATCCAAAGACGGCAGTTCTTGACGAACTGTAGAAAATGAGCCGATGAAGATCGTGAGAGGTAACCTAGGTAGCAGCCTCATACCTATTCGGGCCATTTGCTTGGCCTATTTCGGCATATCTGCTACTAGAAATATGCCGTTGTATGTGCCTATTTCCCAAAAGATATCTCCATTCCGAAGTAAACATCTGTCACAGGACCAGAGAGGAAATTTTCCGAAGCATACATCTCGGTTGAATCTAATTGATCTGCGAAGTAAGTCCCTGCGGGGGGGCTCTGCTGAGACAAGGGCGTCATGGAGTCTTCGAGCCGCATTTCCTACATATAAGCTTAATATGCAATTACCTAGTTAGGTATCCCCTGGAAGTATAATCAACATGACAGAACTTTACCTACATATTGCGGGGTCAGCTCCAGATGTCCAGCCAAATTCATCATTCAAGGGCAAACAGTCAGCGGTGACCGACACTCCCCTGAAGATGTAGATCAACTAAGCCAAAGTGACCAGTTTGTTGAGACATTTAACCGATTATTGAGAACTTCGGCAGATGAATATAGAATCGTACCCGAATGTAATATCAGTCACGTATTTGGAAGGGTTTAAAAGATCTATATAAGACTTTAAGTATTCCTTCAACATTTCTATGATTTGATGCCGTGGGAAGGCACCAGACAACAATATATACAAGCTGACTGAAATCTCTTACTTCACGCTACGTTCGTTACACACTTTGCCTATCATGGTGAAATCGTACATTGTCGGGGTATTTGTCCTCGGACTTGCGTCGCTTGTCCTAGGACAGCAATCACTATGGGGCCAATGTAAGTTGCATTCATTGGTAATGGCTACCGTGATACTTATGAAGTGAACAGGCGGTGGTACAGGATGGACTGGTCCAACTCAATGCGTTAGTGGCGCTTGCTGCCAGCAGCAAAACCCCTACTACTCCCAATGTATTCAGGGGAACTGTTCACCTGCCAGTTCAACATCCTCAACAAAAACTACCTCAACATCCGTATCAAGTACTACTTCAGCTAGTCCTTCAGGAACTAGCCTTTCCTCAGGATGTGGCAAGACATTATCATTGCATAGTGGTACATATACGACCACTGTGAGCGGACAGCAACGCCAATACACTTTGACGCTTCCTCAAAACTACAGTCCTAACAAGGCATATCAACTAATCTTCGGTTATCACTGGCTGAGCGGAACTATGCAAGATGTAGTCAGCGGATCTTACTATGGAATACAGCCACTTGCCGGCAACAATGCAATCTTCGTTGCACCTCAGGGTCTCAATAATGGATGGGGAAACACGAATGGTGACGACATCACCTTCACAGACCAAATGCTCTCTACTCTTGAGAATGCCCTGTGTATAGACCAGACGCAGATTTACTCGATGGGCTGGAGCTATGGTGGCGCAATGTCGTATGCACTTGCATGCGCACGCCCCAATGTCTTCCGCGCTGTTGCTGTGATGTCTGGAGCCAATTTGAGTGGATGTAGTCCAGGCACTCAGCCGGTGGCATACTACGCGCAGCATGGGGTGAGTGATTCGGTACTCCCTTTCTCATTAGGTGAAGGGATCAGGGATACATTTGTCAAGGATAATCACTGTACACCAACAAACCCGCCCGCCCCTGCTGCTGGAAGTGGTACACATATCAAGACAGTGTACTCTGGTTGCGACTCTGAACATCCTGTGTGGTGGGTTGCGTTCGATGGTCCACATGAACCGCTGGCAACTGATGCTGGCGCGAGCTCTTCATGGACTCCGGGACAAATCTGGAGTTTCTTCTCTCTATTCCACTAAGTTCTCCTTTGACGGGGTGCCGAAGCGTGGAGGATAGTGTACCTAGGTGGCTATACGAATCGTATTTTCCCTGCCAGGCGGGGTCTTCTGATTTCAGCTGCCGTGCTTTTGTGAGGGCGCTCAATATTGTTATGTAACAAATGTTAGGAATCATATTAGCATAATCGGTAACCAAGCTGGCCACGTAACTGGGATGTGTCGATTATGGCAAATACCGCAGCCTTAGGCATCAAGATCTAGGATTTCTCGATCCAAATTAGGGCATCTGAATGATTTGCTTTCTCTCCCCTTCATGTGACGATGCAGAGCTGAACGCCAGACCGCAAAATGTTGGGAACCAACTAGACCAAAAAGCTGCGCGCTTACTAGATGAATGAGTAAAGTTCATTTTCCTTTCTTCCCTTTTTTAAAATTGTGTAGAGCTAATAGAAATAATACAGTATACACTTGCTTGTTTACCAAGCAAATGCACCATACTAGTTTTATCTCATACCATGAACCAGCGCGCGCGATAAAATTTACCTTCCAAATGAATTGTTTGCCTCCTTCCCCAGCTGAGAAGGTTGATCGTATCAGCAAAGAAGGTCCTCCATTGTGCTTGAACATATATAGTCGAAACTGGGCTGAAACTAATGCTTTTCAGGTCAGAGCGAGGAAGCTCCTCTTTGTAACCCTGTTCATTTGTTCCCACACGGTGATCCACAGGGATGAATCCTTAATGTACTTGTTGATCACATCCTGACCGTGAAGGAACTCTCCGGACGACATGTTCAATGCATGAATGTCCAGATCTGTTGGAATGAGGAATGTTCGCTCGTTAGGTACAAAAATTAGGTCGTGAGGCGCGTCCCATTCATCCCGGAGATAAGCATACTCGCTCCATTCTGTATAAGTCGTGGAGGAATTCGGTATATTCCACTGACTTACAGGCCGGTCATCAAGGGGCTTTGTATTACACAAATGCTCCTGGTAGAGATACCCGTTGATCAAGCCAGAAGCAGGATTTTTACCATCAATCGAGGCGTTCATGCCTGCTGCCCACAGTATCCCCGTGCCTTCCTCCCAGACCAATGCATGCACATCTGGCAAATGATCTATTCTTTGAATTGGGCTTTGATTTCACAGCTGACACCATTACTCATATTGTAGACCGCGATTCCATCATTTTGGCTTTGACCAGAAGTGGCTATCGCTATCAAATTGTCTGGGAGTAGCTCCAATGTATGCGAATGTCTCAACAGTTCATCATTTGCACAAACGCCCCAGACTACTTCCTTGTCATGGAGCGGATCTTCAGGAGTATGCTTGAGGACAATAACAGCATCGCCGTAGATAGCTGTGATAATATCACCAGTCACTATTGTTTGACGTCTGTTCTTGAACTTCCGCCTTTAATGCAAGCGCGGAGTCTGCTGGGTAGTTCCGTCTTCAGATCACTTTCCACATTCCACTTCCACATAGTCGTTTTGTTCGGCGCGATTATTCTTATCTCAGGGTGTGAAGCACCAGTTGCCAGAATACTGGTGAGGATTCGTATAGGAGATTCTTCACCCAGGGCTGGGGTTCCTAACGCAATTTGCTCCTCCATTGACTGATAAGGAGGGTTGGAATCCAGCGTGTAGCCATTTGCCACTAATCCATATAAGGCCACGAGACCAAAAGGATACATTACGGTACGTTCAATAGAGAACTTTTAAGCTTGATACTTGATAATGGTAGGGCACGGATTAAAAGGTTCTGATCATTCCATACAGTTCAATATTTATAGACTGAGTGCCTATTCAATGACGCGTAGTGATGTATAGTTATAACATACATTGTGCATTCGGAAGTTCGGAGTAGTGGCTCCGTTGAAGGATGGAAGTTTTTTGAGTTACAGCATTTGGGAACATTCGAATATACATAGTAGGGAATTGCAGACCTCACCCCTAATGCCCAGACAAGTCGGTGCCGCAAACGGAACGACTCATAATAGACTGATCTTCATTCAGTCACGTTCCAACAATTGATCTGTACCTAACGGGTACATTGCTGAGGAGCTTTCAGGCTTTTCCAGCTCCTCTGCGAGTGCTTTAGCGTGCAGTATTGAAGTATATACGGCAACACAAAGCGAACACAAAGACAACTCAAGAGAAGCATGTCAGCAACTTCAGGTTTATAAAGCCTACTAAAACAAGCTAGATAGTGGTGAGGCATAGACTACAATGCCGACGTTTGCTTTGTAAGTTGCGGTATATGCTAGCCCTCTTGTTGAAATGACTAGATAGACGATTTTGACCTTCGGATGCAAGCGGACCGGTCTATATTGTTAAGCACAATTAGATGAGACCTATTCTCTGGTTTATGCCAGTAGCCAGGACTGCTCACCTAAAATGAGAAGGGCTTCAATCTCGGCGCCTGTAGTGGTTTGTTCAGTTGAAGAGCGAACAACCCCTGAATAGTGGGCCCGCAGTCGCTCTCTGAGATTGTAAGTACAATATAGGTAGTGAAACCACGGGGATGGAATGAAAGCATAATGTCAATGGCGGAGACTTCTCCACTTGACAACAAACACAGTCTTACCTTACGCTATGTTGTGTATAGTAATGGACCACTCTCAACACTGCACCTGTTTCCTACGCTCCTAGATCCTCGAGGGCATGCCCTTCTGTTACACGACAGCATATGATCCTAAACGAAGAAGACCGTTATTTTGAGGTTGTATACAGATCATGCAAGGATAAAATCTGAATTTAATCTCTTGGGAGGGATAAACGGCAGATGGGATATCGGTATATATGATCCTGGCTGCCACTTTATCAAAGAACTCATCTTCTCCTGACAACTGAGAGTCCAAAGACAAGCTATTTACCACGATGGAGAGCACTGACTGGAATATGAGGCATGTACTCCAGTTCTTTTCCGTCAATATTTTCTTCATAGACATAGGTATGACTTGCTAACGCCACGCCATAGCGAGTATCCGACCGCGTAAGTTTGAGATTTATCGTTCCCTCTGAAATGCCGTGATAACAGCTGAAATAGTAACGAGCCCACAAATAAGACGGCCGAGGCGTTGTCGATAGTCCGATGTCCACGGAGTACTGCCTGGATAACATGAACTTAAGCTGGCAGCAGGGACGAAATGACGGAAGAGCAAGCAACAGCGTTTGCCTTGGGAATGGCCTCCCGCGAATTACGACTCATTCCTCTCTCCGTGAAGTAAAGTGCAGAAGGATCTAGGACGAAAAGCTCCTCAAGCGTCTGGCCACCTCTGCCTGGTTAGATACGATTCCCGTTCCCTGTCCATATGTTTAATAGCTCTACTCACTTCCCAGCAGGGCATGAGTAAGCAGAACACTGCTGGCTCGGCGATAACGTTAAGCTGCTCTTCGAGGATGGAAAGTACTCTCTGGGCAAAGACCGAGCACTACTATTTAAGAAACGGCTAGATTTTAGGGCTAGCAGGGGACTTTTTCGGTAGTACTAGTGCTCCTATCAGCGACGGCTTGACTCCCGATGATTGTATTGCCAACTTTGTCCTCGCGTGGAACACTATGGGAGAATCCAATGCTGCCCCAGGCCAAATCAAGAGCATTCTTAGCCCCCTGGAAGATGATAAAAAGCTGTGGCCCAGGCGCATCTCGATGGCAAAGATCCATCAGTGGATGTGTATTCCCATCTCAAACCGATCGAGGACAAGATGTCTCTGAAGCTAAAAATTAATTACGGCTGGCCATGCATGGGCCCTTGAAAAGGCCCCAAAGGGTTTTTTGGAAGATGCATACACCATAAATGCATTTGCATACCACTATTTGCAGGATTTATTCTCAGCCGGCGATATGCGGAACGCACGAAGGTTCCTGCATGATACGAGGTTGAAGGCTGTGACGACAGGGTTTAACCCTCCAAAGGATTTCTGTGCTAAGGTAAAAGGATGCTGCTATATTCGGACCTGTGAGCTGAGGCTGATGATGACAAACGTAGGCTATGTATGATGAGGATTGTGCTCTGGGTCTAAACGTTACCAATGCGGCTGGTGAGACTTGGAAAGCCTGAACGTCGAGTGGCCGTTACGGATCGACAGTGTAATGTGTATACTGTTACTTGGACCGCTGACAAGACATTCGCTGAAATCAAGGCGAGTGATAAGTGGACACAGCCCATTCAGGAACATGACAGTAGCGGCAAATAGTGGTCCCGTGTAAGAGCACCGTGCTGTCACCCGGCAGTGTTATACAATTACAGACAGCCAAACCGTCAAGTAGGACTTACAACAGTCGTCTTGTCACCGTAAATGCAGTGCTATAACAGACTCATGACGGACTCATAACAGAGAGATCACATCCTTCGTAGGATCACAGCAGATTGTCTTATTACAATACTTACGGTGCTCTCACAGGGCTTAATTTATTACACGCCTTCCTAATTAGGTATTATATCAACATTTCAACTGGTCAACGGGCTCACGGCCTTCCGCACCAGCGGCGCATTCAAATATATATATATATATATATATATATATCCTACCAGTTGACGTGCTTACTCCTCAATCCGCGCGCAACTGCGTATAACGCACCAATCTCACGTATAATTTGGTGAGCGAATCCTTATCCTATTATTACGTGCTCATATGCAAATATTAGCCTAAGTACGAGCCTGATGATGAATTTGATGTTGTTGACGCGCGTGCGCTCTGTACGAGGCCTCAACTTTGCTCAATCCCCCAAATCTAATTGACACGCGTCCACGTACGAATCTAGGCTTACAATCCTATATTGAGCCTACGAACGAGCCCCAGAGCGAACGTACGTACGGAATTGGTGTTGGACTTGGGTGTTAGATACATTTAAGAGCGTTGACACATCTCATGGCTATGATTGTTGTTTGTAATAATACATAGTAATACGATGTGTATTTGAGAATCTCAGTCATCTCACTGTAATAAGTCTCTTACGGTCGTCACCGTGATCTTGTCGGGGCACCACTTTGGTACGAGTCAAGTATGCATTACCGGGGTGGTCATGTCACGGCGCATATAAGATCACAGTGCTGTCACCCGGGTCTTACAGAAATCCATATATTGCCGCTACTGGACTGATTAAGTTATGATATCTGGTTTGTGTATTTTGACCTCGAATTTTCCTTTGCATCCAGTCTAGTTGATGGAGGAAGACTGCGTATGACAAAACGATAGCTCGGCTCCAATGCAATTTGTTTCGCTTTGACGACTAGGCTAGACCTAGAACTTGTAGGGATTATCTCAAGAGCTGGACTTGTGGCATGCAACGACTGTCACACGAAATGCCTATCTCGTCCTCCTTACATTAAGTCACAAGGTATCCAAAAAGTGATCGCCAGCAGAATAACAGAATCATAACAGCAGCTTGCAGTTGCAGCACACACACACACACACATTGGCCGAAAAGTTGAGAGAGGCATACAATCCCATACTCGATCCGGTCAGTGTCATTATTCCTGGCGGGACTCAAAATACCCAAATCAAATATGTAACGTTGACGATAGGGGCTTTGCTGGACTCCTTGCTTGCTAATTTTGTAACTGCTGTTTGGAAATTGCATCTTAGACAGAAAAACCGCAGGTGTTTTGTTTGGCAGCACTAGGCGCTCACACATAAACCGGGGACCTCCCCTGATGTTCTCTATTCAAGGAAGCATTTTTATTTTACTCTCTCTTACTGCACAAATCAGCTTGTTCAGAATAAAAGCTCCAATATGAAGACCTCCGCTTTGTGTTTGAATACTCTCGTCCTCATCGTATCGGTGCAGGCCCGGACCTGCCATCATGCCATCAACTATTGTGGCAGAAGCCTGATCGAAGATAACGGTTAGCTGAAACCATCCCACCCCCCCTTCTCTCTGGCTGACGCCATTAAAGGATACAGTTCGGCCGATCTTAAAAGCGTAGTTTCTGCTTCAGGTCTTGCTATTCCGGAGGCTCTCCAAAATCCTGCGCACGCTATCTTTTTGTGTGCAGATTACGATGATCATCTGATGTTCACCAACTATTGCACAAATGACTGTGCAATTTCGGGTGCCGGACAGAGTGATTATTGTCTTTGTAAGTTACCACACGCCATATATGTTATCGAGCACTCTGACAATGAACGAGACGCGACAGAAAAGGAAGAATTGTGAGAAAGATGACACAGGATATCTCATCAGGCCATAGATGGAGAATGGTGCTTGACTTGGGATCTAAATGAGCATGAAGAAGGAAAGTATCCACACGAATATTTGCAGACTTTTTACAGTGACTCCAAAAATTGGCTTCACTAGCACTTTCAAGTCTTGATCATTGAAAGCCCCACTATTTACCCCGAGATTGATTGATTGATCGCCCTAATCTCATGAAGCCAGTGAGCGGAAATCCACTGTTTAAGGAACATCCATGGGATGTATTAAACCGCTTTTCGAGAATCACTGTAATAAGGTCTGTCTACGATGGTACCGTAAGAATAAATAACCGTTGAAAAAACGTACGGTGTTTAAGATTAGTCTCCATGTTTGATGTAATGAAACCTTGCCTATCTTTACTGTAACATGCACGTCGAAGAGTAAAGAGAATATCAATAACGGCAACCAAACTTTTGCATCAGTCTATAATGCATGTTCCAGTTGTCGTGTATGTCAGTCAGGCTAACTTCGACCAATGTCAATCTAACATGCAGGGGCCGGACTTGTATATTGTAGTAAAATCAGGTGGTTCAGTCAGGGCAAAAGGTTGAAAAACTGACCATGGGTGCAAATCCTCAACTTTTCGCGGCTCACCCATTGAGTTCACCTTGTACGGAGTAAATTAAGGACTCGGTTTACCTGCGAAGGCGGCTCTAGCAATTTTTACTGGGAGTCTATACTAATTCCACTAGTTCTCATGCTCGTCCACATCGTTCTTGTTACGATTGTTGTAAAGACCTCGACTGTCTCGTCCGTTCTGCCCCAGCCATCTCTTCCATCACGTCCATCCTGTCCCGGCTGTCCGCGAGCACCATCCGCACCATGTTGATCTCTCGGTCCTATCACTCCTGATAGCCCTTGTGCGCCATCGACGCCATCTTTCATCTCGACCATCTTTTCCGGGTAATCCTCGTGTGCCACTGCCATCAACACCGTTTTTCAATTTCCAAATCTGTCCATACCTAACCTCCCCTTTCTATCCGAACCTACTCGTATAGAAATGATACCCCTTTAAGTACCTGAGCGAAGAGAGGGACTATTGGCTTCAATATTATAGTATATGAACTACGACTTATTATACTGTTGATGGCTCTCCTCAACTGGTAAAAACACTACAAGTTCACTATTGGTAAAATTCCTAGCTTGATTGACTTAAGTACTGATCTCATCGCAGCCCCATTTGCTAAATCTTATAGTTCTAATAGTAACATTTCCAGTCTCTGTAGGCACAGTGTTAGAGGAAACGATTTCGCGATTACCCATTCTTATACCTCTGCGGAGCGGAGACATTCCCATCTGTGGAGGTAGATCTCCAAGTGTAATCCAACCCTTTAGTCGATTGACCATTGCGGTTTGCAGGTGCTTAGCATATAAGAAGTCTTCCGACTCAGTAAATGGCCATTTATAATTCCAGCAGCTCTTCACTTCAGGCTTTTGATGAAATGTCGAAGACGGTTTAATAGATGGCACATTGATCTGTAGTCCGAGATCTAGTCGTAAGAGTGCCTCCGTAAGCAACCCCATCCGCAAGGAGTTTTATATGAGCTGATATAGTGGCCTTATCATATTGTGAAACTTCTTTGATAACTAGAAAGCTGCGCAATTATGTTAGCGATAAAATCTGATTGCCAGATCTGAGGGATAATTTACCCATTCTGTTGTGATAAGTTGTTGGTATATTGTTGAAACCATTGACCAAGCGGACTGTCGAGTTCCGATTTTATACCGGATGACCTACTGTAGGTGACGGTACCGGTGCTGTCCTTGATCTGTATCCACTCAAGTTCACTATCCTCCGAGCAATCGATCCAAATATCAAAATCTATAGTCGACTTGTGTTCAGATCCGTCTTTCACCAAGTGGGAACCTGTGACCTGAAGAAAGGCTTTCGGAGGGTTTAGGAAATGCTGCTGGCTATAATTCCATAGTGCACCTGGCGACGCTGTTATTGCAAGAGCCTCTTCATCTGAGAGGTAGAGTCTATCTGTCGGAGGGGTTGAAGGCATTGTACTTGAGATATGTCGAGACATTTGGAAAAAGGAAATTGGCTACTGCTCACTTAAGGCTAATAATCCACTTCCGCGTTATATTAGGTATAGTACCACGAAGTAAGTTTCCGCACCCTTGTTCATCCCACTGTACTCCTATACACCAGCGCCGCCGCTATTTCCCTCGGACTAGTCCCTCGCCATTCTCCTTTCACGGTTACATCACATTCACACTCAGACTAGGAATCCCTCCTCAACCTCCTCCCCTAGTACCCACGCCTTAATGCAACTGGATATCCATATACCGAGGTCTTCTAAATCCAGCTTGAGATTTGCAATCCGCTCTGCGCCTTGAATAATGCCTAGAATGGCTTCTTATTCTTACTACCTGAGATCTGGAGAGAGATACTCACAGAGATTGTGAATATGGTCTGAGAAAATGCTTGAGTTGCAGCATGTCCCTGGTGTGCGGGACAGGTTTGCGGTTGATAGACTGGAAATGACGGTTAATGAGATCTTGGCAAAGATAGCAAAGACAACCTGCTCTATGGTATGGGATTTAAGGGCAAGAATGGAAACAGAGATCAGATTTATTAATTGGTACTGGGTTTGAAGAGGAAAGGACTTAGGAGTACTGATGCTGGTGAATGAGCGGATGACGGAGGAATTGATATAAAGAAGGGAATAAAATAATAACAATACTGTTAAACTGTTTTGGGAATAAAGAAAACAGTAATGGTAAAGCCCCTTCTATCTCTACCAAACTTAATGTAGACATTCCTGTAGAAGCAATCCTGTCCTCCCTGCCACCTTCGATCTACAAGCGTGCATCGGATGAACCTCATCTAGTCAGCCTGAATAGCCTTCTATCTCTCATATTACCCTTATACCCCGCTCCTCCTGTCCAAACCCGTCCTCTTCTAGTACCAGTGGTGCGGTCGGTCGGTCGGGAAGAGAATCGACGAGCTGCAACGAGTCAGTTGACAAGCTCACGTATGAGTTCTACAATAGTAGCCTGAGAACTAGCGAACTAGTAAGCTTTATACGCCATCTTTTAAATCTATATGAGAAAGGCTTAACTTATATAATTATATTAGTTAGTAAATTGTAATTAAACTAGTTATATAAGATATAGGATTAATTATATACTTAGATTGATTTCTATTGGTCAAAGAATGTCATTATCATTATTATTATTATTCTTAATCAAGTTTATAGTCCATATGCAACACTACAGGTTATGACGGACACCCCGGGTTTTTATCTAGACGGCTCACTTGCATACTCTCCTAGTCCTTCCTTTACCAAGAGGAGCCAATCTACTTTTAGACCAATTTTGAGGGAACTGTTTGCGGTAGGACATTTTATATTGTACCGAACGGTTTTTCGCACAGTATACCAATTCTAGCTGCGATTTGGTCTGAGCGAGTGTTGATGAAAACCGGAAAGTGGCTTAGAACAAAACTTCTTAATACTAGGCTAGTATATCCGAGATAAGGAAGAGAAGGGAATCTATGATGAATCTATAGATTATTAATTATTTCAGAAAATATGGCTCATAAATTTATTAATCACCTGCTCAAGGTGGATGATATAAAGAATACATAATTTACCTTGGGCTTGAGAGATCTAGACCCAGAAGCACATGTGGAGGTCATAACTACGTACGAACGCTGCATATAAATCCTCTCCTCTCCTACGATGTTAAACATTAACGGGGGATAAACCAGATTACTACACTTAAATGCATTTCATTATCCGACCTCCTATCTTTTATTACAGAGTATTTTTCCTTTAGCTACTAAGTATTGATTAGTGAGTATTTGACGCAATCTAGTAGCCTTCAGCTGTTCCATATAGTCCAGAATTGAAGGCCAAGCTTCAAACAGCGATTAAAAATGGACACCTCAAACCATGACGATAGACCTACTGAACCATCTTCTGATGTCAACTTAACACCTGAGGGGGCGGAAACATTGACCTCTAAGCCAGATGTAAAAGAGTATGTTCCTACAGAGCTTGAAGTCAATCAACCAGATCCCGCATATCAGATGTCCGCTCCCAAAAACACTGGACGCAGCCGTCAGACTATGCAGAAGACGCAAGTTCCTTCTATCTCACCTTTGGAGCCGCGTCCATCAGCTGAACGATCGTCTGACTGGGAGAAGGCATTACGCGGGCAAGACGATGCACTTCTTACAGAGCTGGTGGAAAGTGAGCCATCCGGAGTGGCGCTCCTTGAGATGGAGACGTACATTAATGGCTTGTATCGTGAATGCAATATAAAGAAGGCAATCATCGATATATTGAAACCTCAACTGGAAGAGCGCGGGAGGGATGGTAAAAGCGATGAGCAGAATGGCACAGATGCAACAGATTTAGACAAAAAGGCCCTGGAGGATGCCCGGCAGAATGCGAAGCGAGTTGAAAGGTATGTCAAACGGGTAAAGAATCGACTGGGCTGGGATGTTCGCGAATTTGACCTCAAGCATTTGAGGTACGTGCGCCGGTCATCATGTCTCTCACCAGTGTTAGGTGCTGGTGTGTCGCATGCTGACGGCTGCGGTGCGCCTACCTGGCCTGAACTAGTCCGGGAGCTGTTGGAAGTGACGTTGGAGCGTGGCCTAGAGGTTTCTGTCCCATGTACTGACGACACCGTGGAAACTTCGCCTATACAGATTGTAGAAGGGCGTATTTATATCCGGGGAACTGGTACAATGACTGTCAATTACGAAAAAAGGAAAGTGAAAGAGTACAACGACAGCGAGAAGCAACGAGCAGAGGACATCATCAATACTATAATTGCCGGCGAGGCGAATAACGAGACTCTTATGGAAGGTGCTGACCTGGCCTACAGCCTCTGCGGTCAGGATCTTTTCACCATCATCACAGGTATCCTCTATAAAAACAAGCGCGAGCCCAGTGCCATCCACCGCGCCATCGCCCGTCTCGCCCATGCGCAGTCCGTACCAAATCATCAATCTTTCCGACCTGGCTGGGATAGCATAATTTGTTATAACTTTGATGACTTCATGTCTGCGGCCTTATTGAGTGAAGGCGTCCCGTCTGCTGCTTCGGCTATGAACAGGGACCGGCTAATGTGGGACCCGAACTACCTTGCACTGCGGTTGGAAAAAGTCCCTTGGATCCAGTCAGTGCTACATCTGCATGGTTATACTCCTCAGAAACTGTTCAATATCACTCATACGAAATTCGTATTTGCGGCGACACAGTACAAGGACACCTACCACCAGCCAGCTTCAGAAATATTTAGGAAGGTTGTGGAAGAGTATCTCGAGAACCCCCTACATATTTGCCTCTACATAGGGTGCTCCTTTACTGATGATTATATGAATAAGCTTTTGCGGGCAGCGATTGAGAGATGGCCAGGAAGATATCACTACGCACTAGTGCAGTGGCCAAAGAAAAAAGGGAAGAACGGGAAGTACGAGGGAAGAAGCGGCCGTATCCCCAGTCAGTCAGAGCTTCAAGCTGAGGAGAGAAGATATACGGATATGGGGATTCGGCCAATTTGGTTTGATGAGTATACCGAGATTCCACACCTTATTGCGCGTCTTCAGTAGTATGCTGCATTATGTTATGGGCCAAAGGCAATTGATTCAATTATGTATGCTTTATCGTACCTAAAAAGGATAAGTTAAAGAAAAGAGAAAGATGAATCGGATGGATCATGAACACGACCTGGTCAAAGGAAATGAACTGCCAGTTGACTACTTGATATTTCGATACTCTACAGCCTGTAATGGCCGCCGAGTGCTCTGTGCTCCGCCAAATGAACGCAACTTTTTTTGAATCTTTAGTACAGATACCGTAAACATATATGAATTTATACGTTCTGTTGTGTAAATGTAAGAGAGAGGTAATTGAGTACTAACCATTTACAGTCCAGAATGTTTCAGGTTTAGGGTTCGGGAGCGAACATCTACCTTCGAGCAATAAAGGTGACTTCGGGCGCAACTGTATGTAGAGATCTTTCAAAGTTTGGGGTGAGATCTGACATTGCCACCAAGTGATGTATATTTTTGTGTTTGTAAATAGGATGATTGCATATTGCTTGATCGACTTGGGGGGTGTTACTGTTTTCAATTGAATATTAAGTTGTTGAATAACCGTAACTCCTAACTTAAGTCAGCCATATTTGGAGCTGGGCTCAATGATTCTTTCTGTCGCGTGAGAATCTATTTGACATTATTGAACAATATCTACAACGCCACTATTGAGTTCCACGCGAAGTCTCTACATGGACCTTTATAGCGACTTTCTTTTGTGTATTTGGAGTTATTGACAAGGAGAATTTAAAGTGTTACTGTATGGGATTTACATATAAAAGGAGATCGGAATCGCGAGTTAGCTATGTTAGAAGTCAGATCAATATAATCAAGCAATTCCTCCCCCCATTCGTGTCTTACCATTCTGGTGCTAGTGTGAAAATCCTCCAATAAGTTACCAAATCCAACACGGAGCGTGGACCCCAAGATTAGAGCCACATGTCGATGCTGCTGGCGCAAAGCTTAATAAAGTCTAGGAACGCGTCGAGAATGAATTTTACCCTCGGCGCATTCTCCGTTTCGTAAGCGGCAAGGCAGTTGTATCGATGAGCACAATCGTTACCGAATCCAACACGGGATTGTTGACCCCAAGATTGAAGTCATGTCGCTTGGACATATCCGGCGTATTACATCCAACTGCCGGCCCCCAAACTGTGATAGAGTCTGGACAAGCTCAATATACTTCATAGTAAGAGTTAGTTACGCTGTAGGAAACTTATTTAACCGTGAGAAATGCCAGCTTCAAATGGTCTTTTCCTTCGTGCCAGGTAAGAATTGAGCACCTAAACCAAAATAAGGTTCTTTTCAAGAGTTCGTCTCTCAAGATGAAGATCTCGCTTTTCCTTGCTCCTTGTTTAGCCCATTTTGCTTTATCCCAGACGGGAAACTGGGGTCAATGCGGTGGTGAGAACTGGAGTGGCGATGTCAATTGCAATGTAGGCTGGTTGTGCCAGTACTCGAACCCCTGGTATAGCCAGTGTGTTCCAGACTCCGACTCGTCCACAGGTGCGTTCTCAGCGTTGTTTCAGCTTATCAGGTTATGAAATCTCATCCCCATCAATGTAGCGTCTGGCTCTTCCACGTTGGCGACTTTGACTACTTTTTCAACATCCGCCTCGACTACTTCGACGTCCACGACTTGGACCACTTCATCGGCACCCTCGTTGACCACCACAACCTCCAGCCCACCCAGCGGGTATCCTCATACTAGCGGCACCAAATTCGTGATTGACGGCGTCGAGGGCTACTATGCAGGTACCAACGCTTACTGGATTTCTTTCCTCACCAACAATGCCGATGTTGACTTGGTCATGAGCCATCTCCAATCATCCGGCATGAAATTCCTCCGTGTCTGGGGCTTCAACGATGTCAACTCTCAGCCCAACTCCGGAACTGTTTGGTTCCAGCTCTTGGAAAATGGCTCGGCAACCATCAACACGGGGTCCGATGGTCTGGAACGCCTTGACTACGTCGTCCAGTCTGCTGAAGCTCACGACATTAAGCTGATAATTAACTTCGTGAACAACTGGGGCGACTATGGCGGTATTGCGGCATACGTTAACAATTATGGTGGATCTGCCACTTCTTGGTATACTAACTCTGCTGCCCAGAGTGCTTACCAGAACTACATTAAGGCGGTCGTCAGCCGCTATCCTACCTCCCCGGCGATCTTCGCATGGGAATTGGCCAACGAGCCCCGCTGCAATGGCTGCGCTACCTCCGTCATTACCAACTGGGTTTCAGCCACTAGCCAGTATATCAAGTCGATTGATGCCAACCGCATGGTTGCTATCGGTTCTGGTAGGTCACCTTTATTTCAGTTTAACTAGCAGAATGCTGACTTTTTGTCCTTTCCCAGAGGGTATGGGTCTCGCTACTGGTTCCGATGAAAGCTATCCCTTCGGATACTCCGAGGGTAACGATTTTGAGGCGACCTTGGCTATTTCAACTATTGACTTTGGAACCATTCACTTGTATCCTAGCCAATGTAAGTTGAGAAATAGCCTAACTTTTATTTTTATGGCTTCCTCAGTCTAACATGATCAACAGGGGGTGAGGCAGATTCATGGGGTACTTCCTGGATCCAGGCTCACGGCGTGGCTTGCGACAATGCTGGCAAGCCTTGCCTGCTCGAGGAGTATGGTTCCTCGAACCACTGCAGCTCCGAGGCACCGTGGCAGGCTGCTGCTATCGGCTCCCTTGCCGCTGATGCATTCTGGCAATGGGGTGATGATTTGGGCAGCGGCAACACTCCAAATGATGGATACACCATCTTCTACGGTAGCAGCGACTACACCTGCTTGGTGACAAACCACGTGGCTGCGATCTAAATCAACTAATACAGATAGTGACCTCCGAAGGAGGATCGTCGATTTGATTGAGACATGCAAAACCGGATATAAGCTTCGTTGTGTATAGTAAGACATTTGTATGGAAAGATTGGTAATCGATGTGTAAGAATTTTTTTCAATACGGATGAACATATGAAGTCTGGGTGGATTTATCAACCCCATTAGAAAACAAAGAAAGCCAATACTATTGTTAATCTGACAACTTAAAACGCAACCACAACGCAATCACAACACGCAAGATATAACTATGGTCCACCACTGTACATGTCAAAACATCTAATTCCTAAAAACCGCACGGCATCGTATTTTCTGCCTCAAAGATCGTTCTTGATCTGGTCTCTTTCGTATGAAAGCAAGTAGAGCCTCGCCCAACAATGGGTCACTATCGAAATTCAACTCTGGTTTACCAGGGGTGGCAAGTGATAGCATCTCTATAGCATCACGAATATCGACCTGTGCTTTATTTCCCTGGCGTTGGTGCTGAGAGAGGATTTTCTCGCGTAAAATCCATTCTGGGCTGAAAATCTTGACTGTATAGCCATTAAGGCTAATCGACCATCGGCTTGCAGTTTGAATATTATACTGCGGTCTCTGAGGCCAGCTCTGTTGATCGAATACTTCGAGCTCAATCAGAGCACCATTCAGCTTATACGCTGGGATGATGTGGCCAAATTGAGAGACGGAGCCGAATTCTCTTGGGTATGATCTGAGTAGTTGAGTGGTCAGATTATCTGCTGTGATCCGGCGTTGATCCACATGAATGACAAGATCGACATCTTCAGTCATTCGCGAGGGATCAGGCGCTAGTAGGCATACTGCAGCGCCTCCCATGATAGCATAGTCAATTCGCATTTCGTCTAGTCTCCGAGCTATAGCAGCCACGACATATCGGAGTTTGTCATCTGTAAGAGGAGCCATTTTGTATATCAACTGATATAGTGATGGATTTGGGGTTTCCCAGAATGGAGAGTATTGCACAAAGAATAGGCTTTCGTAAATGAATGTTCTCGTTTTGTTGGATCCTTAGGGTCTAAGGTGGTGAGAAGGACGATGAGAAACAACGAATCCAGAGACGATGTCTTCCTCATGTTTATATAGTCGAGATGTAGAGCTACTTCTAAGTTGCCATTTTCTATAAAAAGGTAATTTAGCACTGGTTCGAAGGAGAGGAAATGGTAGGTATGGCGCTTGCAGAGCGCTTTTTATCTAGTGAAACACCAAAATGCTGCGCTGCGGCGCAGCGGCGGCTATCTGGTTGAAAACCCTCGGCCCAGTCGAGGATATAGTACGTTATTGGATGGCGCTCCTCAAAAAAATGATAAACTAGAGTATAAAAATGGCTCTGTCTACAACTAGCCCCTCGCTGTCTATAAATAGTGTGAATGTATCATGTAAATTGATCATAACATTCCATAGAGCCAACTCCACCACTTGTCGGCGAATCCTTTTGATTAGAAAAGTAGACCCGGCGGCAATGCTCGATTTTTGATTGAAGAGTAGAGGTAAGTCTGTGAAACAGAGAGTATTGGAGAAGCAAAGGCGAAGGTATAATTATTAGGATCTTCTATCTTACAGGTCAACTGGTAGCTTGAATCCTAACTACCATAACCAGTCCGTTAACTATGTCATAGGATTAACTCGATACTTAATTGGTCCCATGACAAGTACCACGTATAATTTTCGGTAAGGGTTTCAGTGGTACAAAGAGCTTCAAAGATTTCGAACGGTCGATTCGAGGTGATTTTCTAGTGCTATTTTTGTAGTTGCCCTCCCTCTACACACCCGCTTCTGCAACCCATCACCCTGCTCACCACCATTGAAAGTACTGATTATACACCTATCAACTCAAATCGGCCATAAACACATAGATTTACGATGAGCCGTCTACTTGGATCTCTTATTGGGTATCTCTAGCCCTCGTAAGCTATACTACGACTTATAATCTACATAAACAAGATATTAGGATTATACCCTCGATGACCCTTTAAGAGACTTCATGTACTATGCAGGGAGAAAATGATAGGCAAAAGTGGCTCGAAGGATGCTAGAGTGGACTAAATCAATGCTCCAAAGGGTTTCCCCTCGCATCAACCGGCAGTTCTTTACCAGAGCCTATGCGCTTCGATATGCGCCGATCCCATGGTCCATGCTTTTCTTCATGTGCTCTTCCAAACTGCGTACTGTACCATTCCTTCGCCCGGCTATCAAGGAATTCCCAATCATCAAAAATATCGTTGTTCACCTCAAGATAGTTCAGCATAAATGCAATCCAAGATCGTAATGTGTCCACCCAACGGGAGAACATATTAATTTCTTCGTCATCAATGGTGGCTTGAACAAAACTTGACACCAGAGCCCGTTCGCAAGGATACCATAAATTATCGTAGGAAATGTATTCCTTCGAATAGCGCAGGTCGTTGAGCGGGGGAAGGTGAGCGAATGAGTTCGGAAGTAAGGTTAATTGCTGCTTCGTTTGCGAAATTTCAGGGAAATCAAAGGTTGTACTGTCCTCGTCTACACGCCGGTAGCCTGCGTTAATCTCGTCTATCACAGCTTGAGGGTCGGGGAGTCTTTCCAAGACCTCTGGGCGGGGTTCGCGTCTTGGTTTCGAAAGCTGAAATCCGGAGTCGAGTAGTTTCTTTATTGCGAGGTGATAATCCTCGTCTTGAACGACAACTATATAGAGCTAACAAATTCGGGGTCTCTCTGTTAGTATTGGATGGTATGCAAAGGAATCCTTGAATGCTCTACATACACCAAGCACTATCGGCACTCCTAGAAAATACATTGCTTGGCCTCCCCAAAGCATAACAGGTGTAGGTTTCAGTACGCGACCGAGATGTAAGGCCACTGGGTCAGGTTCGGTACTGCGCTGGCGCCGAAACATTTTCAAGGTATCGAAAAATCGAGAGAGTGATAAGTGTATGTAGTATGATGATCTATCGTAGTGCAAGAGTAAGAGGTTGTTATGGGTGGAGTATTTATGAATGAATGAATGAACGATGTTTATCACGCCTGGAGGGACTAACCCCACTAATTACATAATCTTTGCTGGCATGAACTCTCGATAGCCCATATTTTTCTTGAGAAGACGCAATACTTAGCACTCGACTCAGCTCTAGGAGCCAAGCTGGTGATGGCAGACGCGATGGTGGATGAGCCGACAACAACATATTTAGGATAGGCCCTTAATAAGGGTCTAAGAAGCCTCAAGGCTCAGGCACTGACAATATCAGCACTATTAGAATATCTAAGAAATTAATGATTTAAGTAGAATTAGTAGTAGCAAAAAAAAGCTACTTCGACCCCGTATGTGAGCCCATATTCAAGCCCATATTCGAGCCTGTATATGAGCTTTTATGCTGGCCGTCCATAGAAACTTCTATATAGTAACTGAAGTGGTGTAATTAGGTGGATTTATTTACTCAGCCAATAAACGTACGTCGTGCAGAATGTGGAAAAATGTAAAATTGGTAAAATACGAATTTTGTGGTTAAGGTCGATATAGGTTGCGGTAACTAGTTACTGATGCAGTAGCTGTCATCAAATTAGTCATATTTGAGCAAGCTGTCCCAGTAGAACTAGGTAAATTCGAAAACTTTTGCTTTAATTTGACTGCGTGGTAGTAAGATATCTCATGGTTTTCAGCTTCGGCTAAAATCACGTTTAGGTGTCTCACTCGGTGTCCGATTACGTTAATTCGTGGTTCCAAAGTATCCTGGATTCCGACACCGTTTTTCCCGGCCGTGCGCTTTCAATTAGGAAGGAAATACCTTCGCAACGAATACCATTATTTGAATCTTTCTACACCTTTTTTGCAACTTAGAAACTCCTGAGGCTTGCTGCACTTAGGGTCTTCTTGTGATAGAATAGCCCTTCCCTGCTTCATACTTTCGTGCTTGTTGTCGCCATATTCATCTTTCGGGCAGCAAGCCGCACAGCACATAGTGCCAGTAATAGATGTGTCTGTGTATATGTGTTAGCTTAGAGTCGTTTTTGTCTGCATAGCACAAAGGTTGCCCGTACTGTTCTGATTGTGCTGTAGCTGTTGTACTAGACGAGTGATTTCTTCGCAGAGTTGTGAATTGGCTGCAGCCACTTGGCTATTGTCAGACTTCCGATTTAGATAAATAGCTGCCGCTATCTGAAGGGGTCGCATACTCTGTAGCACTGCCTGACTGCTAGTTATCTCTAGTTGCGGACTAAACCCGCCGGATCGTGTCTGAAACTCGCTGATACTCGGTATGTTACCACTCTCCTGTGGAGCTATACAACAACTGTTACATAAGGGTTCCTTGTGAAAAGATGGCAAAACTGACTTCTCTCCATAACATCAGTAGCTCTCTCCGCCCTCTCCATGTCTCGGCCTGGAATATATCGGAGAAACTCTTTTGCGTATGCAGCAGCAGCAGCAGCAGCATACTGCTGCCATCGATCATTCTTGTGGGAGTCTCCGTAGTCACAGATACCTCTTATCACTAGGCAAGGGAAATTGTTCATTAAGCCAGCAGCTTCCATCTCAAAGCACAGGCAATCTTCCAGCTGCAGTTGCTCAATTACCCAGTCCCTAAAAATTGCATCCTTCATCAGAATATCACCAGAGGCAATGGTGCCATAGTGGATCTTTGGTGACCGTGACCTTCGTGGACTCCGCTCGACTTTTTCATTTGAGCTGCACCCGGTGCAGTCGGAACCATTAACGTGCTTATACGTGGATTTGAACAGGTTGTCGTTTTCAGACCCCTGGTAAAAAAAACCTTCCTCCTCCTCCAACAGTTCAGGGTGGTCTCTCAGCACTCCCTCAAGAATTTCAGGAACGCGTGTTTGCCCAGGGATCCCATGCTCAGCCTGTATGTTGGCTACTGTGCTTAGAAGAAGTGCTGGTGGGCCGTTAAGAAACCCTTTGCGTACAAAATGGTTTCCTCTTGCCTTTACCAGGTCGTACTGGATGACTCCCCCATTTGTTCCACTAGGTTGGCTCACGACCACATCGCCAAGTCGGATGTCACGGTCTTTATCTGGCCTAGCAACACCTGCCCCAATTCCCACGAAAAGACCTATCCTGATATTGGGAAAAGACGATAGCATATTTTGTGCTGTGACAGCAGCAGATACTGTCCCATATACCCCAGCTTGAAGAGAAGCAATGACCACATTATGCTCCCCAACGCGACCCCAGGTATATGAGTTGGTGTCATTGCTGCCTTGTTCGAAGTTGGCTGGTGCTTTATGTTTCTCATCAAGCATAAGCAGTGCTGCCGTCCTCTCTAATGGAAGAGCAGCAATCCAGCCGACATGATAGAGACCAGGGCTTTCCAACCCAGTTAAATTCATAGTATAATAATCAAAGGTCTCCTTGAATGTTATGATGTGTAAATGCTCTTGAAACTGCTGGGGGTAACTTCACCACCTGAAGCTATAAATGAAGACCTGTTATAAGCCAAGTTCCGAAGGACACAGAAATGACCCCGTCTGGTCTCTTTTATTTATATAAGACTTTCTTTTAATAATCCTCCGTTCGCTCAAGTGGAAGAATTTACCTAACTGATGACAAGCATCTGACGACAAGACTCATGTGGCCTGACATTGTGGCAACCTCCCAAAGAAGCTTATTATCAAAGCCTAGTGTTGTGGCTATAATGCCTGGCTAGTCATATTTGTTGAGCTCATGGTTACACATGCTACCTAGCAGTACACGAACCAGTGATGATGGGTTTAGCGATGACGTTGATCACTGATTGACCCTAAATTAACTACAGTGATGCGTAAGTCTGACCTATTCCATCTCCTATAGACAAGCAAGCCCGGTTACACTAGACCTGCTACAAAACACAACTTCCTAAGTCACAAGACCGCTTCATGTTCCATATCACCCGGTAGCAAGAACCGCATGCCACCTTTTACTTCTTATCATGGTGTGTTTTTGTTGACGATACTACTCCAGATACTGCATGTTATTATCGAAATGGGTTAATCCCTAAACGTTCAGGAAAATCCACTTAAAAGTAGTTTTTCGTTGAAATCCTGTCAGAGGGGTGGCCATCTAATCGTACAAACTGCACTATTGCTCCTGAAGTGTATCTTGCACGCCATGGCCTGGAGGCGCCTAGTGCTAGGGAAAGATGAAGATGGTGATGGATATACCCTGTAATAAGAGGGACCATATGTTGAATACAGCCTTGAGCATTTATTGTACCACACTCCAGAATATCATATGGCCCTTGCTTGTCCCTTGAGAGACAGACCGCCATGCCTTTCCACATTTTTGAAGTATCTTCGTTGCAAAATTACCCAAAGGGCAACTGTAATAAGAGTCAGTGGAAGCGAAACGGTCCAATATATCCAGAATTTCCTTGACACGGTCCAAGCGCCGTTCGAATAATCAAAGGAACTCATGCTAAAGATTGTCTGAATCGTCACCAGTCTGAATTTAGTAAATGTCCACTAGTAGTGGTAGTATACTTACAGAGACAAATGTAGCTGGTAGAAATGCTAGTGTCAAAATAGCAATAGTTTTCATTGCAGCGCTATCCATTTTCGCAGCTCTGCCGATCTCTACTGCCGTCCTGCTGTTATATTGTGCAACAGTATTAAAGGTCTATCTAGCATAAGTATTGTTCAAAAGATGTAGGTGGTATTCTGACTGACTAGGTTTATCTCATTGCGCAGACGTTCTCCATTTGACTTGGAGCGAAAGAGTAAGTTCTGGAATATCTGAAGCTGAAAGTCCAGCGAACGTGTAACACGCGTAGAGATGTAATGCTGTAAATGACGGTTCTGATCGAATCGGTATTCCGCCAATAATTCTTGATGTTGCTGTTTCATGCTGTTCATAGTGTTTATGCCCACATGGAGAGTCTCAGAAGAGTGGATCGCATGCCTTGCGATGTCGTGAAGTTCACGGTAACTTGTATTAGTGCCTAAAAACGAGCTTTGATGCTGGTCCTGATTTGCAAAATTAAAAACTGCATGAGAATATGTCCTTCGACTGACCTTCTCTATAGATCGCACTATATCTCGAATACCCCATACTGATTTATCATATAGCACCAGGATTGCATTGATGATTAAAACGTGTACTGAGTACGGGTCATGCATCCAGGAACCCTCTTGCGCCGAAACTAGTGTTGCCTGGACTAGCCCCTCGAAGTGTACCGGTGCACTAGGTGTATTGAAACAGAATATTATGGTCCTTTCGGGGGGTTTCCAATATGTGAAGAAAAACATCTCGTCCCAACTATAATCTTCTCGGTTAAGAGTTTTGACAAGGAAACGGAACCATGATTCTGTGTTCTCATTAGCTGACTCACTCACCCAGGCCTAGTGGCAGCCTACTATGGGCCTGAAGACTGCCGCCTTCATTGTATACACTTTCACAGCCACTGAAACCATTGGCGTTCAGGTATAGGTCGTCCCAAAACCATTCGGGCATCGCGTATTGTGTGGAAAATGATCGACGAAAACCCATATTCGGAGGATCCGTAAAAAGCTTCGAGGATAAAAAGCTTTAGCAGTAACCATTAGAACTCATCTCTATGCTCATAATGATCAACTTACACAAACGACAAACCGTTACGGATAGGATTTGCGGTTTATAGTCAAGTCAGTTGCTGCCTGTCGCTTTTGCTTGTGTAAATGCCTACTAGCATAAATTCTGCAGCGGTAAGTTTACGAGTCTGCCACATTCCTGCCTCTGTATATTACAAGTCAGCGTGGTTTGAAATCAACTGCGGGGACATCAAACCTTTGTCAAGGATATGAATGGGTGACATTTGTTGTGAATATTGAAAGGAAATCCTCCACCCGCTGTTACCTCTATTCTGGATAGAATGCCGGAGAGAGGACATATTTTGTCTATTTAATTTGGCGGACCTACCTCTTGTGTAGATATTCGCATGGGTTCTCCTCTTGGAGTCTGTAGTGAATCTAGCGATTAAGTCGATACCATAGTAACCATAATTATCATCAAACAATGTTGCACAGCTAATGATGAGAGGAAGAGGGAGATCAAATTGCAGTAGTTTAGATGTACTTAGATGCAGTGGTGACATCACCTTTGTAGTAAACCTACTTTGCAATAAATCTCGCCTACTTCACTCACTTTTGATCCAAACAGTAGCCATGGGTGAGCATGCTCTGCAGTTGAGATCATGAGGCTGATGACGGGGTTATGACCAAACATATCTTTCGTATGTGCGTAAGTTGGATGCATCCGTAAATTATAGAGAGGAAAACTAGCTATCCGATGAGGGCAGCCGAGTGGGTTTATGCGCTGCAATCACCACATCCGGGATAGTAAAGTAATCCTGTCAATAAGTTGTTCCCAAAGAACACTCTAGACCGACAACCTTTAGCGAAGAGGCCAGGATGCTTCGACTCAACTTTTAGAATTGGTTACCGTAGGACTGAGAACCGGACCACCCGTAAATACCGTTGACTATATCGACCTTAAAAGACAAAATTCGTATTTTACAAATTTTACATTTTCCCACATTCTGCACGGCGAAAGATTACTGGCTAATCAAACCAACCTAACGGATACGCTAACTCTATATAGATTAACCTACTAACTTCTACTTACGGATATTGCTACGTGCTCTGAACAAAGTATAATATAACTAGAAGCTCATACGGGGGTTCTTTTATATAGCCCCTAGCCCACGAGCCCACGTACGAGCGAGTTGACGTACGATTTGACGTGCAAATTACCAGGCGCGCAAGCAAGCGTATGTGCTAGTTGACAGGCGCTACCCTTATATTTGAATCCCCTAATCCCGAGTCTACGCACCCCGTACGTGCGAATTGAAGCTAATGAGCAATCTAGTTAGCAAGGTCACATAGGAGCTTTAGATAACAGCATAATTGACTGTCGAGTTGATAGGCTGGTGTATGGGCTGGTGTCCAGGTTGAGGCTTATATACGAGCGTTCTATATGTTCACATTAGATTAATGCGTCAGGTCTAGAATAACAGCAGATTATTACATTTTGAGTGTATTTTACCAAATTACTATAATGAACTAGATAACATAATATTAGTATGATTATAAAACGCATTTCTTGCTCTATAACTTATACCAATTAGATTTCTCAATTAGATACGTACGGTGCATAGTAGTTAAAAATCATATTTCCGTCTAGTTTGGGAGGCTAACTCGTTCCACATAGAATAATAGGTTTTTCCAATTCCGGAAACCTAGTAGAATCCTAGATAGTCGAGCCTATATTCAAGTCTGTGCATGAGCCCGTATGTGAGCCCGTACATGAGCCTGTACGTGAGCTCTTTAAGAATACGGGCCCTTGTACGAGCCCGTATAAGTGCATTATCTATAGTTTGGCTGTGTACAGATCTCTGTATATAATTATATACTCCTTAGATTAGTATTACTATTATCTATAGTATTTAGAAAATATCTCTATATATAGTTATCTTCATATCTCTCGTATCTCTATATTTCTGAGAGTTAGTTAATATAATAGCTTTACGTGTGTATATATTTCTATAGGGCAGTTGGACTGCCCTGGCTCCCTACTCTACGTCTTCGTGATACGGAGTATAGATATACCAACAATGAGAAATAGATCAGCTTTCTCATTTGGGATTTCTATTCAGCCTGGAAGGATCTGTTGCATCTATTGATCAGGATCCAAGGTAATCTTATCAATAAGAGACGCCCGGAGATGTGATAGAAAACGTAATGATCTATTCTATCTGAAATCTCCTGTCAAGTAATACAACGAACGACTTGTAGAGTTGAAAGCAGATCGCAAAGTGAATTTACGTTTTGAGAACCGCCACACTTAGGTTCGGAAGACTGAATTCGAATACGCCCTGAGCATTTGCAGTGACAGACTGGATCTCAGTCTTCACAACTTCGGGCCCACCAGGGTAGTTTGACGCGTTCGGATCGTCGGATGACAATATAGTCAAATTTGCAATCTTTGCGTTGCATCCTGCGAAATGAACCGTGACGGGGACGTCTGAGGTACTGTTGTAAACAGCTGCCTTGAATATGTTCGATCCTGTATTATCGTTTCGTCCAGCTACCCAGTACAAGGGACCTATGTCGCCATCACTCCAAGTCGTTGGTAGATTTTGCGTGATTTTGTTTGTTGACAGAAGCTGAGGAAGTTCCCAGGTTAGCTCTAATATATAACCCTTGCAGACTTTTATGAGGAAGTAAGTACCTTAATCACATGCCAGCTTGTTGAACGACTTGTATGCGACGAGTCAGCGTCAAAAGCAATGAGTGTTGGAGACCACTGCCAATTGTTGATGTTTCTGAACATTGGAGCCTGTATTGAGGTTAGCCCCCTTCTTCAAAACCTCGCAAGGTAGAATTCTCGCACGTACATAGCTAGCACCAATGATCTTTGGCGAATTCCTCTCTTCACCAAGTAGGAAAACAGCTTCTGCAACGGACCCAATCCACCAAGGATACAAGGGGAATGGGCTTCCCCAAGCCACCGAATTACTAGGATTATTTGGATAAACGGTTGCAATCTCTCCTTGAAACGTAGTTAATACCGTTAAAGGATGTTTGGAAAAAGGAAGTGTTCATACCGTTCAGTGTCCTGTTAGTGACTGGCATCTGATCAAAGTAGTTGAATTGAGAAACAAACCCATCAGGAGTAGAATATTGATGGTAATCGCTTGCAGCGGCCGCTGGACCAGGCATCCCCGTCAAAGATTCCATGACCGTCATATGGGGATATTTGGCTGTTATAGCGTCGTAGTATGCCTGAAAACGGTAGGCGATGTATGTTTCTAGGCCCCCAGACAGATTGTCTTCGTTTCCAATCTCGACATAATTGATCTGCCATGGCTTCGGGTAGCCAAGAGACGCACGCCAACTACCATATGGCGTATCTGGGCCACCCATCAAGAATTCCAGCTGGTTGAGGGTGTCGTCAATATATGGCTGCAAATCGCTTTCAGATATCACTTCGGTCGAAAGATAATGCCCATCCCATACGGCAAGAACTGGTGGGTATGATTAGAACATGAATTGACGCTGAGGTGGATTACACTCACTCGGTTCAAGCCCCATGTCATCACACCAATTCATGTACTCGATCAAGCCAATTCCATTGCTTTCTTCGTATGTCCATGCACTGGGTCTACTATAACGGTCCTTGAGATCTCCCACCGTTTCATTCCACTTATACCAGTAAGGAGCTTCGACACCTTCCACATCGCTACCGCCAGGAAATCGCAGAAATTTCTAGGTTTTTCACATTAGTCTTTGGAATTACCTACGGGTAAATTGTAAAGCTTACCCCCTCCAGTTCAGCCATAGCTTCGACCAGGTCGATTCTGAGGCCATTCGGCCGATTGTTATAAGTTGGGGGAAATAGGCTGATCAAGTTGAAGTTCAAGGATCCTTCTTTCAATCCCTACATTGCATATAAGACAAAACATCAAGCCAAAACCTACATTACATACCTTTGAGTCAAAAGTAATTGTCAGAGTGTTATTGGTGTTTGATGCTGACTTCTTGGGTAGCAACTCGTACTTGTATTGAACCCAGTCCTTGTGTTGTGCCCCCGAGGATCTGACTTTTGCCGTTGCGAAGACTTCATGTGTGATTTTCGATTGAAGCGAGATGTCAAAATCTCCTTCGTAACCCCCCTGAACGTAGAATGAACCCGCGTACTTTTGCGGCTTGACTTCTATCCCCCACCAGCCTTCATTAGCGAAACCGATACGTCCGTTGTTGTTGTTGTTGGACTCCTTGGCGACGTTGAGAGAGCTAGGCATGGAGGGTGACAGAGGCTTTGACAAGTTCTGAAGTGCTAGGATTGCTCCATTGACTGGATCATATCCATCAAGGTTTGCTGGATAGACCGTGCTACCCTGGAATGCACGGTTTCGGACAAGCTCTGCATACAGGCCGCCGTCACCACCATGATTTATGTCCTTAAAATTGTCTTAGCAACAACGCTTATGGTAAATTGAAGTTAAAGAAGGATAGCTACCTCGAACATCAGGCCATATTGTAAAGGGCTGGTCTTATTACCGCCGTTTTGGGACACATTGATAGTGATTGCATTTCCGACAGATAATACGCCGAACACAACCAAGATCGAATGCCACATCTTTCCCATCTACTCGCTGCAAGATCCTGAGTACTGAGGTCCCAAAGGTGACTTTTGTCTAGCACTGACTAGTCGCCAGTCTACTCACTCTTTATATAGATGTTCTTCGAAGGTTCCCATGAATTCGGCTTTTAGTCACGTACATCACATCTGACATTTGCAAAACCCTGTAACCATATGGCTAAATTATCAGAACATCATAAATAACCGATTATACATGGGTAACAGAGCCATCACCAGATCGTTTCTCATTTGATTTATTAAAAAAAATCAAGAACGTAAAGGACCGAGGCGAGCCACCGGCTAAAATCAATTTGCTCACCATCTACACTGAGGGTGAATCAAGCTTTGGGGATATTTTGCGGAGAGAGATTCTCGATGGATCGTACCCGCGAAGTCGACGAATGATTGTTTCCGAAGTGCAATAATACATGTCAAATAACATATCTGGGGATGATCATCCTGTCAATTTACCCGGTGCTTCAATGAATAGTCTACCCCGCAAATACATACGTATACCTAGGTAATACCGAATTGATTCAGGCAAAAGTGAAGTATCTAGCAATGTTTCTGGGGAATAAGTGGGTATCGTGAGGCTTTCCACAAGGACGATCTCTTCTGCTTTAGGCAAGTAACAACACGTTCATCTTCCCGGTCATGAGCAATAATATTCCCATTCCCCTCTTTGCATGGTCAATCTCTACCTGATATTGGTTTTGGTCTGTGTCGGTCGGTGATGTTGTGTCAAGTTCGAAAATGGTCTCCGTAAAAGCTCCAAGGCTACAATTGAGCAAATTGAATTGAACTTCTTCGTCTTCTCATCGTGAGAATCTTACAAGGGGGAAAGAAGCTCATATGAATATACATGCATACAAACAACATAGGTCCCAGAATCACTGGCTGTCTCTGTACATCTCGAGCAGTTTTGAGAAATAAGATCCAGACCTTCCATACCAGAATCAAAGCTGAGACTATTCCCAGTGTGACAGTCGCACACGGATCGTACGCTCCTTGGGGCTGGCTTTGTCCGGGAAACTCCTGTCAACATCCGAGTCATGCCTGACGAATATTTGTATCTAGCTATTTACTAGGGAAGAGGATATCCGGAACATGTTGAATGGCTTCAGCGCTCAGCTCAACACCTAATTCTTGATTTCCCCCTCCATGCTTAAGTTGGTTTTCTTGTTGACCGCTAACCCAATACACCACATTGGCTTGAGCCTTGAGCACTTCACACAGCATGATACGTGCACTGTGTTCCTCCACCTAGCCCCACACTGCATTCACTTGCTTTGCAGCCTAGGCCCATCACCTAAAGTTTGTTGTTATCATCTCTTTCCACCATCGTCGCTGTGATTGAGATGGATCTACTCTCACGTATCCCAGTTGAAGTTAGACAAGTTATCCTAGAACAAGTACCTAATCTACGAGATTTGCAGGCTGCCATTTTGGCATCCAGATCGCTGTATCTCGCCTACGACACTTCTCGCAGGCTCATCCGTCAGCGAGTCTTCCGCTTCCAGATCCTCCGCGACTATCTCCCAGCCAACAACGAGGCCGCTATCTTTACGCGAGCCTGCCGTCAAATTGAGACATTGGAGAAAAAGAACCCCAAAAACGATGATGGTATCATCTTGCGAGAATCGCTATGGCGGCTCTTAATTTCTACTATTTGTAGCTCGGAGGAGAGAAAGCGGCTCTTGGAAATCTTGGAAATCTTGGTGAAATGGTCTCTCGATTATGCAAAAGCGTATCGGGCCTTTTCCTCTTCTCGCGAGAAAGAGGCCAGGCACATCGAGGCACAAGTCATGCAACTTTTCTTCTCCGCTGAATCCAGCAGCACCACCACCACCAGGAACTTCTACGCACATAATGAAGGGCGGCGCCTAATAGTCAGCTGGATCCGCACTATAATGACTTCCGCTGTCCAGCATCAGCACTATGAGTATGCAGCGGTTCTCTATAGCCAAATATGCGACGGTTGGGATAATAAAATTATGTGCCATCAAACGGTGGCTGGTTTGCTCACGGTGCCTCTATCCCTTTGCTCCATTATTGATGAGAAATCGTTGGCAGCGACGGGCTTTCTCGGAAATATCATATGTATGAGCTGGTCGTTGTTCTGGCGCAGCCGAAGCACCAGTCGCCATCCGACTGACATGCTTTGCTATCATTGCCTGGATGGAGCGAAGAGCTTATTGGCTGCTACCGGGTTAGCCCATGTCGGCACTGAGGAGACTCTCTCCTCCATCGAGAAGATATGGAAGGAAATGTCTCCGCGAAGTCCCGCAGCAAGCTTCTGGGCCGACTTAGTTGTGGAAAGCCACCAGTACTAGAAACTAATAGGCTAGAGGGAGTTTTGAAGGTCTGGAACAGACTCCGTGAGACTATCCCCAGTGATTCAACCCAGTTTGAAACAATAGACCTTGACTGGGCACGAAAGTTAATTTTGGAATTACGAAAGCTGGAGAAGAGAGGCAAGACCACTCAACAAATCCAGAGCTTGGAGTTCCACGCCTCAGTGCTGACTCTTCTGAGCCCGGGAAGTCCAGTGTATTACGCATTTGCACGGAATTTGGCTGATAGCTATGTTCGAAATGGAGATATACAGTCCGCCCTGACGCTTCGACAGCAGATATGGCAAGATCTGCAACCGACATCACGTATTTACGTTTCGTGGACGCGAGAATTGGCCTGTCTCTACCACAGGATTGGCCGTGAGGAGAAAGCGATGCAATTGACGATAGGAATGAAAGAAACTGGAAGGGGAGGAAACGTCAATATAGCTGTTTGAAATAGCGTTTTCCAATTTGTCTACACTGACTGAATTTTCATGGAAGTTTGTGAGTCTCAAGGACAGATCGTTTCCCCTGCTTTATGAAAAGAAGAAAACCCCACTGTGCATGTGCCTAGGTAGGGAAAATATTGTTCATATATGTACCTAGGTATTTAGCACTCGGAGCTCAAGGCATAACTTTTCAATTGACTGACTGACTGACTACATATGTATCATCGACACAGGCAAGTTACTTGACTCACATCATAATCATAACCATCTCCGAAATGGAACTGACCGAAACTACATACAAAACTTGGACTCGACAAAGCGAAAGACAGACAGGACCGAAAAAATGGAGGGTACGTTCTCCAACCTCTTCTCTACCTTTCTCTACCTCCTTCTGGACTCCCAAACGTAGATCGGACCCAAAGGAGACAACAAGATAGACACCGTTAGATGTAGAACATGCTGTTCTTGACCCGCTCGTGGATAGTCACCATTCTCTGCTTCATCTCTAGATTGTCGCTGCTGGCTTCGCTGCTGGTGTCGTTCGAATCAAACACATCCTGCAAATAACAGCGAGCGCGTTCGCAGACCAAATCCGCATAGTAAGCAGGAGGACAGATGCTGACGGCTTTTGTGGCACGGCCAAAGGTATAGCAAAGTCGGTGAGACAAATCAATAAGGACTTCGGCGGCGTTGGTGAAAGGAGCGCTGATTGGCATGCCCGCGAAAATCTCATCGTGAACGACAATATAATGTGCAGGACGGGCGGTTCCTTGCAGGGCTGCGTGGGACTGCAAGAAGAAGTCGAATGCACGAGCTTCAGTAACGCCGCGGTCAACAACGGTGCCGTTAGGAGGATTTTTTGACTTCGAAGCGTCCTGCTCCCGGGTCACGTAAAAGCGTGTGTGGTGACGCTTGCCTACTACCACGATGGAGATACGAGGCTGTTTCTTGCCGCACATATCCCTACAAGCCTTTTTGAGCTGAGGCAGCTCCTCAGCGACGACCATATCGTACTGGCCTTCAGAAACACCATCGCGGTAGACGATGATATTTTCAGGATACTCTTCGTGAATATCATGCCAGATCTTGAGACGAGATTTGAGCAGAACATCTAGAGCATCGACTTTCTCCTGCTTGCCCGTCTGTACATGAAGCTGGGCGGGGAATTGACTCAAGTCTTTGCCAACAGAGGCCACGATTGCCGCAATACTTGGCGCGTTTCTCGCAGAACCTGGCGACGGATGGGTGACGTCGATACCCACCAGCATGGTTTTTCCCCTGCTGATAAGCCCGAGCTGGTTTCCTCCGACAACATGGTTGGTGCCATTCAATTTCAAATTCACCTTCAAGGCCACATTCGCATCGTATTGAGTGCCACCTTTAACGAACTTGTCGGCGGCAACGCAAGCATGTAGCAAACCGTACTTGACATCACACAAATACTTGATGGTATTATATAAAAAGGTTTCACGACCAGGCAAAACCACCAAGATAAAGTCGAGTCTATGCTTTACCAAGCTCTCAAACGCAGCATCGACCTTTCGCTGAGGGTTCTCGTCTCGGCCATACGCAACACTCACTCCTACAGCAGTCGGCCTAGAGTCAATCGCGATTCCCGCAGCTCGCACATTCGTAGCCCATTCCTCAATACGCCTCATGCACGCCTGTTCGTCGCCGCCAAATCTCTTGTACGTCATGAATGGGTTTATCACTACCCAGGACCATCGCGTAGATACGCGCCTGGCCTCATAAAACACAAAATCCCTCAAATTCCACGTTGCGTCTCTGGGCTGAAGCCGGGATTCCTGCTTCCTATCGGCTTTCTTGTATGTGATGAACGGAGCTTGCAGAGTCCGTCCGGGCACCGTGATGAGGTTTGGAATTGGTCGAAGGCCAAAGGCGTTCTAAATTTCGAAGAGCATTAGATCGTGAACAACGAAGAGTAACGAAACGATAACTAATCTGCTTTTGAGTATTGGCCGACTTACCAGAACATTGTTCGTGGTCGGGGAAAATCCCAAAAGAGAGGCACCTTGTTGAACAATCGAGTCCGCATTTTCACCAGGGGATCTCACAGCGAAGCTGATCATCTGAGCTGTTTGGTTCGCAGACAACTTCATCTTTGCAGGTTGTCCAGCAATCACTTCACAAACATCCGCTGGGACGTATGACGGCATATCGCGCGACCCAACATTCATCACCGGAAGGCTGTTATCAACATTAATCTTATGCTCTATTGTCAGAGAATTAGCAACTAGGTCAAAACGTATCGATCAATATAGACGTACTGATCTTAAACCAATAGGCGACGGTAATAAAAGCAGGCTTCGTCATTGGCGCCACAGGCTTCTCCTGCCAGAACTCAATCTCATTTGGGCCGGCTCCGAATGGAATCTTTTGTCGAGACTGTCCTTGTTGTGTCATACCTCTAGGAGCGCGATTCCTAAGCTTTGCGCCGTCACCCTCACGAGCCAGACCACAGATGCTCTTTTCGCGACGGACGGGTTTCTTGTTCTTATCTTTGAGATGAGTAACAACAACTCGTAAAGTCTTCAAAAATTTCTCCAGGTTGGGCTTGCTAGTAGGATTCTGTCCGATCAAGTTAGGCAGACTGCCAGACTCGTACACGGCGATATTCTTAACCTGCACATTGATGAGGAGTCGTGCGGTCGCAGCACGGACGGAGACAAAATAACCTCTGATGACCTCAAGCCCTTCTCCAAGCGAGAAATGGTCGTTTGGCCCGGGTTTGAGCGGGAAGTGCTTATTTGCACCGATACTCGCAATATCAGTCCGAGATTTCGGGTACTCGCCGACCACGATATTCAATGCTTGAAGGATTTCCGATTTGTTTGCAAAGAAAGCGCTTGCGTTTGATGAAGTCAAGTAGTCAATTAGATCGGAGACTGCAATCATTCCGGTAAACTTAACTGTGACGGTGTAAACATCAGCGTTTTCTTCGTCCTCCGTCTCATTTGCTGCTCTCCAGCGAACGCGAAAATCTGTGCTCTCTTCTTCGTCAGACACTTTATCGAGTTTCTTGGAGGAAACCATGTTTGCACGCGAGTCGGACGCGATATGACCTCTTTCCGCCGCGAAGTGTTCCTCCAATAGCAACTGTACAAGACGTTTGCATCTTTTGATCGAAGGCACCTTCTTGTCGGGGCCTGGTCCAATGTTAATGCTATATCTAAAGCATTTCACACCGCCTTTGACAGTGATATCCATGTAGTTGGCATACAGGAGTATCTCACTGCCCTGCGTGTTGTAGCCAGGACGCAGGGGAAGGACAGCGGTGCCTGGTGATGGTTTTTTGGCAGGAGGCTTCGCCTTCAGGACGGCTTTTTCAATGCCATTTTCTTTCTGAGCGACCGTGGCGTTGTATGCAGGGATTGGGCCAGGGCTGTATGAAATGTTAGTCAAGTTTTAGTCAAGTCAGAAAACAAATCTTACTTGTAGATTCTTGCCTCGCCACGGCCACGTCCACGGCCACGGCCACCTCTGCCACCTCTGTCGCCCCCGCGTGAGGAGTCACGATAGGGAAGGTTATAAGCGCCACCTCGGTCACCACGCTGAGCCCCTCCACGATATTCCCCACGACCTCGACCGCGGTCTCCCCCTTCAAAGGATCCCCCTCCACGAGGACCACCGCCTCCACGAAACGGAGTTCCTCCACGATCCCCACGAGCTCCACGAGCGCCACGGCCTCCGCGACCGCCTCTGTCAGACATGCTGTAGTTTTCTCTTGCACAGACGCGTTAAATGTACAGATCGGCGAGAGAGATGGAAGATGGATGAGATCTTGATGAAACGGTGGAAGAGCTGGATGTCGAGATTGACGAAGGTGTAAAAAGATAAACCAAAAACGGAAGATACGTGGGCTAAATGTACTGAATCGACAAGGCTGAGCCAAGTCAGCCTGACCTGACAAAAATGCGTCAGACAGGGCTAGCCATGCAAATTGATCCAACAGAATTATAGAACAAATCTGAGTGCTAGAGGGATGACTAGGAATGACTGGACGGAGAATGACGGATTGATGATATCAAGTAAAGATGACCAAATCTGGGGAAACGTTGAAAGAGTTCAAATGTTGAGATGAGAGTTATCCGAGATAGATGAGCAGCGAGGATTGGGTATCGACACAGACAACAGGATCCAATTGACAAAAAGACCACCGAATAAGAGATACAGGATAAAAGAAGAGGGCAAATCAGGAGACCGATCATAAGCAAGAGAGCAGAAGATATGAAGCTCGCTACTCGATGTTGTTGGGCTATCCACAGTGGGGCCGCCTTCCGTTTGGTTTGTTAAACTTTGTTTGGCGTCCCAGAAGAGCGGCGTTGCCTTGGCGCCTGGGGCATCACTTTGTCTTTATCTCTGGGCTGGGACTGAGAGTAAGGTGAAGAGCTTATTCTTAGTTTGATACGTTTGGATGATATTGTACGTCACAATGGGAAATCTCCGAATCAAGCATGCTTAGTGCGGTCGATCTCTGCATGCTCTGTACGAGTGTAACATGACTTCTTCTCGAACAATCCGATTCTCTCTAGTTGTGACGGTAATCGTCAGATTCGTTGTGTAACTGAGCTCACACAGAGCCCAGATGAATGCTTGAGATGGAGAAGACTGCTCGTGTTTGAAGCTGTCTAAAGGCACGTGCGATCGTTGATATCCTGGCATTCTGCAGCTGTCAAGCGTAAGACTTGCAATCAGCTAGCCATGCAAGACATGGATCTTGAGACTCTCATCAAACTCCAGCGATAGTTTGTCAAGAACCCAGCAGATAGAAAGTAACCTTGAATTGAATCCAGAATTAGGGTTAAGTGTTCCACCCAATCCAGCCAATCATGCCCTCGGAATTAACTTCGGGCTTAAGGGCTTCTCTCCGTAAATGCCGTATGGCCTCAACTACAAGACCAGCAGCACACCACCAATACGCTCGTCTGGAGACTGAAGCCAGGTATGACTCATAATCTCGACCGACTTAGATATAAAACGAGGCAAACATCTGATCAGCCAAGCTGCGATAATTGGGACGCTATCGTCAAGACTGACTAATCGTCAGGCATACATTATGCCTCGATCCGAATCCCATGATGACGACGATCTCGATGGTCGTGCAATGGGGATGGAATCATCTCATGTCAGGTAATGAGTTCTTCGTCTTTATGGTCTTGTAGTATTCAAGATGTGCGATAGCGATGGATATTAACAATCGTACATAGAGGTAGTTAGAATATTGAACATGGTCCAAGATCCTGGCACAGGCAAGGCAGGGTATACATCATGGAATGTGTATCAGCAGGGATCATAGAGCCGACCTGCAGGACAAGTAGCGTATAATTCAAAAGGCAGCGCTAGCTATGAGTATAAATAAGAGGCCGCCCCCTCAATCGTCAAGAAAGTGTTGATAACCTGATCCATTCCTGGTTGATATTTTCCGGCGTGGTGGAGCATCTTCAGCGAGTCTACGGCAGCCCAGAGAGACCGACCTTGGCGATACCTAAAGAGTGGTTCGACGACTGGACGACCAACTCCTTCTTCTTTCCGTCCATCTTGCCAACAACTCTCGAGCGACCATAATCCGTCACCGAGAGTCCCAATTTTTGACGGTTTTATCTCGATTGTTATTCCCAGCTAACCGAGGTATATCAACGCCAGCTCATACGGCTGATATTGGAGTGTTTGATAACTTGCGTACCGAAGACTTGACGGAAGACCGCAAAAGCTGGTCACAGCACACCCCCGCCATCCGTCTTCGAAAGTTCATACATCCCACGTTCAGCTCAATCTCGGTCGCATTTGACATTGAATAAACCAATACGATTTAAAAGATCAGTCGGCCACATTATAGTCACCATGACACCAACTCCGCCGTCAACCTCATCAAGCGTGGGCGCGCATTCTCCCGAGGGTCAATATAGGGTGGTTAGGAAGCGAAATAGGGTGCCGCTTTCGTGTGCGCCTTGTCGACAGAGAAAGTACGTGGTCGCATCTTGCACTCTCAGCTGCTGGTCAACGCAGAAAACTGACGCAATTGCCATGTTAGATTAAAATGCAATCGCTCCCATCCTTGCGAAAACTGCATCAAACGAGGGGACGCATCCTCCTGCACGTATGCTCAACCAGGATCGCGAAAGAAAAGCTCTCCGCAGAGTTCATCCACGTCGCCAGATGATATGCAAAATAGGATAGACCGGTTGGAGAATTTAGTTCTTTCGCTTATGACGAATGGATCGCAGGCGGCTGGACCGGCGGCGGCAGCAGCAGCTCTATCCGGACACGATAGCGTCGAGTCTGGACAGAATTACCAGGACCTCGAATTAGATGACGATGTTGATGGACAGAATGAAGAGAGTGATACCGAAGCGGTCACAAAGTCGTTTGGCATCATGAAGGTCGACAATAATAAGTCAATGTATATCAGCGAGGCTCATTGGGCGTCTGTTCTGAATGATGTAAGTTGGCTGTACGCTTGGATACGGTTTAAGATCTCTAACTCTAGCAGATCGCGGAGGTTCGCCAATTCTTTCAGAATTCGAGAAAACAGTACGAAGAACAAGCGCAGAAAATACAAGCCACAAAGCCAGAAGCCGATACTACCACGATGTTACTTTTTGGCTCAGTCAAGGCACCTAGCAAATCCGAGATTCTGGCCTCCTTCCCTTCACGATATATCACAGATATGCTGATAGCGCGATTCTTCAATAACCGCGATCATGGTCCTGGTAGTTGTATGTATACTCTGGACGGCCAGTTTGGGTGCACGTTACTGACGACGAATAGATGTTCTCCATGTTCCAACCTTTCAAAAAGACGTAAGTCATTTAATTGCCTATTATATTGATTATCATACTAACAATACAAGTACAATGAGCACTGGAAAGACCCATCTGCTTCATGTCCGGTTTGGATCGGTATGCTATATGCCATGATGCGACTGGCTATGCTTTCATATTACCACGACGGGGAAGAGCCGCCAGAATTCAAGGGCAAATCTCTTGATATGTCAAAATCTTTCCGCCATCTGATGTGCCAATGCTTGATTTTGGCGGACTACACGAAACCATATCCGTATCTGATCGAGACACTCGTTCTTCACATGCATGCCGATTTCAGCGAGATCAATGAAGCCAATGTTCGTGTATGGATTCTTTGCGGTATAATTGCACGATTAGCCATGCGCATGGGCTACCATCGAGACTCGAAAATGTTCCCCAACATTACACCTTTCCAAGGCGAGATGCGAAGACGGGTATGGGCATATCTTAGACAGGCAGATCTTCTTTTCTCGTTCCAGGTTGGCATGCCCAGTATGCTACGGCCTGGAGACACCGATACCGAGCTGCCGCGAAATCTGTTCGACGAAGACTTTGGCCCAGATAGCAAGGAGATACCGCCATCCAGACCAAACGAGCAATCTACTCCGGTATCTTATATGATTGCTAAAAGTCGATTATCGATGGCCTTTGGTCGCGTTATCGAACATACCTCGCTTGTCAAGAATGCGCCATATGAAGTCGTGATTGATATAGATGCCGAGCTTCGACGAGCTCGTGATCTTATTCCCGAACATCTCAGAGTGCTTCCGTTTGAGGAGCGTACAATAGAGTCTACTGATTCGATCCTGATGAGATATTATGTAAGTGATTTCTATTCTTGTTCAAGAATCGTACTAATGAAAGCAGGTTGAGAGCATCTACCACAAGGCACAGGTCGTCCTACACCGAAGATATATTGGTCGTGCCCGAGAAAATCCACGATTCACTCACTCGCGCCGAACTTGTATTGACTCGTCAATGGAGCTCTTGCGTTACCAAGCCATTTTCCACAACCAAAAACTGCCGGGCGGTCGTCTCCTGAGCAAAATTCGAGATAACTCCATCAATAACAACAATTACCTGCTTTCTGCGACAGTGATATGTCTCGACCTTTATCAGGGAATGCAGCTGCAAGCAGCCGGACGACCATCAGGAGATGTTTATATCTGGGGCCGGGAACGTCGCGACGAAATGCTTGCTGCTATACAACAAGCAAGAGATATCTGGCGGGACCAGAGCGACGAGTCGATGGAGTCATGGAAAGCAGCAGGCATGATGACCGTTATGCTTGAGAAATTGGATGTGACGCCGCCGGCTTCCGCCGACATGAACGGTACTTCAGCCATGCTCGAAGTTCCTGACGAGAAGCAGAGCGCCGCGATGACTCTGGGACTTTTGAGTAGCGGTATGAGCCCTCAAGACACTGGAACCGCATTCACAGATCCATTCAAAAACACAGACTCCGTCCTGTCTCCATCCGCTCTCGCAGGAGGGGCTACGGACATGGGCTTTTCATCACCATTCAACATGCTCGGCCAAATGCCCGACATGCAACTCGACTGGGTTCGTTTTTCTTCTTCCCCTTCCATATATTCATCCACTAACTTGCCTTATTGCAGAACGCTTGGGACAGCTACATAGGCAACACAACCCTCGACAACAACACCAACCCCAACCCGCTCTGGCCTATGTTCGACCTTCCCCCTCAAATGATCTCCCCGATCCCATCGTCCTCAGCATCCGGCGGCCAACCAACCCCATCAACCACAACCACCGGCACGACAGGAACAGGAACAGCCGGCACACCAGGCACAACGGGTAACAGGAGCGCATCATCAATAGACAACATCCGAAATAGGATACGAATGCCCGGCGTCCTGCCCTCAGACACGGGCATGACATACGATTCAGCGAATCCGTCGTTTTTCATGGCTGGGCCGAATGGGAATAAAATTGATTAGTCCAAACACCCAAACTAACCCTAAGAAAAGGAAAACTATCTTATATGCAAGTGGATTTATGATGTGTGAAAAAATTGCCCTGCCTCTCTCTCGTTTTTGATACCCTTTCTTTTTTTTTTTATTCAACTCTCTCCCTCGTTATTGTAGATTCTGTTTTTCTCGATTATGGAGTTTCGGTGGATTGATGAACTTTTGGGGACGAAAGAGAAATGATTGTCTTTTATTTTTTTGATGTAAAACTGTCTGTCTTTGCGTCTTTATGTCTGGTGAAATGCGAAAATCTTCTCCATTCCTGCGTTGCGTTGCGTTGTGTCATTTGGTAACATGTAATGTATACTAGGCTCTGTGCTATGCGTTTTATAGGTGTATAGGCACACATTTTGCGTAGGTATGAATTGATAGGTTATCTGACTTATTCCCGTTTGATTAATTATATTGTACAAATCTGAAAGTATCAATACCTAATTTCTATCCAGATTTTATAAGCCCCCAAACAAATGACCGAAAGATAAACCGCCCAAGTACCTATGCGTGTATGTATTCTTTGAATATTTTCGGTTGACAGTTTCGCAAGATGATCTATCCTTTCCCATATTGATCACAGCCTGAGCTGCCTTTGAAGCATTTCCAGCGCTTGCAGATTGTTCACATACCAAAGGAACATGAACCGAAAAATTAACACCGCCTATAAGCCTCCTTAATTTTTTTGATTGATACTGAACAAAACGAACATCATGGCTAAGAAGGGAGCTGTCTTCTCAGCATTTCCCACGCTTGCAGACCTTCCAAAGCTACTCTAGGACCGGGTCACTCTTCGAGTTCATCTTCTTCCATATCTTTCACATTTGAGAATTCACCCCCATCAATGGTTTGTTCAAGGGGACCGGCGCTCAAAAACTCGGAGAACCCTGGATTTGATCGAGAGCCTGTCCCTATCCGTGGTCGGAGGGGACTAGGACGCGGAAGTAGCGAGGTGGTGGCGGGGGTGGCCTTCGGGGCTTTACTTGCTTGACTTCTGCGCTGCTGTCGCTGTCAGATGAAGAATCGGAAGGCGTGCCCATGTTGGTACGTAAGCGGCGGTATTTTCCGTTAGAGCCGTAGTACCATCCTTCTTCTTGTTGTTGTTCTTCGTCGATGTTTGGTTGTTCTGAGATGCGAGGGTTCGGGATAAAGTGATACTCTGAGCTGGAGTCGGTTTCTGAGGCGTCATCTGAACTTGAATCACCCTCGGAGCTTGAATCGTCTCCTGGGCTTATGCTGTCTCTTAAGCCTGCCCTGTTGAACGTAGTGTCATCCGAGCTTGTACTATCTTCGGAGCTTGAACTTCAGAGCTTGTGTCATCTCCTGTGCTCGAATCGCCTGAACTCCCTTCCATTTTCCTCTTCTTCGTCTTCTGTCTTTTGTCATCGTCGGAAATTTCTTCGTCGAACTTCCTCTTCTATTCCTTCCTCTTGTGTCATCCTCTGAGCTCTTTTGGTCAATTTTTCTACTTTAGTCTTTCGTCTCTCCTCGTCCCCAGAGCTCTCATCCTCAGTACTAGCGCTGAAGTCTTCTGCGTCTTCGGGTTCACGACGACACAGAAGTAGTTGAGTCCACCAAGAACGCGAATCCATCATAAAGTCGCCAAAAGCAATAACTTTCAAATTTGGTAGTCCGTCAGGGCCAAACGCCCATTCCGCGAATCACGCAAGGTCACTCATTTGAATGAGATTTTTACTGTCCAAACTTTGCTCGGTCTTCCCACGATAGAATGGCACGGTTCTTCCGGCATCCAACAGTTCATTACTTAGTTTTCGGCGGTTATAACTATAGTTAGTGATTCAATGACCAGTCCGAATCGTCCGGGGATGCTGCCTCTGATATGAACGTCCCGTACGAACGGTTACAGGTCCTTTGATAGTGATAGTGATATTCAAGTCTAGTATGCTCACTTCATCCTGCTGTAAATAACTTCCCTTTATTGATCCGACCGGACAGAATGCAGTTCATGAAAAGATGAAATGTGATGTCGAAAAAGCAAACGAGGAAGGAGATGGTCAGGGGTAAAAATAAAGCCATATCACGTGACATGTCCCGAGTCAGCCAACCACCCGGCGCTAGAGATTCTGGAAAATTATTTGGTTTGCAAACGTTCATCCTTCATTCTTTATCGTTCAGACATTCTTCATTCCATTTGATTCATTATTTTGCTTCATTTCTAGATTTCATCTTCTACAGAATTATAATTGCTTATTCTTTGATCTCTTGACCAGTCAATTATTCAAAATGTAAGTTCGAAGTTCTGTCCTTCGACAGCCACATCGATCGCATTTGCTAACTTCTGTCCTTGTCAGGTATTCTGCTCTTCGCCCTGCCGCTCGCCGGCTCCTGTCTGTCAGACCCAATGCCTCTTTCCTCAATGCACGGTCACGATCAATCACCACTCAATCCATCCCATTCAGTCGCCCAGCTGCTACTTCCAGCGTCTCCTCGTTTCGGCAAATCCAGCGACGATGGAACAGCGACGAAGCCGCCAAGATTGCTGCTGAAAAGCCAAAGACCAAAGCTGAAGACGCCGAAGCTTCCCTCGAAGCTGCTCTTGAATCTGCTGCCATGGAATCAGCAAAAGAGCAAGGTTCTACTGTAGATGCTACTGCAGCCGAGGCTCAGATTGAATCTACAGAGCAAGGTGCTGTTTTGAATGCGACTGCGGCCGCTCAAGACGGTGCAGCCGGAGAGGTAGATGCTCCCGTAGCTCGGACTCTCTCCAGAGACAAACGATTCGATAACGTCACCCCTTCACCAACTATCTACATTGGAAACTTGTTCTTCGATGTCACCGCAGAGGATCTGAAGGCCAGAATGGAGGAGTATGGTGTTGTTGAGAAGAGTGTTATCATATCCGATGCTCGTGGTTTGAGTAAAGGGTTAGTTCATGCTCCGAGAGTAGTTTTTAATGTCGGCATGATACTGACAATATGACTAGATTCGGATACGTTACATATGACTCCGTGGAAGCCGCCCAGCGTGCCATTGACGGGATGAACCAACAAATTTTCGAAGGTCGTCGCGTACTCGTTCAGTTCACCGCTGCCGGACCTCGCGTCCCCAAATCCCGTACTTTCGGAGGACCAGCCACAAGAAGTCTCTACATTGGTAACTTGGCCTACGACCTCACGGACCGGGAGCTCAACGAACTCTTCAAGAGCGTTCGCAACGTCATTGAAGTCCGTGTTGCCGTTGATCGTCAGACCGGTAACCCCCGAGGATTCGCCCACGCTGATTTCCTCGATGTCCCCAGTGCCCAGGCTGCTCTTGAGATTCTTAGCGGCAAGGCACCTCACGGTCGTCGATTGAAGGTTGACTTCAGCCAGGGCAATAAGCGGGGTCCTGGTGGTAAACGATTCGAGGGGCAGACTTCAGATGTTGAGCAATAAATTCAGAACTGAGCTTGACATTGATGCTATAGAATATCCGTCTACTTATGCAGCATCTCCGATCCTCATCAACATCTGATACCACGCGTTGGGGGCGTTCGAGGCTGATTAATTGGAAAATCATCGTCTCGCAGTGATTTTTCATATGTTGACTTTTATGTGCTTGATATGGTTGGATGGGTTTCTTTTCTCCACGTGTACCAATTAGCTTTATTGTATATTACTGTCTTATATGTTCGACTAACGGTCTTAATCTGCGACGAGTAAAAGCATATCTCCTTTCTATCCTATCTTGTCTCCAGTAGTAGGTAAATCTTATATGAGCCAAACACGTGATCACTCCGGGAAGAACCTCGGCGCGGCCGGCCTCGGTGGCGGAGGTCTTCGACAGTTGCCGAAACATAATACGACGAGCTTTCTTTATTCATAATTCAACACCTGAAAACATCCGGAATCTTTTTGAAATAATCTTAAACAAACTCGCATTATATAATCCATTGTGTCTTTGATCTTTACTCATAGTAAAGCCTGAACAATCAGCCGCGGCTCGGCCCAGTTTTACCCCACGCTGATACCCATTCTCGACCGGAGCGATTAGTAACCCAACTGATAATCTCGTGAATCTCTACGACGACGTGTTTGATAGACCGTTTGCTCGAGTTCATATTTACAGAATAGATGGTCACGGTATTAGACCGCTTGAGTTGCTTTTGATCAGATTATATATTTCTCATTCTCCGCCATGTCCTTTCTCGGTGGTGCCGAGTGCTCGACCGCCGGCAATCCGTTGACGCAGTTCACGAAACACGTTCAAGATGACAAGTCTTTACAACGAGATCGACTGCTGGGGAGGGCGCCGGGGATGCAAGAGAGTATACGTTCCAGAGGGATGGCAGGACCTGGTGATCAGGTAAGATCAACTCACTACAATCCATATAGTCTAGTTCTAACTCGTCCAGATGATGGACGAGTTCATGCAACAACCCGGCCATCTCCCACATCAAGCCCCCGTCCAACCCTTCGCCATGGAACAAATGCGCCGCGAAATCGAATCAATGCAACATGCCCCCCAACGCACAGGATCCCCCGGTTGGGCAGCCGAGTTTGACGGTGAACAAGCACGTATGGAAGCCGCCTTTCAAGGACCCAACGCCGCTCCTGCTGCACTCGATGGTCGAGGACCTGGGTTTTCTGCGGCGGAGTTTTCTCGTTTTCAACAACAACATCGTACAGCGAGCCCTATTACGCAGTCGACACAGTCACCCATGATGAGTGGATACCAGCGGCCGATGATGGGTGGATATATGGGTGCGATGGGTGGAATGGGCGCTATGGGGATGATGGGTCCGTCGTATATGCCTATGCAGCAGCAACAACAGCCTTCAGTACAGCAACAGGACGGAAAGGGCAAAGGGCGAATGGTAGAGCTGGACGACGAGAACTGGGAAGCGCAATTTGCCGAAATGGATGCTGCTGGGCAGGAGGCGTTTGATGACCAGGCGAATAAAGCTATGGAAGCGGAACTCAATGATCTGGACAGGTCAGTATTTGACGACTCTTCCCCCTTTCAGAATCAGAACCAAGAAGGATTTGAACAATTTGAACGCGTGTGGCAAAGTGCTCAGGCTGAAAGTGCGGCATCTAGACAACTGGCCGAAGAGGATTTTGAGGAAGTTGCGAATTTACATCTGGGTGATACCAATGGTTGGGAAGGGTTCGATAGTCTAAACACACGATTCCGTGACCCGCAACTGGGAGATTATCTATTTGAAGAGGATAATATGTTCCGGGCGGTGGGTAACCCGTTCGAAGAAGGAATGAAGATCATGCAGGAAGGCGGGAACTTGTCCCTGGCCGCACTGGCCTTTGAGGCTGCGGTGCAGAAGGATCCTCAACATGTACAGGCTTGGACGATGCTCGGATCTGCGCAGGCACAGAACGAGAAGGAGAATCCAGCGTTGAGGGCGTTGGAACACGCGCTGAAATTGGACCCGAACAATCTCGATGCTCTTATGGGGTTGGCTGTGTCGTACACAAATGAAGGCTACGATTCGACGGCATATCGTACATTGGAGCGATGGCTTTCTGTGAAATATCCACAAGTCATCAGTCCAAACGACCTTTCTGATGACTCCGATATTGGATTTACAGATAGACAATTACTGCACGATAAAGTGACAGACCTGTTTATTCAGGCGGCACAACTTTCACCTTCAGGCGAACACATGGATCCCGACGTCCAAGTCGGCCTTGGCGTACTCTTCTACTGCGCCGAAGAATACGACAAAGCAGTTGACTGCTTCTCCGCAGCCCTCGCCTCCACCGAATCTGGTACCTCCAACCAACAAGAACAAGTACACCTCCTCTGGAACCGCCTGGGCGCCACACTCGCCAACTCAGGCCGCTCCGAAGAAGCAATCGAAGCCTACGAAAAGGCCCTCACCATCAACCCCAACTTCGTCCGCGCCCGCTACAATTTGGGTGTCTCCTGCATCAACATCGGCTGCTACCCGGAAGCCGCGCAACATTTATTGGGAGCGTTGGCAATGCACAAAGTGGTCGAACAACAAGGCCGCGAAAAGGCGCGCGAAATCGTGGAAGGCGTCGATGGTATCGACGACGCAGAGTTGGAGCGCATGATCCATATTAGTCAGAACCAGAGTACGAATTTGTATGATACGCTGCGGCGAGTGTTTACGTCGATGGGCAGACGTGATTTGGCGGATATGGTTGTGTCGGGGATGGATGTGGATGTGTTCCGGCGGGAGTTTGAGTTTTAGCTACCCACGTACCCTACGTAGGGTTACCACATGGCCATGTTAGATAACTTATATTGAATATATGATGATATGTATATGATAATGCTAAGCAAGTAGCCGTGCATGTGAACGTGGTAGCCCTAAGATGAGCGGTGATAAGATGTCGATAAGGTTACATCCATACTCCACATGGCACATTGACAGAAGCTCACGAGTTCACTGCACGAGACTCACAAAGTAAACAACTAATTAAAGTACATGGATTCTAGAATCAAACAGAATGACTAAACTAGTCTCATCATCATAGCTCGTGGCTGATGTAACCTCACTCCTGAGTAGCACCTTTACCTCATTCATCAAGATAGAGTTTGGAGATTGATAGAACTGATTGCGGAGAATGGTATGGTGACACTCGCTCTTTGCATCTGTTTGCTACATATTTACCGGGTGGTGGAGAAGGAACGTTGAAAGAAGTACGATAATTAACATGAGACTTGAATTAATGAGTCGACAATTGGACTCATCTTTAGCTTGACTGTTTTAGGAGAGATAAGCAGTAGTTATATGAGAGAGTTAGGGCATGGCCCCCAGATTACTTAGGTACCGGAGGACTGCGGAGGTGATATAATTAGACATAATTACTAGTGACCTCGCGTTATAGGGTATCCAGGTACCGATCCGTGCTTGGCAGGTATTTACTATTCAGTGTACACGATCCGAGATACACATTCAATGAGGAGTACGCATGAGGTATCTATGAATAGTTACATTTCCTCTCTGCCTCTCTATCTATTTCCGCGTTGCATCACACTCCAACATTACTCCGGAGACCCAATGGACTGATCAAAAGAAACGTTAATTAATTTTAATTCTATCAAGTGGATCTCTAGCTTGTTTGCTAGCACAGACTAGTCTAGACTAGCATTCTGAATAAACAAGCTAAAACAAACCGGCCCTTGCTTCCTCCTCAGAGTTTTTGAGTTATGCTTGTTCGTCCTCGTTTTCGCCCTTGACTGTGGGACTAGACCGGGTCAGTCGTCAATCAAGCAATTTCCTGGACGATCCTTATGCCGTGTACTTACTATGTAGTTATCTTGGTAGGTATGCCCCGACCACGACGTAGCATGTCGGATCAATGGCCCTTTGATCGACCAGGGATGTAGTATTTATTTATTCCGCGTGTTTCCTCCCTTTTTGTTTTCTGTTTCTCTCTTTTTCATCTCACCTTGTCTCTCCTTTCTTTCCTTTTATTATCTTTATACACGCACCTGTCAACATGCGTGTCAGTTTGGTAACAGTCGGCTGTCTAGCCTCAGCGGTGGCTGGCGTGGCCGTCAACCCTCTCCCCGCACCGCGGTCGATCACCTGGGGCACTTCAGGTCCCATCTCCGTGCCACACAACGTGGATGTCAAACTGCCCAAGAACGCGATTATCAGCGACGCCTGGGAACGCGCCTGGAGCAGCATCAAACAGTTGAAATGGGTGCCCCAGGCCACCGAGGCCCCCATCTCGTCGTACGAACCGTTTCCGACCGCAGCGCCGACATCTGCGTCCGCTGCCTCCTCTACGCCCTTACCGTCGTCTTCAGCAGCTGTTGTTGCGGCCAGGAGCCAGAAGCGCGGCCATCTGAAGCGCAGCCATCAGAAACGCGGCCATTCGCAGTCAACTCTCCAAACCGTCACGGTTACGGTCTCTGACCTCGACGCGGATCTACAAGCTGAAGTCGACGAGTCGTATACCCTTGTCCTCGACTCTGGTTCGTCCACACTCGCGATTACCGCCAACACAACCTGGGGTGCTTTGCACGCATTCACGACTTTGCAGCAACTCGTAATTTTTCAAGACAATGGATTGATTATCGAACAGCCCGTCCACATCGAGGATTCGCCTTTGTACCCCTGGCGCGGCATCATGATTGACACGGGCCGCAACTTTATTACCGTCCCCAAAATCAAGGAACAGATTGATGGAATGGCGTTGTCGAAACTCAACATCTTGCACTGGCATTTGGATGATTCGCAGTCTTGGCCGGTGCATATGGATACATACCCTCAGATGACGAATGATGCGTATTCGCCGTGGCAGACGTATTCTCATGGGGATATTAAGGATATTATTGAATATGCGCGCGCGCGTGCTGTGCGCGTTGTGCCTGAGGTTGATATGCCCGGTCATTCGGCTGCGGGTTGGCAGCAGGTTGATCCTAGTATTGTCGCGTGTGCTCATTCTTGGTGGTCGAATGATAACTGGCCTTACCATACTGCCGTCGAGCCTACGCCTGGTCAACTCGATCCCTTGAACAACAAGACTTATGATGTTGTTGAGAAGGTGTACAATGAGCTTTCCGGTATTTTCACGGATGAATTCTTCCACGTTGGTGGTGACGAATTGCAGACTGGTTGCTACAATTTCAGTACTTATGTCAGCGATTATCTAGCTGCTGACCCCAGCCGCACCTACAACGATGTCACGCAGTATTGGGTCGACCACGCATTCCCTATCTTCAAGAAAATCCAAAACCGTAAACTTGTCATCTGGGAAGATCTTATCATCAACAGTCCCCACGCACCCAACGTGTCAACGGACGGCCTACTCGTCCAATCCTGGAACAACGGTCTAACGAACATCAACAACCTGACCGATCTGGGCTACGACGTCCTCGTCTCTTCTTCAGATTTCATGTACCTCGACTGCGGCTACGGAGGCTTCGTCACCAACGATCCCCGATACGACGTAATGGTCAACCCAGACGCCGTCGACGGCCTGGCAAACTTCAACTGGGGCGGAAACGGCGGTAGTTGGTGCGCACCTTACAAGACCTGGCAACGCATCTACGACTACGATTTCACGACCAACTTGACCGACGCGCAAGCCGCGCATGTCAAAGGTGCCGTTGCGCCGTTGTGGTCTGAGCAGGTCGACGATACCGTTGTTTCCGGTAAGATGTGGCCTCGTGCTGCCGCGCTCGCAGAATTGGTGTGGTCGGGAAACAAAGATCCCAAGACGGGGGATAAGAGGACGACGTATATGACGCAGCGAATTTTGAATTTTAGAGAGTATTTGGTTGCGAATGGTGTGCAGGCTGCGCCGTTGGTGCCCAAGTATTGCTTGCAGCATCCTCATTCGTGCGATTTGTACTATGATCAGACTGCGGTTGTTTGATCTAGCTGTATTTTGGGAGGGGGAATATTTTGGATTTCTTTTCATGTGTACATACTAAGTCAGACTGATCTTTACTATTTAAACATAATCTATGGATATGAAAATACTTGTTTGTACTACACGTGCTAAAAGGGGCAAATGCCGCGCTCTGATTGGCCAGATACCAGGCAACAAGGCAGATCATCTGGCTAAAATCTTAATCCGTCCGACAACATCAAAATCATCCATCCTTCAACAACCAAACAACCAACTCAATGATCGAATAAATTAATCAAGACATGCAATCGCATGCATCCACTCGTTAAACTACTTTACTCTCGTTAATTATACTTCTCATCATAAGGCAAAAGAGAAATGCCCAGACTAATATCCACCCTCTCCCGCATCCTCAAACTCCTCCTCTACTCCTATCTCAGCCTCATCGGTCTCTGGGCCTTTCTCCCTTCAGTGCGCATCTCATCCGGCTATACTAATCAATACATCTCCGACACTTTGAGAGCGGGGCAGCTACTGCATACGGTGTATCCATGGGATAAATCCTTTGAAGCTGCTTCTGTCACGATTGAGCCTGCGAATGCGCTCTACCCAGGTTCAAAGAGGCAATGGGCTAGAGTCAGGGGGATGCCAAGTAGTGATGTCACGCATGTGTTGGCTGATTGGCGATTCATTGCCGACAATACTGCGGCAGGAGGGGGATTGGTGCTTGGTGTTGGCCGTGACCTCACAACGCACCTAAACCTGACAAATGCCGCTCTCAAAGTCCGGGATGGCATGTCCCCCAACGAAGCCGTCGAAATCGATGATTTATTGATCTTCTTCTCTGAAGATGACGGCAGAGATGAGACAGTATACATCAGCGACGGCGTCACCGTGCAAGTCGACGCCGGTGGGCGCGATCATATAATCAATCTCCCCTGGTTCACGACTCCGGATGCAGCGTGGTTCCATAACCAGATGCACGGATACACGTATGACATGGATATAAGGCTTGTAGCGCGCCAACTTGCGACAGACCGTAATTCGATCGTTGTCGAGATTTGGAAATCGGCGCCTGTGACGGAGTGGTTGAGACTGAGGTACGAAAGGGAGCAGCTCGAGAAAGATCCGCGTTTTGGGCCTGTGACTCCACCTAGAGACGAAAAGAATGCGGTGAAGTTTGTGAAGAATATTTTCAGGAGTGAGGAGCATTTTTCGAAGGGGTTGTTGGCGTCGTTTGTCGATGAATCGAGACGGCCGCATCTGTCGCATTCGTCCGTGTGGGATGTGAGGATGACTTTCCGCAATGCCGGTCTTACGTCTAGGACGTACTGGATTCGATCCACGCTTCTGGTTGTGTTGGCGCCGATTTTGATGGTTACCTTTTCCGTATTCGAGAACCTGATCGACTTTCTGTCGGTGTTGATCTGTACTGAGATTCTGTCTCTGATGGTATGTTATTGTGTCGCCGTGCTCATTTCATGGATCATATACAATATCCGTCATCGCAACTCCGCGCGTCTCAACAACACGGCAGACGGCAAAGAAGGAGAAAGTCGGAAAATGGGGTTTTTCGAGTGGTCGTCTAAGTTCTGGTTGACTCGATGGCTGTATTCCTGTCTGGCTTATTGCTGCTCCTGCCGCTGCTGTTGTGGCTATAGAGCGAATAGGAAAGGGTATCGGAGTGATGAGAAGAGAGGGAGGAAGAGGATTGTGATTTGGGGGCCGAGTGGACCTGTGTATGAGGATGGTGGTTAGATTTGACTACATTGGTTAATTCCTACGGATAGATAATAGCATATTTCATTGTTGGCTGTTACTGAGGTCTGTGGAAGTATCTCGTACCTAATCGTAGTCATAACCTATGAAGCTAGTATTGGCATTCCAAGGACGCTATTCGCTGTACGTCCATCCTCCGGCCAACCTCATCTCCTAGCTTGACATACATGTCTCCTCTACTTTTCCTATTCATCCAAGTACCTATGTCTATGCAGACCATCCGAGATCCCGCCCTAATATATCCGACACGGGCCCGTTGCCTTTTTCCATCTTACATCGCATTATGTCCCTCCCCAAGAATATCCACCGTCCCAGCAGGCGCAGAATGTCATCAAGCCTCACCAGCATTTCAGGCCACGTCTACATCCTCTCCAAGCCCCTTAAACACCACCTCAGAAAACCAAAATGAGCATCTACCTTGCACAGTAAGTCGTCCTCAAAAGATATTTCATCAAATTCTAGACACTGATTGCATCCATGGATGTGATGTCAGCTGCGGCACACGAGCCTTTGTATTAAAGCCCGTCTCTGAGTCAATATTTGAGCATTCACTCACCCTTAACCACGAATTCGCGCATATCAGTCAGCTTAGGACACATGTTGACGTAAATGAGAACGATCGGATTCTTATATTTGAGTACTTTTCGCGTAACTTGTTTTCCTTGGTGCAGAGGAACCAGAAGAACCTCTCGCTCAAAGTGAGAAAGTCTATACTTTGGAAAGTCGGCGTTGCAGTAGAGAAGATGCATGTTAAGGCATGGATACATTTGGGTACGTTTCACAAAATTGATTGAGCATTCGTGGTTTTAAAGGCTTTAACGGACAGAATTTCTTGTTCAGATATCAAACCTGATAATGTTATGGTCGACTGTTACAAAACCGATCAGGGACATATCAAAGTAGAGAAAGTGGCATTGTCAGATCTTGATTGTTCACTGCACCTAGAAGGCGACAAACACCTGAATGCCAGAATAGGAAATGTCATGTGGCGCAGTCCAGAAGCACATGTACGGAAGGGTATCGGTAAACCTTCGGATGTATTTTCTTACGGCCTTCTTGTAAGTTGGAATCATTCAGCATCTATCACAAAGATTTCCTTGCTTAAGAATTTTACTTCTAGTGCTTCTATGTAATAACGGGGGTTGAAACATTGCACCCAGACTTCGAAGAGCTTAGGCAAGCAGGTATTGAGCCTGAGATGGAGATTATGAGTCGCTTAGCTACCTTCTTTGGGCCTGTAGGCCCTGAGCTGGTAGCACATATAAACGATGAACAATGGGGGCCAATCTTGACGGAGTTGTCACAGGCAATTGCTGGAGGGGATCCGAGTATGCGATTTGACCGGTGGACAGAGGACTTTTTTCCGAATCTTGATGCTGAGACGAAAAGAGTGATAGCTAGGATGACGAGGTTTGATCCAAGGGAAAGGGCTACTATATCTCAGATATTGATGGATCCCTGGTAGAGAGAGGTCCCAGAATCTGGCGAGGAGTAATTATGTTCTTTTTTTTCTCTGTTTCCGGGTTGGAATGATAGCCAAAGTATCTGGGCGCACGTTCATCATGTAAAATAATACGTACGTTCAATCATTTATACTGAAGGGAACCACTCCCTACCTAGGTATGTAATCAATAAGGGAAAGTGTCCCGAGACCAAACAATGCCCCCCAAGAACTTTGATAATAGCGCTGAAGTTTGAAGCCAATTCGAAAGTCTACTACGGAGTACCTAGGACAAAGTTTCATTGTAGAACTTGGCCTTCACTTCACGGTCTTGGATGCATTTCATGGTCCTCCAGGGCGCAGTCTGACTTCAAATTCAACGACTCAGATGTAATTAATCGAGTTTCATACGGAATCTTGTGCATATAATTGCTTTTTCTTCCTTCCTTTCTTTTCTTTTTCCATTGATGCCCGGCTTGCCGTCCTCGGCATCTGGCATGTACTCCATCTAGACTCGAGAGTCTAAAACAGTTCCTCTTTATCTACGGATGGTCCCACTCAGTATATCAAAAAGTTCGGTACCTAAACATGAACACTAACAGCCTAAAATAGTTAACTGAAAAATGGAGCCGATCTAGAAGAGTCCGGGAAAATGTTGCTGTAGCACGTGCGAGCTAAAATATCTGCGTGGGTCGATCGAAAAAAGAAAGGGGGACGGCATGCCGTGTTAAACACCTTAAGCAATTGATCCCGAGATGCCCAAGACGGCTTGCCGAGTGGACGTCTTTGGTAGATGCCCGATAGGATAGGATGTACCTGGGTAAGCAAGGTATCCTTGTTACTATGAGGCAGCCAGGAGTTCGATAGACATTTTTATTCTGTTTCAGTGTTCCTGATTAAGTTTCAGTCTCGACTCTCGAGCTGTTGTGGATATCACGCTCAAGCTATTATGGCCGCTCCTGAAGTGGAGATATATATCTGGTACAGTACTCCATAGTACGTATCATCTTGAGGCGCATATAGAGATCTAGAAGTTCATGTCAAGCCGAGGCGAGCTGATCAGGCACACAAAGATAAGGATTGGTACCCAATTTCAGGGGAATTGCCATCGAGTCGGAAAATACACAGTAGAAGAGACATACTATGTAGGAAGAGAGAAAGAAAAATGTCCGAGCTGAGGTAACTGACTAAAGAAGAACTGTGGGTCCGGTGAACGGCCATGTTCGCCACGCGCCAGGTCTAGATTGTCTGCGCAGTCATTGTAGTAGACAATTTATACGTACGTACGTATGTTAGTACGTACTACGATAACATGATATAAATAGCCTAGAGGATTTATAATACGTACCACATAGGTACTGCCATCAAGATATGCCACTGAGATGGTGGCACACATGAAAGTACAACAGCATCGCAGCCCCTGATTGGTCAATGTAGATGGACGTGAAAATTTTCGTCGACAAGCCACCACAAATCTGGTGGCCGACACTGGCTGTGTGTATGCAGAGAGGCGCCATTCTGATAGTCATCAATTGATCATAATCATACTCTGTACTCCGTAGTAATATCAATGAATATACTATTTATCGATGCTGTAACATGAGATGAGAGAGCATCGGTTGCGCCGGCTTATCAGCAGCCAATGACAACGCGCCGATAAAAAGACTGACGCAATACAATCCACCGGGTTGGCTGTTTAGGGTAATCCGAAGTGTGGGTGAATGTGGTGATTGACTGATCGACCAGCTTGCGTGGTGCATACTCCATAGTATGACCGTGTGGATGGACTACAAGGATAATAACTTGATAAGATCGCCAGGATTAATATACGTAGTAGCTAGCGTACGGTTAATATCCAGGAGGAAGGCAGTATATGACGGCCGCTTCCCCACAGCCAGGCGAGCCGTGGTTTCCTTTTCTTCTTTACTTACCCTTTCTTTTTTACCTCTTCACTCACATTATCATTGTGTCTTTCATCAGTCCTAGACTGACCACTTGCAATTATTTGAGATTTATCAGTGATTACTCCGTGCTGATCTTGCCGTCTGATGATGGTGGGCTAGTGGGGTGATTGTTCCCGATCATCGCGAACATTCTCGACCACACCAGCAATTGACAGACAACGACAGCATTACCTCTCTCCTCATGGACAACGAACATCAACCTCGCCCTGAGCTCAGCCTGAGCGGCACCTCCACCCCCGAACGCATCGACGAAGGCCAAATAACCCCAGACAGATCCAGCGTCGTATTCCCCGACCCCGGCATCCCACCTGAAGCAATCGTGGAACGACTACGAGAAATCCGCGTTAAATTCCGTTCTCGCGATGAGCACATGCCGGCTCCAGAATATGGCGAAGACGCACAAGCAGAAGCCACCCCTCGAGATGAGATGGGCGCCGACTTGGAAAAAGGTGAAACGGCAAAATCAGATATCAACGATGCAGAGGGGAAGAATGGTCTGACTCGTATGCCGAGTATGCGGGATCGTGCTCGACATTGGTTGACGAAATTGGGAAGACCGGAGGAACCAGGTGATGCGTTGACGCCGGCAATAAACATTTCTGAATGGGTGGACGACATGCCTCCGCTTGCGGGTCCTCAGCATGAGCAGCATGTTCATCAGGATGCTGCTCATGAAGCGCAGCGTGCACTTCGTGGAGTTGGGCTTCATGCTGGGTTGAGGAAACGGCCAAAGCACTTTCGTATGCATTCTTCAGAGTCGGTGACCAGTGCTGGTGGCTCAGACACCGATGTTGAAACCCCTCAACATGGAGAAGGGGTGCTGTCTTATTTGCTCAAGTTGCACGCTCATCATTCGTTTTCTGGACGTAGTACACCACAGACTCCAGACAGTGGCGCTGCAACTCCCAAAAGTGGTGCTACCAGTCCTCTTAGTGGCGCAACGACTCCTAGAAAGAAGGTGAAATGGTACAGCAAGCATTCTCCCAATCAATCGACCATGTCTCTGGTTGGTGCTGGTTTGAATCTCGGTACACAGGGAGCACCGATCGCGATGGACGATTTGAAGAGGTCTGTGGCTAGTAAACGAGAGAAGATGATGGCAGCCGGCAAGAGCGGTAAAAGCAAAAAGAGCAAGAAACATCTGAACGATCATATTGCGGCGCGCATTGCATCGATTATCACTAGACAGCGGTATTTGATGACGTTATGTCGAGCAATGATGCGATTCGGTGCTCCAAGCCATCGACTCGAGGAGTACATGTCGTTGACTGCCCAGGTGTTGGATCTGCACGCTCAGTTTCTGTATCTGCCAGGGACAATGATCATGTCATTTGACGACTTGGCCACACGTACTACCGAAGTCAAGCTGGTACGAGTTGCACAAGGAGTTGATCTGGCCCGGTTGGAGGATACGCAAAACATTTATAAGAACTTGGTCCACGACAAAATCACGGTCGACGAAGCCATCACCGAGCTCGATGATGTGATCAACCGTCCTGCCAAGTATCCCACCTGGCTGGTTGTATTGTGTTACGGATTTGCTTCTGTGGCTGTCGGTCCATTTGCTTTTGAAGCCCGGCCGATAGATATGCCAATCACCTTCTTTCTCGGCTGTTTGCTGGGAATACTCCAACTTGTGTTCTCTCCTCGATCCAGTCTATATTCGAACGTCTTTGAAGTCCTTGCCACAATCCTCACATCTTTCCTGGCACGTGCATTTGGTAGTATCCGCAATGGCGTGGTAGACGGCGCTCAGCAATATTACTTTTGTTTCTCATCCATGGCCCAGTCATCGATCGCATTGATTCTACCCGGTTTTCTCGTTCTCAGCAGCAGCCTCGAATTGCAGTCTCATCAAATCATCCCGGGATCCATCCGCATGGTGTACGCAATCATCTATTCATTGTTTCTCGGATACGGCATCACCGTCGGAACGACGATATACGGGCTGATGGACCCCAAAGCAAATCCAAATACCACATGTTCCGGCCAATTAATCGGCGATAATCCTTACGTACAACGATTCCCCTTTGTCGCAATCTATGTCGTTTTTCTCGTGATCATCAACCAAGGAAAATGGAAACAAGTCCCCGTCATGATTCTGATCGCCGAAGCCGGGTACATTGTGAACTATTTCAGCAACCTCAAACTCGAATCAAACCCAGAGTTGGCCAACACTCTCGGCGCATTCGCCATCGGCGTCTTGGGTAATTTGTATAGTCGAATATGGCACGGCCACGCCGCAACAGCAATCTTACCCGCCATTTTCGTGCTCGTGCCATCCGGCCTCGCCTCACAAGGGTCTTTAGTGTCCGGCGTCCAATCCGCATCCGAAATCCGAGCAAACATCACCGGGGACTACTCCAGTTCCGCCACAGCCTCTTCTGCTGATAGCTCTATATATTCAATGGGATACGGCATGATCCAAGTCGCCATCGGAATCACCGTGGGCCTGTTCCTATCGGCCGTAGTGATTTATCCACTCGGTAAACGGCGGACAGGACTATTCTCTTTTTAAACCTTTATTTTCTGCATGTATAGAGTATATATATATATCGAACTTGCATTTTTGATATCTCGAGAGCGATTGCATTTGATCGGCGATTTTCTTTCTGTTTAGCGGTGTTTTGTTTTGTTGATACCTATACTTACATGTTAGTTGATTTTACAATGCATACTTGGGCTCAGCCTTGTCACTTATCCACTTGGTTATTGAGTGATACTGTCTGTAATCCATTCCCTCGTAGACACTAAAAATGCAGTGCACTGGCAGTGCTGGTGCATTACCAGGAGGACGTACAATCTGAGTCTGCCCTGAGCCCCATCCATCAATACCACACGTATCTGTATTGCCTACCTAGGTATATTGGAAGTTATGCATGATGAGTTGGCCTACCCACACAGTCCATGCAGATGTCAACTTCCTCATAGACACTAAAAGTGCAGTGCAGTGGTCCGATAAGGCTGAAAGGTCGTGCACGAATGCCCAACTTTGAGTGTCGTATTTACAGTAAGGCAAAACCGGGATTCCCCAGACTAACTCCAAGAATTCTCTCCGTTATTCATCTCCACCCGCATTATAACTACGTATAACAACTAAATCAACTAAGATGCAACCTGCCACAATATGGCGGATACTTCGAGGACGACAACATCTGATTCTGAGACTCAGCTGCGGTGCAATACTTGTGGTCAGCGCTTCTTCCGGCTTGAACATTTGAAGGGTCATGGTCAAGTCCATGCCAGTCACAAGCCCTACAGATGTGTTCATTGCGATAGGACTTTTGCCCGCAAGTGAGTTGCCGCTTTTGCCTCGATAGTGGCTGCGCCAGACGGATTCTAACCACCAAAGCTCTACAATAATAGGGATGCACTCAAGAGGCATGAGTATACACACCAATCACTAAAATCCAGTCCCCGCTCGACGGCGCTGCGTCACAGTTGTTCTACATGCGCAGAAGCTCGCGTTAAATGCTCAGGGGAAAACCCGTGCGCTCGGTGCACAGCCAGAAATGTCCACTGTCAATATTCCCCGCGCAAATCAAGGCGCCCGACGCCTGTGGTTACGGGTTATGTTCCGCCACCTGCTATACCTGAGCAAGGTATAAGCGATTCCAATAACTCAAATTTCGGCAACGATGACATCGCGGCTCTGGTGGTGGATGCAAATGACCAGGCTCTTCCATTCGAAACTTATGTTGGCGGATATAAAAACAACATAAGCTGTTTTGACGCCCTGTCGAGCGCGGAGGTGTACAAGAAACCCCTTTTGATTCTAGCCGGAAAGCCACGAATTGGTTACCGTTAGAGCATTTCAGTCAATACAGCCATGCATCGTTTCGGATTAGTGACCAAGATTCATGTTCTCCGAACTTTGAACAACCAATCTGGACTTCAGCACAAGAAGGCATCTCTGATTATGAGCAGCCTTCCAGGGCGGGCCGTAGCGTCTCTTTTCGACACGATAGGATTTCAGCTTTGATTACATCTATGGGAAAAGGTTTATACAGAACGCCCGAGAATTCTAGGGATGATAAGCCTTCGGAACATGAAAAGGTGCATTTTGCAAGCCGATACGCTGATGGTGCAGGGGCTAGATCGAGCCAATCCAATCTATGCATGGCAGAAAAGCAAAGGATTCATTCCGTGGTCGGCGCCGCTGCCGATGCCTCTGGTGGTGCTGATGCTTCGTGGATCGAGACTTGCAGAATAAGATAAGAAGTACCGGTGAAGATGGCAAAATCAAGTTTGTCATGCCAGCCTTGGTCTATCAAGAAATCCTGTTGAGGATTAATGCTTATAAAAACAAGACTGTCTCACTTGATTTCCCGGAAATGGAGAATTTTACGAAAGAAGCAAGCCTGGAAATGTTTATCCGTCTTTATTTTGCAAGATTCCATCTGGTCTACTCTTTTCTGGACACGTCACTGCTCAGCATCCCGGTCTGGGGATGGGCGCTCTGCTTGGCGACTGCTGCAATAGGTGCCAGACTTTTGGCCGTACCCGCGATTGCTGCATTTAACGATCACCTCTGTATGGTCCTTGATGAGATCCTAGTCAACGAGGTAATATTTTGGATAGAGCCCATAAAATGCCTCTGACAGCGGGCTAATAAAAAAACAGATCGACTTTCGTCTTATTGAAGACTCACTGCCTTATGTACAGGCTCGCGCGTTGACATCTATTGCTATGTGTCTTTGCCAAGACAATTCGGTGATAAATCGGGGTGATAATGCAGCAACCCTCATGCTGAATGCGAGTTTCCGACTGCGCTTGCTCGATGAGGATGATTGCATAGGCGCTTACACCCCCGAGCAACGGCTATAAGTAGTGCATAAATGGAATGACGAATGATATATCTGCCTATTGCCTAAGGTGAGTGCAGTTCTGCTCGGTCTCCCACTTTTTGGGTAGCACTGTCAAGAGACGCCGATTCCCTCAGCCTCGTTTATGTGTCGTGCTACATTCCCAAATTCAGCCTTGTCAGTTCGATTCGGGATCTTACTCGTGCTTAGGCATCAAATTAGAGCACTGTAACGTAATCTAATATCTCGGAAGGGACTATACCAATAATTGCAGTGCAGCCAGTTCTAAACTGGCCTACGTTAGAATTATGTAGAGTAGATGCTACCACGTAAAACTCCCAGCCAATCCCATATAGATGCTAAAATTGCAATGCAATGCTGCGAGGCTTCCCCCCTCACTTTGACCGATCTCTGATGCAGATCTTATCCTACTGGATCAACTGTATGCGGGCAACTTTTTGTTCTAGTTGGTTGTTTCAATATGATATCTGCTACCGTGTTTCTGGTGTTCGATAGACGCAGCGACAGACTCCATTCTGCCTACCTGGGAATTCATAGAATGCGTTTGCCAAATTTCAGCCTTGTCCAAGGCTCAGCCTAGGGATCGAAAGTAGGCTTGAAGTCCGTACTATCTACTACGATTTAAATCAAGGAGTATATAAATGTTCCATAGATACTACAATTACTGTATTTTTTTCACTAATTGCAAGTCAGCAATCCACATAGAACAGATGTATACTGCTCGAATAGAATGCGATAAATGATAGTAAAAGAAGGATAGTACTTGCGACAGACTCGATGACTGGGTATACGACCTTAAGTACCCAGTCTGCTACTTCTCTTAGATGTTAAACCTGCAGTACAATAAGTAAGATTACGAGACGTAGATTTCTGGATGCTATCTTGGAGTACTACTGCAAGCAGCCAAGATGTAGCCTGAACGTAAATTATCACCTTGTACAACATGTCATTTATCAGAGTCAGCCTTGCCAAATTCGAGATACCCGATTCGAGTAATAATCACAGCTCAAAGCCCAGTACGTGGTAATATATTTCAATGCCTCTGACCAGCCTGTGCAGCTGCAAGGCTGCCCCCAAGTGAAAGATCATCGATCCGCTCAGTCTGAGCGCCGTGCTACATACCAGTACTCAGTCTCCGCCCAATTTCAACCTCTCTTAGATACCAAAATTGCAGTGCAAAGTTACTCTTTCCAGGACGTCTCCGGGTTTCGGCTTTTTATTACCGAATGGAGATAATATACTGATCTTGAGATATTTCTAGATAGCTATTCGCTCAGTCTCTTCAGGCGTGTGGAACATGCAATGCAGGCTATAATCATGGGACTCAGCAAGGAAAGCCCTTTTCCTTGTGCCGACACTCATCTGTTATCATTCAGGTCGATATTTCTACTTGTGTAATTGAAGCCCTCGTAGACACTAAAATTGCGGTGCAACGTGCGCCCAGCCTGGTCAAGCTCTCTCATAGCCAGGATACTGTCGGCGGAGCATGGACCCCTGCATCTCGTCGATTGCGTACCAGGAAACCCCAGATGGAGCCTTGTCAAATCTAAGCTGTGGTTTTGAATTGTACACAAAAACCGCGCAAGAGTACGAAGCGAAGCATTCAAATTCCTCACAGACACTAAAACTGCAGTGCAATCTCACTCAGCTGACTAGTAAGCGGCCCGAAGCAGACAGACACTGAGTCCAAAAGCCATAGTAAATATTTGGGATAGTCAATAATGTACAGCAAATGCCCAGACCCCGCCTGTAAGTTTATAACACCTTGGACCCGGTCCGTGCGTTCGTAGTGGCGTCGATGCCTCGTAGACACTACAATTGCAGTGCTATCGATCCCGGGATTGCTAGCATGTGCCGGATTTTTTCAATCAATTGACAAGAAACGTATCAAAGCAGTATAATTTGGTGCTCCTGTAGCCACCAAAATTGCAGTGTATGATCTGTTGTTCAAAGTTCAGGCTGCCAACTCATGCTGAGGTCGCGGTCAGACTCCCTGCCCGAGCCTACTCAAGGTAGAGAATGCACTTTCAAAGTTTAGCCTTGTCGATTTTATTCTCGGGGTTACGGGGTGTTCAAAGATCGAATCAGAGTCCCCAGACGCGTAGTAACCTAGTCAAATACCTCGTAGACACTAAAATTGCAGTGCAGTGCATTTTCTATTTTTAGAAACAGCCTTGTACAAAGATCCTGTTATGATTCGTACAAACCCAGAGAGGTTGAATGAGACCACGTATTAGCGTCACGCAATGCCTTGAAGGGCCCAAAAATTGCATTGCAATCCATCCATCCCGCTGGATTTTTCATCCGGGGGCTTTTTAAATGCGTTCGCGAAGCCTTTGGATATCATCATGTGTTGTCTTGCAACAGCCGCCAATGAGAAGGGATTGGAATGGGCCTTTCTGTTGGGTATTATGTACCACATCGGCCAACTGAGTTTCCCATGGAAGCTGCTACCAGGTTAGCAAATTATATTGATAGCCTCATTGTCTCTTCCAACAAATTGGGGGTGTATCTTACCCTGTCCTCGGTATCCATGTCTGGTTTTTCCCATCTCTGAGTCGTCGTGTTATAGACCTCGCCATTGGTGCCGTCTGGATACAGTACAAGGCTGGGTATAGTTTGGATTTTATCTCCAGCAAGCAGTTTTGACACACAATCTCCAAAGTGCTCGACGAGATATGGGATTTTATGTGTCTTTGTGCAGTTTATACCAACCCCCCACGGCGCAACTCCATCGTCCATAGGTGTGAGCGCTGCCGAAACGGTTTCCTCGATTGAACTCCCGTCAGGCAAAGTATGCATAAATTCAGGCTTCGTACCAGGGAAGACGCACGCTATCCAAAATGGGACTGTAAGTCCTGCCGTGTGCATAGCTCTCCTTACAGCGCGGATCTCATCTAGCCTAGGAAGTGTCTCGAAGGCAACATACTCCACACGGCTTAACAGATCTCCATCAGCTTCCATGAAAAGACGCAACCGATCCAAATGCCAATGGAATAGGGCATCTTCATTGTTATGGGCATCGTCGTATTTACCACTATATTCCTGCCCAGGAATCATACAGGCGCCGTACGGGCCTAAACTCAATGCAATTTCCACTTGCTCATGACTGCCCTTGGCATTCTCTGCAACGCGTACCGCAGTTTCCAGAAACGATCCAATAGCACTACGTGGAATGCCATCGGGGAAGTCGACTGTTTTTGTGCGTCTGAAACCTTCAATGGATGCTTGATAGGTAGCAGTTAGCAGCATGTCAACGCCGGCCGCGGTGAAATCGCGCTGACAGGCTAGAAGAGTAGCAGGATCGGAGACGAGCATATGAGATGACCATAGCGGCGTTGAGGTACTGTTGAATTCTACCCCATATTTATCTTGTAGAGAGGTCCCTAGACCGCCGTCGAGAATCTTGACGGATGCCATTGTGGCGGCTACGTTCAATGTTTATTTCGGAAATCCGGCTGCTTTCTGCATGAATAGGCTTTCTGCCGATCACGTGCCTTACCGCCCTGAAATCTTCAACAAAGTGAGCGACTGAGATACTTCCGACGGATTGTTTATGCTTGAGTGCCGGGTGTTTAAATAATAGTTTTATATTAGGACCTTGACTAGAGGCGTATGCGAGGCATATCCATGGATCCCTTGGAGATATATAATTTAGCATATTCGAAATATTAACCCTAACCAACTACCTAACCGAAACCCTAAACTAACCCTGCCCTAAGCCCTAAAAGCGCCCTAATCTTGGCTCTGCCAGGCCTAAAGCCCTAACGATCCCTAAACCTAAGCAAACATGTGCGATGTATATGCTTTTTAGATAGAGAGAGTGTCAAATGTATCGCAATATATCTATATAAAGATTAATCCTTAATCAACACAGAAGCTGGTTAGGGAAATGAGTGCATCACACAGCCCATCCCCTATCCATGCTTTCAACCTGGGCCTTCATATAGGCAGGCATACAAATTCAGCCTCGTCGTATTAAATCCAGGGGCATTGATGAAATGAATCAGAGTACGCGACAACCGTTTCAAATGTGTCGTGGGAACTAAAATTGCAGTCTAGGGTTCCAGACTGTCGGGTTTTATCAGATACGTTCTAGCGTGACTCAATGCCTCAACGACCCTAAAATTGCAGTGCATTCCAGCCCGTCTAGGGTTCCAGACTGTTGGGTTTTATCAGATACGTTCTAGTGTGACTCAATGCCTCAAAGACCCTAAAATTGCAGTGCATTCCAGCCCGCTGGAACAGACCGCTGGAACAGACCGCTGGAATTCATCAGATTAGTTATAGCGTGATTTAATGCCTTAAAGACCCTAAAATTGCAGTGTCGTATGCATCTATAATTCTCAAGTCATGACTCAGAGCGGTCTAAGTCATTCCACAACAGACATGGAACATCAAAGGGAAGTATTCAGAGTGTCTGAATGGACATGATGAATGTCAAACTCGATGGTAAAAGATACATAGAGCACCTCTTGTATTTATTGTTCCTGACTCGTCGACATTAGAATTGTGGCGCAACACACTGCGAGGAGAGTCATGGACTTGGTCCCGGGCGCGAATTTGTCACTCTACTCATTAAGTGATCTGTCATTGCAATATACGTACGAAGAGAACCTGGAGCTGGATTAATAGAAACAATTCTTTTAAAAGACTATAACAAAAACCATAAGTAACAGTTAAGTGTATCTATATCAATGGATACATATTCCAACAACGAGTAAAGTGTGCTATAGTAGCTCCTTTATCAAGTCAACGATACCATCGAGAGTTCGTTGCAATATATCCCGATCATGCACTTTGCTCAAAATTGTAATCTCAAGTTCTTTTTTGACCGGCATCGCAAAAGTTTCAACCCATGGTCTTCCAATTTGAGCTCTGCCATCTCGCCAGAAATCTCCACTGTAATGATCTCCCGTCATCATCCACGTTGGATTCGCAGTGTTTTGATACTGAACCGTGCATCCAAAGTAGTCATCTTTCCAGGCTGTACATTCATTGATAAGATCCTTGAAACCGACAATCTCGTACGAAAGACCGTTGACATATTGCTTGTGGACGGAATCGAAAAACTGTTGATGGGTAACCTTCTGATCTAGCTGAACCCTAAGAGGAACGAAATTGATAAAAAGGCCAAAGACGTTCTGTAGGTGAGGAGGTAGTGCCTATCTGCCGGAGACCACCCGTCCAAATGTGATGTCTGGTGGACCCGTCGCTTTGAAAAGAGCGAGTGCATAGGCTGTAGCAATACTGTAGCTGCACTGAAATCTCCATCGGAACGAGGGATCTGGGAGAACGCCTTTAGACAGACGACCTCCGTTGTACCATTATCAGTCATAGCATGAGTACCGGTTGTATGGCCATTGACCGATGCGTTACCATATTTGGAAGTATTCAGCAGGCGAGGAAGTTGAGTTGGATATGACCCTTTCAACAGATCCCTCCAGTAGGCCACCCCAGCATCCCGGACCGTATAAGCATGACGAACAAATTCGTTAAATGGCCCTGGCTTATCAAAAGTTTGCATGCCATGGATATCGTCCAGAAATTGTATTATTTGAGGTAAGCAAATGCCATCATATTGAGCATGTGAAAGTCCCACTCGTAGACCAATTTGTCCTTGTTCATTGTGTACGATTGTGAAGCCTGTGGCAGCTTTGCCAAGTTGGTATCCTCGCGACTCCTCCTCTTCAGAAAATCTGTTGATATGTGACTGTACTTGGCCGCTGACGTGCCTAACATCGATATTGGGGTTGGTTTTCTTTACTGTGCATCACTCTTGGCTGGTATAATATGTGAGATTTTGGCCCCCATACAGGGCAACTGCCAACAGAAGCAAGACAATTGCAGCACTGAACTTGATGTCTTGAACACGCAATTGGCAATTGCAGGGTGATTCTGAGGGAATATCGCCATATTAGAGCTAGGAGCACAAACAGGGTTCTAGGATGCCGGCGCAATCGAAGAAAAAAGATGTCGCTCGTATGCATGAGAGAAGCCAGCCAACGGCCAACATGTCGCGCGCCGGGAGGAGTCGCCCAGATCGACGAGGCTAAAGCTAGTTAAGCTACGTATGTTCGTATTCGGATACTCGGATGCAGCAACATCCAATTGAATTTTCGCTCAATTTTGATGAAGAGCATCTTGAAATTGGAGATTGGAGATGCCTAATTGAGGAACACAACACAACCCAACACAACGTTCTAGTACTTAGTCAAAAATGAGACTGAAGAAGGCACAACTCGTGTTAACACAACACGTGCAATTATGCCAGATCAGCTGCATGATTAATAATACTTGACGTTTGTGTCATGTACATGATTACACATGAATCATTGCACACTCAGTCCCATTAGGGTTAAATGCATTAGGGTTAAATGAATGTAGCTCTGGTTGACTGTATTGGAATCAAATATTCCCATTGGCCAATCGGACTGGAGATACGAACTCAAATCAAATTAAGCATAATTTTTTGCTCTCTTTTTCGAGAAGAGAATCTTATTACAGATGATGTTTGTTTCGTGGAGAATTGTTTTATTTGATTTATTTGGGTGAGTGTTGCAGATGCAAAACGGTGCAGTGAGATCGCCGTAGCCCTAATGACTCATACTTACTCATTATTGGTCGGCTACGCGACGACATGTATATAGAGAGGGTTTTCAGATGTATTGCGACGACTCTGCAGAAAGATTATCCCTCAATTGATACAGAAACTAGTTCGATAAAATGAGTGCATCACACAGCCCATCCCCTATCCGCGCCCTCATCCCGGGCCTCCATATAGGCAGGCATACCCCAGGACCCCTAAATTCTATAACCGACGTACCTGGTGTCCTCGTACACACCGAATCTGTCACCAAAAAACCCTCAGAGACAGAACGCGGACACGCCATCAACACCGGTGTCACCGTCATTCTTCCCCGCCGCGACTGGTTCGACAATGCCTGTTATGCGGGCTATTTCCGATTTAATGGCAGTGGCGAAATGACTGGCTCGCATTGGCTCGACGAAACCGGGCTTCTCAATTCACCCATTGTACTCACAAACTCATTTTCAGTGGGCCCTTGCTATAGCGGAATCTATGAATATGCGATTCGTGAATATGCCAAAAACGGCAAACCGGCGGATTGGTTCCTATTGCCTGTTGTGGCAGAAACCTGCGATTTGTTTTTGAATGATATTGCGGCTATGGCTATTACGCCTGAGATGGTGGTTAGGGGCATTGATAATGCGTCTAGTAACAGAGTTCCAGAGGGGAATACTGGTGGCGGAACGGGGATGATATGTCAGGGATTCAAGGCTGGGACTGGGAGTGCAAGTCGTTTGATTGAAGGGATTGAATTCGGTGAAAAGAAGACGTACACAGTGGCAGCGCTGGTTCAGGCGAACTTTGGCGCCAAAAGAGACTTGCGTTTTGGTGGTGTTCCTGTCGGCAGAATCATGGTGGAACGAGAGGAAGCCAAAACCACTTCGACACCTTCTGACAAGGGTACTTCTACTACTCAAGAGGAAGAAAGAAGACTGGCTTCAAAGGACGGTAGTATTATTGTTGTTCTCGCTACGGATGCCCCCTTGCATCCCGTACAACTTCAACGCCTCGCTAAGCGAGCCACTGTGGGCGTGTCACGAGTCGGCGGCTGGGGCTCAAATTCATCGGGGGATTTGTTTCTTGCGTTTAGCACCGCTGAAAAGATTCCGAGAAGTCCTTCATTCTCTTGGAAGCCGACTATCGAGCAGACGGTGAGCGTCGTGCAGGATGTCACTATTAATGCTTTGTTTGAAGCGGCGGCAGATAGTACAGAAGAGGCTATCTATAATGCTCTGGTGGCGGCAGAGACTATGGAGGGGCCATTGGGAGTATCCAAGGCTATTGACCACCAAGAGCTGAAGGAGATCGTCGAGAAGTATATATGATGGCAACTTACAAGCGATGACATGCAGTCGAATAATTGAATATAACGTACTTCTACCTTTGTCAAAGAGAAGAAGAAAAAGAAACGATAGTTGCCTGCAGTCTCGGATATCAGTTGCGCTCAGAAGTATAAGTACCTAGGCATGTACACTACCTAACTAAACCATGTACTATCAATGTAGGCACAATGTCCAGGCATATCTGTGCAACTATTTCTCAGCCCCTTGGGGCTTCTAGACATTGCCCCGTGGTACTGATGTCTAGTCACTTTATGTACCTAGCTAGTTGTACAATGTATTGCCGGAACCGGCCTTTGTGAACCTTGAGATCCCAATTTCATTCGTAGGTACTAGAAGATTGAATCAGAGTGCGTATCCATGTATCTCAATGCTCCGTAGACACTAAAGTTGCAGTGCAAGTCATCTCATATGTTTCTGTCTTTGTGTCACTTGAGGATCTTAGCTTTTTTTTCCGAAACTGAGTAGTTGACTGAGTCAATGCATCGTAGACGTTGAAGTTGCAATCCACCAGTCTCAATACATTTCAACAGTTACGTTTAGCATGCAGGTAGTCTACTTAAGGGAAAATTTCGCGGCACTGTTTTGGGAAATGCACTGCAATTTTACTGTCTGGGCTGCGAGGCTTTGTAGTCAACTGCTCAAAGCTTTGTAGACACTAATATTGCAGTGCATGTGACGGCACCCGCACTTGCATAACATTAAGATCTCTCTGCATTTCAATTCTAGTGGCTACGAAGCATTGAGTAGTTGACTACTTACGTACAATGCCTCGTAGATGCTAAAATCGCAGTGCATCGCGCTCCGTAGCCAGTCATTCCTTAGCCACCGGAAAGTCGCAGACACTAATACTGAACAAGCACCATTGGCCTTGCCACTTCAAGGACGTGAATAGCATGTCTCTCTGTGCTTAATTGGAGGGTACTCAGAGGAGTTGACTGTAGAGGTTAAAATTGCAGTGCACCGGATTCTTGGTACTAGATACCCAGGGGATAGCTTGTTTCCTACATTACATGAGTATCTTGGTGGACACTGCACTGCGATTTAAGTAGGTACAGCCGACTGACTACTCAAGGTTTTCCTAGTCACTCATAAATCGTGATATTCACATTCGGACCGATTTGAGGCTCATAGATGGTAACTGAGTTATGCCGTATTTCAATGTCTCGTAGATGCTAAGAATGCAGCAACTGTTGAGGAACTTGAGTTTTATTGCTGGGAAAAATGAATATGGCCCAAGTCCGTAGTAACGTGTTCTAACTTCCAATGCCTTGTAGACACTAAAATTGCAGTGTAGTATGCACAATACGTGAATATTTACCAGTCGAAGAAAATTAAACTAGCCCCTAGATAGTAGCGCTGCTAAGCCTTCTCGAAAACTGAGGATGAATAATATTTCTGAAAGTAGGCATCATTTGATACCGAACGCTAGACCTCTATCCACTGACTTGAGTATGATAGCTTTAACAGACCAACGGGTATGGGAAAACGCCTCCTTGGATGGAGTCGCCAAAGTGATTAAGAAACAGATATGAGATAAAATAAGAAGGGTTACGGTGAATGGTAAGCTGAAAGCTGCTATAACAACAGCGTTTCTGGTTTGGGCGGGCGGTATTGATTGTCTGATGAGTTTGGAAGTTGATTATTTGAGTGTGGAGTGGCTTGTAATGGCTTTATTCAATGTGAATATGAAGATGATAAATCATGTTTGGCATTTTATGATGAGTGGAGGATTGTCCGTCATTTCTCGGTCTGAGATTACTTTGGAGCACCAGGTGAGGCGATCGCTAATGTTTTTGGTCACGAAATACAAGCGCAATCATTGAGGAGAGAATTAGAGAGTGAAATGCATGCCATAGAGTGTGTGTTAATGATCTTAATTGAAGAAGGGGCAATTATCAACTTAGCCCTTAGTCTATACAGAGGTTCTAGAATTTGCGCGAAACTATATAACTGACTCCCATTCTCTTTTCCATGAATTTAAGCTTCTTTCACTTGTCTATCAGTAATATAGAGATTGGTGCCCACTTCTAATATTTCTTACCCATTTGCCATCCTAATAAGCCTTTAATATTGTTTCTTTCCTTCATGATCCTTGGTAATCATAGTGACGTTGCAATCTTTCTAGTACACCAATTGACCTTTGCTAATAACTATTGTAACGCCGTTCTTGCCGACATGGGTAAGGTCGATTTTAGGATTAAGTGATTGTTCCTTGAAGGCCTGTAGAAGTTAGAACTGGACAAATTCTTGATAAGTTAACTTACTATTAGACTCGCGTTATAGCAAACTGCTATACTAGCCCCTTAGCAGGCTATAATCCGATGTAGCTGAGAGTTTGACTCTTTTATCAAAATTATCTTTAATGACTAGTGAAACATAGAGTATAATATAGACTCGGTATTCAGTGTCTTGTGTATAATTAAATGGTATATCAGTTATAAAAATTTTGAGAGGGATTGCGGGGTAGCAAATTTCACTTCGACCTTAAGTTTGCTGCCCAAGAAAGGACTATATGACTCATGTTTCATAAATAGAGGGTATTTCCGCCAGAAAATCAAACATAGGAGCAACATACACGCTAAAATATAATGATTTCTATTCTTCAAACACCTCATTCTCTAGATCAGAAGTTGGATATTGTTCTTAATGCTTGAATCTCCCATAAGAGTGGGAAAGCAATACAATTTTATGGTGCCAGATCTGTCATTTCGCGGGTTGAGATATCAGTGGTGCTATGTATGCGGTCTCACGGGATTAATATCTGCAATTATGGTGTTATATACTAAACTGCGGCAAAGTCCTAACTTTGGGGTACATACACACGTTGAAACTTCATAAATATTCCAGCACGAAACTCGATAGTATGATTAGTGTGTTCATAACAGCTTTGTCGCATGCTTTTTCGACCTTACCAAGTAGATTGATAGATTATTTCCTCATATAAGACCCTTGGTTTCAGTTCTCATGTTTGATTGCGTCAGGTGTATTGTGAGTAGCTCGAACGGAGTAGGTCGAGAAAAGACATATGAATCGATTTGAAGGAGTGGAAAATCGTGTGCCACGGTATGTGATGGCTCTGGGGTCACGGTTAACAGTGGTTTTTAACTATCATTCACAGTACGGAATTCATTACCCTAATTAGGTACTCCTAGCGAGATTCTGTTCATGGATAAGCACATTCTCTCATAGATAGGCGTATCCGGATGTTCTATAGTCACCGTAAATTTCCAATTATGTCTCGCTGAACCATCGGTGCTGGAGCGCCTCTTTCGCAGATATTCTCTTCATTGGGTCTAGATTAGTCATCTTGCCCACGAGGTCCCTTAGGTCCGGCGCTACATAGCTCCGAACACTGAAAATGTTGCCTAGGGTTCCCGTGACCGAAGCTGTTGGTGAGATTGATTAAGCGCTCGTCGAATGGATTTTCTTTCCCTATATGTTCGAGGAACCCATTGAGACCATCTTCATCCGCAAAATAAGATATATGCCGACCCAGTATATAGCGCCACAACTCTACCGAGTTCATTTCGTCATCACTGTCATCGCCGAACCGCACTACGGTTCGGACATGTGTCTAATACGATTCAAAGGAAGAGATTTTAGAAGGTAGCAAATAGCTACCTTACGAATCAGGCCCTACCTCTCAGAATACACTCACGTTCGTACCTCATTATCACGCTCTCTACCCCTTCTCTTACATACCCTATACCCCATCGTCAGTTGTTTACTCCCGGCCAATTCTGAGTAATAAAGAATCCTGCAGTTATGCCAACTTTGTATGGTAGCTTACAAAGATAGTAAAGAAGAATTGACTAGAGAGATTGTATGTATTGAGTTCTCTCATATCCTCGGAGTACCTGACGTTGCAAGGCCAGGTTTTTATAGACCTCATTGGTGGGATGATTTGTGAACTATCATGAGGGGTAAACATTGGGCTGAAATCTAGGAGCTCAAATATACTGTATATGTACCCTAAGGTGGGCTACAGGGATTGATACAGTTGATCAACTGTTGCTGGGTATCCGATTATCCAGCACACTGTGACGGGTGCTCAAGCATAATACTATCCTCGAGCTAGGGTAGTGTCAGGGTGCGAGGTCAGGCGGTTCAGAGGATTAGGAATTGATTCAGATTACTACAGTCTAGCAGTCTCACACAGTACGGGTACAGGTCAGAAACAAGACGTAGCTCAAAGATTCAAGTTTCAAAAGATTCCGTAGATTATATTGTAGAGTAGCAAAATTACGATACATTTAGAATAAGATTCGGTTACTCGAGGACCAATTCACGCAAGAATAGTAATCCTGTTAAGAGCATCATCGATGCATGCCCCGTAGCTCCCACTAATGCTGCCGCGTTCGTGCTTGTTGGACTCAATGTGACATTAGAAGTGGTCGCCTGAATATTCCATGTTGCGTTAACCTGGGTCTGATGAGTCTCAATGAACAGCGCAACACCAATCGCCACTGTCGAGATACTGAACTGGAACGCGCTGCCGGAATTGAGGTTGCTAGTTGATACTGCGTTCGAACTGCCAAGGAGATGAGATGTTAGTACATTGCGGGCATATAGTTGCGGATAGTGATAGGAGAAAAGGGTTTAAGTGACTTTACCTCCCTACTTCATCTCCCATGTTATCCTGAATCGTAACATTTGAGAGCGAGCCTGATAATTGAACTTGCATCGTATAGCTGTGAAGAGTCAACAAGGTAGAGGAGTTGACAAGCAGTATCTACTTACGTTCCTGTGTCGAGATCACCAAGAGGAATAATCACGAGGTTGTTGGTAGAATTAGCGACTGATGAAGGGATTACCTGCGCTGTAAATTACACCCAAATATCAGCATCAGTGAGCCATATATCAGGAAACGAGCTCTTACTCTCATATCCAGAAGTCGGTGTTCCTGCAGCGTCACGAATCATGACATGCCTCGAAGTCGGCCCGGGGGCTGCTACTGAAGTACATCCCTGGAGATCAGATTCTTTGACGCTGTCACAGCTGAGTCCCGTTACACGGACTATGAATTGAGACCTGTCCTTGAACGAAGGGATAGTGGCACGCGTATATGCCGACCACCGGCCAAACCACCATCCTTGAAAACTATTCTCATATGCATCCACGCACGCCAGATGTGCCCCAGGTAGAAGCGCCTCGTAGGTTTTTGCAAATGGCGCCTCGTCGCAACTGGTTGGATCTCCTGCATTCGGCCTCCCTGCTGGGACGGTGACCCCGCGACAACATCCATTGCACTTCCCCCCGTCGTTGCGGATGATGCTGTACGTGAGCAGCGCCTCGTTCGCACCGCCCATCCACAAACACAAATTCTTGACTGTCTCGTCAAGGACGAGTGGCGTGTATGGTAGCTCCAGCAAGGGGAGGTTGGTCGCCGTGGGTGTCGTCGCCGTGGTTGTCGTCGCCGTGGTTGTCGTCGCCGTGGGTGTCGTCGTCGATGTAGTTGTTTTCGTGGCCGTACAGCTCCCGTCGTTGCCGCACGTTGCTATGGACCGGCAACACTCTTTTCCACAGCAGGTGTCGTCTCTGGGGCAGGCGCCTACAGCGCAGCATTTCTCCGTCTCGGGATCGTAGCAACCCAGAGACTGGTTGCAGCACATAGAGCTCTTGCTGCATGCCCAGATCTCGTCCCCTTCTGTGCAGCAGATATCCGTCTCAGGATTGTAGCACTTGTCTTTCCCACAAGGCTGCTGGCCCGATGGACAGCACGATGAGTCGTCTGCAACGCAATCAAACCCTTTATCACAATGGCCCGACGTCTTTCCACAGCACACTTCTGTGTCTGGGTTGTAGCACCCGTCTGTCCCACAGCTCACCTCGCCCGTCGGGCAGCATATTCCGCCAGAGAAGCAATCATAGCCTTTATCGCAGTGCATGGAGGACGATGAGCAGCATACTTCTGTGTTGGGATCGTAACAATCATCCTTGCCACAGAGCGACTTCCCAGCAGGACAGCAATGCCCATCTGCAACACACACCTCTGGGTCCTTGCAATAGGTATTGAACTCGGCGCAGCAGGTTTCTGTCTCTGGGTCGTAGCAGCCCTCGACGCCGCATGCTTCCATCGTGCCATCACAGCAACCGCCGCCCTCGACGCAGTTTGTCCCATCCTCGCAGCAGCGGTCATCTGGGCAGAGGACTATATTATATGTTATCTGGCCTGCCTTTCTTCAAGGACAATTCTAGGATGGTGTGGGGTGGAGTCTTACACCAGCCTGGGTCTCATTCTAATTGCCTTCTCCAGAAGGCGTCCTGCGACACAAATTGCCCATACTGGAACCCCGTTGCTATCGAGAAACTCGCATTGTTAATCGTCTGCGGTACGGCTTCATGCCCTGAGTGCGCCGCAATCTGTGAGCGCACCGACTCTCTGCGTACAGCAGGGAGTCGAGAGGTGCTGGAAGAGCCATCAACAAAGGCTTGAAGAAGCCCGGCCAGGGCTATTATCGTGAAGATTCTCATACTAAGCAACAGAGAACAGTTTCCTGCAGAACCCCCCCACACTGACTACGGCAGAAGCACTATTTATGCTAAGAGCTGAGCTTCAACATCGACAAGGCTGCAGATGGCAAATCAAGAACTGATCAGCTAGGCAGCACGGCTGTCGGTCACACCTATCGTGGGATAAAAAGCACGGGATATCCTGCATAGCGTGCTGGTTGATTGTTAGTGATTGGCTGTAGCCTTATGCTAATGCAGCATTCGTCGAAGTTAATCGTTGCCTCCATTTCTGGCGCCAAGCGGGGCTGAATAGTTAATGTTGGCTAATAGGGTCAGGATGGAGGACCTGACGGCGAGGCTGGAGGCAGAGACCCCGCGCAACTCATTGTCTCTGGTATTAATGTAAGTGTCAGATAATCTGGATATCCAATGAGGCAGAAAGATCTCACTAGTAAGTCTAGAGCAAATTAGTACCAAACAGGGATAGCGCCACATGTCATTGATTGTTTTTCGTTCTGTCCTATCCTCCAATGATCATGAATCATGAGTGAATGAAATGTATCGATCTCGATGTGTAATTGACCGACTGATTGATAAAAGAGGAAAGGGGGAAACAGGCTTCAAGAAAATGACCGAGTTGACTCCCTTCAGATTCGGGATTGGTCCCCCGCCGCGACCGAAACCTCCCAAGTCGCGACCTCAGAGTATGGGACAATCAGGGGTGACGGCTGCGCCTGGTGCTAGTATTGCGGTGCCTGGGAATACATCTACCGGGATTACTAGTGGAAATCCAGGGGCCAGTTCAGCAGCGCCTATGCATCCAGCGGCTGTGTCTGCGTCGTTGGTAAATCCGTCACCAGCAGCCAATGGGGCGGTGCCTGGGCCCACGGCTAGGCCTGTTCACAGTGTTCAGACACCTGGATTGCCGGGGATGAATGGATATGCTGCGGATACGATGCCTGGGGTTTCTGGAATGCCGGCATCAGGAGTGGAAACCGCACCTACAACACCGACACTAGCACAAACAGCAGCTTCGGCGCTAGCTACGAGTACGCATACAGCACCAGCATCAGCCCCTACCGAAAATGCATCACCAGCCCCCATCCGCGGCGGCCGAGGTATCGCTTTGTCGGAAGAAGACAAAGTCTTGCTTCTAAAGATTTGCGTAGAGAGCCAAAACACACTGGAATTCTCTACAAAGACCGCCTTTTGGCGGCGAGTCAGCAACCGCTTTGAGACTATACGTGGCGGCCGACAATACAGCGCAGTATCTTGCGAAAGGGCAGTCACGAAATGGACGGATGCCCGACGCGCATCCCTGAAGAACGCCGGTGGAAAAAGGGTGCTGAGTGAGGCGCAGAAGTTTACATTGTTGGTTGATCAAATGGTTGGCGTGCAGGACGAGGTGGAGCACAAGGCCACAGAGAAGGAGGCAGAGCTGAGGGAGATATTTGAGAGGATGGAAGGGGAGTACTATGGGACGAGTACGCAGACGCCGGCGAGGACGGATAATCAACAGGATGAGACCCGTGCTTCGCCTTCTATATTTGATCATAATACTCCGCATGGCAGTAACGATAGCAACGCCACATCTCCTGAAATCGACATCACTGACACCAACATTACTACACTCAATACCGCTCATAATAACGATGACGACCCAATGGACTTTGAATCGACGGTAATATCAGAACTATCAAGAATCCGTAGTCTTGTCACCCACGAAGCAACCGTCTCGGTCGCAACCACCAACTTCCTCAAAAAGAATCATCAATCATTAAAGTCGCAGTTGGATCGCCTAGAAGATAAGTTCAAGGACATGCAAAAGACACTAGATCAGCAGACGGGCATTCTGAGTGATCAGAATACGGTGTTGAAACAGATCTTGACGATGATGAGTTATGGTCGGAGGAATCCTATGACTCCAGGACCGCCATTTCAGGGGCCTCCTCCGCCTCATGGAGCTCCGTACTATCCTCCGCATCCGGCGCCGCCATATTATCCTTATTATCAGGGACCTCCGTTTCAGGGTCCTCCACCACAAGGTTTTTTGCCTCAGGGACCGCAGACTCAGGCTCAATCTCAAAAGACTCAACCTCAACCTCAACCACCTCAGACTCAGGACTCTCAACCCCCGGGGACCCAGCCTCAGGCAACACAACCCCAAGCACCTCCAGCTCAGCAGGGGGCTGAACCTCAAACCCAATCCTAGGCCCAGCCTCAGGCTCCTCCGCCTCAAGGAACCCAACTTCAAGGTCCGCCGCCTCCACAAGGCAAATTCGCCGTCTTCTCCGGCTGGGTCTCATAAACCATTATCTCGTCGATACCCTTAACTATTGTACTATTACCTACACTTCGATTTATAACCATATCATTGCATACATAGCGAGAGAGCGAAGTATAGATACCTAATTTCCAAGGCATGAACACCATTTCTTCGATAAAGAAGGACTAAACTATATTCAGGCTAGCGTACGCCACAATTCAACACTAAGCTTAAATCAACCTTAGTCGAATTATTCGCCAATAGACGGGCATGAATTGGGTTGAAGGGTGGATACAGTGGGTCCTACACAAGCCGAGGCTCCGACGACCATGTGATTGTGCCTGGGCAACGAACATTTATCTTTTTTCGACGGTATGCATGTTGTTTGATGATCTTGAGATGAGGCTACATATAACTGACTTTGGCAAGCCATGTGGTACTCCGATATAGATAGCAGAATTGAGGATGGGATGTGGGGAAAAGTGGCGCAGTCAAACATTACATCGATCGTATATACTCTGGCCAATAACGTATATTACAGCAGCGTCATACCTATTATTGATTCATGTTCACATGTATACTCTACAATCCTGCCATTGCTAGCTATAGATCAGATGGTATGCTTAGGCAACAATATACCTAGGTACAGCCTTTTGATTGAGCACATCGAACAGTGAAGTGATTGTGATATACCCCATCATACCGGGGAAAATGTTGAGTGACCAGTAGTGTGAGGGGACCGAGGCTTGTCGATCGTTGAGTTCAGTCTTCGATTACATAGTTCCTAATTACGTGTGATCCCATCTCTTTCTCCTCAAGTTCATATCTCTCTACTCAGGCAGGAAGAATGATACTTTTGTATGGGTAATAGACATCAGACAAAATGCTACTCTTCACCGAAGAATTAACCATCAATCTGACGATTTCCGTCGCCGAGACAGTCATGTTATTATTGAGCACTAATTATGTCTCCGAATGGTCATTCAAGGGCTTGTTTGCAGTGGTGTTCGCAATCAACCTTGCGCTTCAGTTGTTCTGGGATTTAGTGATTTATCCGTTTTGCGTGAATCCGTTACGACATCTTGCGCGCGTCCCGGTACCTCCTCATCCCCTCCTAAAACTTCTTTCCAATGAAACAATACTAACCGATGTGACAGGGCAAAAGAAACCAAACGCGCATAATAATGGACTCCCCCCGCGGCCGTCTACCTCTAGAATGGATGCGCACAATCCCAAATGACGGGCTACTCCATTTCCGCGACGCATTCCAGCGCAGCTATCTCGTCGCTACCAACCATCAAGCCTTGCTAGACATCATGAGCACAAACACCTACGACTTCGAGAAGCCGTGGAAAGTGCGTGCGTTTCTAGCGAGGATTTTAGGGTTTGGGTTGATTCTGTCCGAGGGGAATGCGCATCGGATCCAAAGAAAAGCATTGACGCCGGCGTTCAATATTAAGAATATTAGGAATTTGTATACGCTTATGTGGGAAAAAACGAGGATTTTGTTAGAGCAGCTGGAAAAGGAGGCGAAGGAGAATCCGTTGGATGGAATGAATGAGAGTAGTAGGTCGGGGAAGGTTGAGATGTCCGTTTGGGCGAGGTACGACTCCTTTTCTGTGACTTATGAAATGATGATGGCTGACTTTGGGAGTCGTCTTACACTTGATGTCATTAGCCCTGTAGCAATGGGCCGCGACTTTCAATCTCTTATCAACAAGGAGAATAAGGTCGCCGACAGTTTTCTAGCGATACTAGAACCATCTCGAGAGAAGTTGATTTTCCTAGGTGTCAATTTCATTTTGCCTCAATGGTTTGCGCGGCGTATTCCCTGGCGATTGAACAGAGTTATAGATCAAGAGACTGGATTTCTGCGCGCTGTATGCCATGATATCGTCCGCGAGAAACAGGAAGCTCTCAAATCACATAAAGTTGATACAGAGGAATTAGAGGCTGATATTCTGGGCACGATCATGTTGCGAGGAGAGTTTTCAGATGATGAGTTGGTGGATCAAATGCTGACCTTTTTGGCTGCGGGGGTATGCTTCCTCTCCTTTCATTCCATGATCAGAAGGCTAATGATGATGACAGCATGAAACAACCGCAAGTGCCCTAACATGGGCTTGTTATCTTCTCTGCCTCCATCCCGACATCCAAACCCGCCTGCGGGAAGAAATCCACACGACCATCCCCTCCGCCGACCACGCCATAACATGGGATCAACTCGAGTCCATGCCCTTACTGAACGGAGTCTGTCAGGAAGTCCTCCGCCTCTACCCAACCGTGCCCGCCACAATCCGCGAAGCTGTCCGCGACACAACAGTCGCCAACACGCGCATCCCACGCGGAACACACATCATCCTCTGCCCCTACGCCATAAACCGCAGCCCCCATTTCTGGGGTGAAACGGGCGAACAATTCATCCCTGAACGATGGATTGATACAGACGACAAGGGCAACTCAATCGTGAATCATCATGGTGGCGCGCCTACAAATTTTGCGCAAATCACTTTCTTGCATGGGCAGAGATCGTGTATTGGGAAGGATTTTGCGAGGGCGGAGTTGAGGTGTGCTGTTGCAGGGGTTGTGGGCAGGTTTGTGATGGAGATGCAGAGGCCGGAGGAGGAGATTCATATTGCGGGTGCGGTGACGACGAAGCCGAAGGAGGGGATGAATTTGAAGATGACGAGGGTGGAGGGGTGGTGATTTTTGTCAATGTTGGCTGTTAGGGCTTTGTATGATGAGGTTATGAATTTAGTACGTAATGTATATATGATCGTTAATATTAGTTTGATGTAGGTCTATGCATATTTGTACTGATGTATTCAATGGGGTGATTGGATTCTTACCAACAAGAATATCATTATGTTGGAACTATAATTCACGCATCTTGAAAGTCTATGAGTACACACCTAACTACGGCGGAACGAAGGTTCACACGGAATACCAGTAACCGAGGCTAAAGAGTGCCGTCTATACGAGGTATGCAGCCGGACGAGAGTACTCCAGGGAGAAACTCTTCTGAAGCCATTCGCAAGAAATTTGCAGGGATATCGTAAACTAACCATACATACTCACGCAACCCAGAGCTGTATTGCATGATGCAAGATGCAAGATTGTAGTTCGTAGTCGATCACTTCAACGGTTCGTAGATGATGTACATCAACGGGTTTTTGGTTATCGGACTTGTTAATTCGTGGTCTATATTCAGCCCTATACCAGACTAGATAAATTCAACGAAACCGATTACAGTAAAAGTCTGGAAGAATGCATGTGTGATCATTCATGTAGTCGATGAGCCTAAGTCGAAGCCATGGCCGTGGAAATAAGAAAAGCGCTGTGATTGGTGCTTGCCGTGCCGCTGTTGCTCCTTCCAAGACTTCATTTCCCCGCGAAGTTAAACTACAAAAAGAAAAAATTTCCCTTCTTCTTCTTCTCATGTGTTTCTTGCTTATCGCTCAGGCAATTTTGCTGCGAACCAATTGCTGTGTATCAACCACTGCCCGAGCAGTACAGTAGTACACACGCGCACCTCACAACAACGCACGCGACCCAGAAGAGACAGAAACAGACTGCAGAAGGATATACAGACAACAACATAAGATTTTCGGATTCGTCGTTGATTCGTCTTTGGTTTTCTTTCCGACCAATGCAATCGCATGACAGCTGTATCTGATATCATTGCTCGCTGTTTATCTATCTACTATCTCTTTATCAACAATACTAGGTACCTAGTTGCAGTTTGCTAGCTCATCTACTAGGCTCATACTAGCTACAGCTGGCCCTGCAACCTTGGGTTCAGATAACAGGGATTGACACCGCCGCATGCGCCGTCATCCTGCTTGAACTCGGAAGATTCAATTTCAATCATTGACTCGGCACATCCTCCTTCTACACGCAAAGTCAGACCCTAGTTCCCCTTGACCAGATCTCCCAACGCGGCAATCTTACTTTCCCGCAAATAGCTACTTACGTTCGTGCGTACTGTAAAAGTGTCCCCGGGATTTTGTTATCAACATGACAGGCCCCATCGACCGATCCGCCGACGATGCCGTCCTGGCGCGTCTAGGCAAAAAGCAAGTCCTCAAGCGTCGCTTCGATTTTTGGTCACTGTTCGGTTTCGCGGTTTGCGAATTGATCACTTGGGAAACTGTACTGGCTCTTTTCAGCCAGGGATTTGAGAATGGTGGGCCTTCCGGTCTACTGTACGGATTTATCATTGCTTGGAGCTCGACACTGTCCGTGTATACAGTCATATCGGAATTGGCCTCTATGGCACCTATTGCGGCTGGACAGTATTACTGGGTTTATATGCTTTCCTCCGAAAAATATCGCGTGTTTGCTAGTTATATCATTGGATGGTTGACTTCGCTTGCATGGATTGCTACCGTTGCGACTGAATCGCTCTTTGCCGGTGAGATGCTCCAAGGTCTAGTTGTTTTAGACTATCCGACCTACATACCTACGAGATGGCAAGGAACGTTGCTTACATGGGCTGTCGCGCTGGTATCGACTTTTGTCAACGCTGTCATCCCAAGCATGTTGCCCCGGATTGAGATTGGTACGGTGGTGTTCCATGTTGCCGGGTTTGTGGTCATTATTGCGCTCCTTTGGCACTATACTCCGTCTTACCATAATGGCGACTTTGTGTTTCGCACGAGTTTGAACGAGGGTGGTTGGCCCACCCAAGGGCTGTCTTACTGTGTCGGTTTCTTGGGCAATGTCGCTACTTTTGTGGGTGCTGATGCTAGTGTTCATTTGGCCGAGGAGGTTTCGGACGCGGCGACGACTATCCCTCGTGTCATCACATCAAGCATGATTTTGAACGGTATCGTTGGATTTGCTATGATGCTTACCTTGCTGTTCTGCCTGGGTGACGTTGACTCGGTCTTGGAATCGCAGACGGGATTCCCTTTTATCCAGATCTTCTACAGTAAGTTTTTAGTGCCGCGATACATCTGGCATGATCTAACGAGCAAATAGACAGCGTTCGATCAGTAGCCGGCGCTACTGTCATGGGCGCCATTGTGCTAATTCTCACCTGGGCCTGCGCCACTGGTATCATCACCTCCGCATCACGCATGACGTGGGCTTTTGCGCGCGATCGTGGAACACCGTTTTCTCGGATTCTCAGCAAGGTCGATCCTCGCACCCAAGTGCCCATTATCGCCGTTGGTGTCGTGGTGGTCATCGCCTGTCTCCTCACTCTCATCAACATCGGATCTTCCACTGCATTCAACGACGTCATCTCACTTACCATCACTGGTTTCTATGGCAGTTACCTAGTGCCTTGTGCTCTCTTGCTCTATCACCGACTCAAAGCCGGCAACATCCTGCCATATGGATCCGTTGTGGACGGCCAAGATCTTGGAGTCAACAATGCTATTTCAGGAGTTATTTCTCCTTCAGACAACGACGAAAGCTTCGCCGACAAGGCAAACAAAACCGCAGAAGACAAACCCGGAAACGCCAGCACACCGATCTCAGTCACCGCTGCCGACGAACAGGGTCGAATCACATTTGCGCCTACCCAACTTGTCTGGGGACCATGGCATATCCCTGGTCTTCTTGGAATCATCAACAATGCATACGCATGCACATATATGGTGTTTGTCATTTTCTGGTCCGTCTGGCCTCCTGCCACGCCAGTTGCGGCTGATACCATGAACTACTCTGTGGTTGTCACTGGCGGCGTCATTATTCTGAGTATTGTATGGTACTGGATCAGAGGGCACAAGGAGTACAAAGGGCCGTTGGTTGACAAGGAAGTTATTGAGATTATTCAAAGGAATCAAGTTGCTGTTGTATAGACTCCACTGTGAAATGCTTAGCATTGAGCAGATTGGTGGGATCGAAAAGGTGATTTTGTGGAGATGTATACATTATCAGGGCTGTGTGGTTTGTGTTTGTGTTTGTGTTTGTGTTTGATATAGTTGAGATACCATATCGTTAGTTACAGCGTCACTAGAAATAGAGAACGAATAAAACTGCAGCATGATCTATAGTGCTCCATAGCAATAAAATGAAGCGGAAACCGGTTGTCGCACATCCGGCCGCTAAAAGGATTAAGCCCGGATAGAGTCAGGGACTAGTGCTTATGTTGGTTCTCGAATTTCAATCGAGTATCACCATCAATTACCATTCCTTTTCCAAAGATATTTTTTTGAAGCATGCATAGAAACAGTCGCGGACGATAGAAAATGCCATCGTGGAAACGCAAAAACAAAGCCGACTCCAAGAAGGAAACGGGCGAGAATGTTTCATCTACTTCCACATCTTCCGCTTCATCTTCGCCGACATCAGCTCACGCTCTCCTTTCTACTGTACACGACACTTTGACAACCTCTTACAGCCGTCCCTCAAGTCCAAGCAACTCATCCTCCTCCTCCTCCTCCAACAATGACAACTCCGGCTCAGAACAACCAGCTCCACCATCTGGGCCATCCCCCTCAGATCTCCAGCGACAAGCCCGCCGCGACGCCGAATTCGGTCCCTTGGGCCATCCATCCCATCTCTACGCCTCCCAACACCTCGGCGGCGCAGTTGCCGACCCCATAATCGACGAACCACCCTACTTCTACATGCTCACCACCTACATCAGTTTCTTGATCCTTATATTCGTCGGCCACACCCAAGATTTTCTGGCAAGATGGTTCACACCCCACAAACACAGACATTTAATGGTCCAAGACGGGTATGCGCCCATATACAGCGATTTTGATAGTTTTTATGCTCGCCGGCTCAAGTTGCGTATCAATGACTGTTTTGAGCGTCCCACTACGGGTGTACCGGGGAGATATATTACATTGTTGGATAGGGAGACCGTGGATTATAATGAACATTTTAGACTCACGGGTACGACAACGGATACGCTTAATCTCAGCTCGTACAATTACCTGGGTTTCGCGCAAAGTGAAGGTCCCTGCGCGGATTTTGCGGAAGATACGCTAAGAAAATCGGGGATTACGATGACGGGTACGATTGGTGATGCCGCTACGTCCACTCTACATGTCGAAGTGGAGCGACAAATTGCGAAATTCGTGGGCAAGCATGATGCGCTCGTGTTTTCTATGGGGTTCGTGACTAATGCTACCATATTCCCGGCTTTGGTGGATAAGGGCTGTTTGATTCTGTCTGATGAATTGAATCATGCCTCAATCCGTTTCGGTGCTAGATTGTCCGGCGCAAGTATTCAGGTGTTTTCGCATAATAATATGGCGGATCTTGAAAAGAAGTTGAGAGACGCTATATCGCAGGGACAGCCGCGGACTCACAGACCCTGGAAGAAGATTCTTGTTACTGTTGAGGGTCTCTATTCGATGGAGGGCACGATGGTGAATTTGCCGGGGATTATGGAGTTGAAGAAACGGTATCGGTTTTATTTGTATATTGATGAGGCGCATTCGATCGGTGCTGTGGGACCTCAGGGTCGTGGTGTTTGCGATTATTTCAAGGTTGATCCGGCCAATGTCGAAATTCTGATGGGCACATTTACGAAATCATTTGGTGCGAATGGTGGTTATATTGCTGCTGACAAGGTCATTGTCGATAAATTGAGGGCTACGTGTTCTGGACAGGCGTTCGGTGAAGCTCCCACGCCTCCAGTTTTAGCTCAAATCTTGGGTGCGCTACGACAAATCGCAGGTGAAGAAATGGGTAAAGAGCGTCTACAACGTCTCGTCTTCAATTCACGCTATCTCCGCCTGGGGCTCAAACGATTGGGATTCATCGTCTACGGTCACGACGACTCCCCCATCATCCCACTAATGCTCTACAACCCTGCCAAAATGCCCGCGTTTTCCCACGAAATGCTCAAGCTTAAGATTTCGGTTGTCGTAGTGACATACCCAGCTACACCACTCGAACTGTCGCGTGTCAGATTCTGTGTTAGCGCTGCACATACCAAGGAAGATCTCGATCGGCTGCTGGTTGCTTGCGACGAGGTTGGTGATGCTTTACAAATCAAGTTTTCGTCCGGGATTGCGGGCGGATTGCATGAGAGACCGAGTTTGGATGAGATAGGGAAGAAAGGGGTTAAGAGGGAGAAGCCGAGATGGAGGGTTGAGGAGGTTATTGAGAGGGGGGTGAGGGATGTTAGGGGGCAGTTGTATTAGCCCGATCTTTCGGGTGGGTGAGTGAGAATTCATATATAATAATTACGGATTAGGGGTCTATTGCCTATTTATAGATAATGATTAATGTAATAGCTAATATTAATGATGTTTTGATGTGAATAAATGCATATAACTGATTCTTGAGCCATGCTCAACTTAACATCATTGCTGAATTGTATTAAAGTCCGTGACTTACATGCTTAAAATTGTCTTCCGCATACTGCCAAATATAAAACACACTTCAAAGTAGAAACACGGCCAGTTGCTCGCAGTAGTAGGGAAAAAAGCAAGGTATACGGTTAAAATCAACTCACAGGAGGGATGATTTTGCAAACAAATCCTATGATGAATTTTTGAAGAGTGCGAACTCTGAGTTGAATTTCTTATTCTTTGCTAATTAGAAATGAGCAAAAATGTGGATAAGTGTTTTATTGTAGAGATACAGTAACTAGTTATGTGTGATTCGAAAGGCGAGGGAACATTTGAAGGTTAGGGCTTGGGAGTGGGTAGGCCTTACCGGGGATCGACAGATTCTCGGTCTTGCGTGCCAGTGCCAGACGAACCCTGCAGCCATGACGGTGAAAATTATTGATAGATTAGTCAATTTGGCTCGTCTACTTGTCTCGAGGTAGTACAACAACTACTTGTATCACTACGGACGAGACAGTCGGATAGATAGTCAGCTCCATTGACTAGATGATTAGTATAGATCATATGTACATAACTTTCGCTGTCCATGCTAGGCAAAACCTTTCATGTTCGTGTTTTCTCTTCTTGGATCCTATTTCTTTGCGGAGAATGTGGCATCGCTTTCTCTATGTCGCTCATCGAGGGTAACAGGCCACTGATCCCCCAACCGATAACCCTCCTGAAACGGATCCGACGGATCAAGAACAACTTGCTTAAACGCGGTTATCCAACCTCGACCCTTTACAGTGGGTAGAACCGCCGGATGTTTTCCAACAGTAGCCAGACCACGGATACGGCTCACGAATTCCGTGCCGATAATGCTCCGGTGCTTGAAGATTTCGCCTTCGTTTAGTTCACCTCTTGCATGCATGACGGCCATTCGTGCACATGTCCCTGTACCGCAGGGACTGCGGTCAAATCGTCCGGGGGAAACGACCACGGCGTTACTAGCAGCTTTGCAACCGTCTTCCTCGACTGCGATAGGCGCTGTAAATGCCAGCACACTGAACCCCGTAATACCATCATTCTCCGGGTGGACCGGCGTATAAACTGCTCTCACGGCCCTTTTGATCCGCTCCCCATAATCAACCAATTGTCTCGCAAAACGATTGTGTACTTCCAACCCAACCGAAGCCGCATCAACCAGAACATACATCATCCCCCCATACGCAATATCAACCGATATCTCCCCAATACCCGGAACATCAACCTTCATATCAAGCTCAAGCACAAACGAAGGGACATTATTAAACTCCACACTTTTACATTTGCCCCCTTCACATTCCGCAGTAACCGTAACCAACCCAGCCGCCGTATCAAGTGCCACTTCCGTCACGGGCTCCTTCATGGGAATCATCCCCGTCTCCAAAAGCACAGTGGTTGTGCAGATAGTATTCGACCCAGACATGGGCGCATACTCATTACTCTCCATAATCAAAAACCCTGCATCCGCGCGCGGATCACATGGTGGAAGGACCAGATTGACGTTCATGGGGGCGCGGCCACGGGGCTCGTTGAGAAGGAATTGGCGTAGGTCATCCTTTTGGGTCTCGAAGTAGTGCAGCTTTTCGAACATGGTTTTGCCAGGGACGTCTAAGACACCGCCAGTGATGACATCGCCGACTTCGCCTTCGGCGTGGCAACCGACGATGGTGAGGGAGCGTTTGAAGTGCATGGTTCACTTGACTTGCGGAGGGATGGTAGGTAGGTAGGTCAATTGAGATGGGTGAGCTGTAGCTTGAACTATGTCGAGTTGGCTTTATATAAGTAATTATCTAAATAACCAGAGAATTACAGAGACTAGGTAATATTTAGCCTTTTGAGGGAAAAAAAGAAAAGATGCCTCAACATGGTCACGCGGACAGTTCGGAGGTGTGGGGGATTTGCTAGCCATATGGATCATTTTGGCTTATTCTAATATGGGCTGGAAAGTCAGCAAGCCGAAAAATTTCTCTCTTTGCCTGAGAAAAAGCTTTTAAAGCCGGCGGTAATGTAAGCTCTTCTTGATGGACTGTACAGGAAATATGTAGAAAGAATGCGGAATGGAAATCGGGACACCTCAGAAGCCCTAGCCCTAGCCCTATCCAGAAGCTTCCGCATTTCGTAGATCTTACCACTTTTCCTCTACAAACGCCAACCCCTTAACCCCTGTAAATCATTAAAAAATGAACTTACTTCTTTGAATTGATTCTAGACTTACATTCGGAGTCAATGTTGCCCTTGTCCCTGATTTGCTTCAAAAGTGGCTTACGCTAGAGCCGCTAGACTAGTACCTCGTTCTCAACAAAAATGCCTCTGAAGAATCTGTAATAGCATATTTGTCTATTCTAGATCCTACTCAAGTAACAAAAATCTCGAAAGAATTCGCTTCACGTGGTGATTCTTCACACGAATCGAAACTAGTTGTCTCAACGACCCTGAATAGGGACGTCTTTCAATCAAGGTCTTTCCGCAGCAAATTCCCTCGTTATAGCAGATAATATAGGCCAATCGCAGCATATACCCTAGTTATAAGTCAATCAGGCCGGATGCCACGACTACGATTCCAATCCAAATCCGAATATCCACGAGTTTCATCAATATGCCTCTCAAATTCCTCAGCTACGCCAATCATCTGCTGGAAGTGCTGATAGTCAAGAGTCGTCTGCCGGAAATGAGCTAATTGCAAAGACGTGCGTACAATATTTCGAATTTCGCGTCCATTCAGTTTGACAGCGGCGAGTTCCTGTATGTGGCTTTTCAGATCATCGATCTTGACATCAGGGTTTGTCTTGCTCAGTCCATTCATGAAATTGAGCCATATTTCATAGCGACCTTCGACGTTGAGAGCTGGGTAATGAATTGCCAGCTGAAAGCGAGATTTGAATGCACTGTCAAAAGTTCCAATGCGGTTAGATGTAAGAATGAGGATCCCGTCGTAGTATTCGAGCACACGCAAAAACACGGATACCAGCGCGTTACGTTGCAGGTCGGTCTCTCGACGCTCTTCGAGGAATACATCTGCCTCGTCTAATAGTACAACGCAACCCCAGATTGTACCGATCAGCAGCACTGACTCGAGATACTTTTCGACCTCCTCTGCGTTTGTCCCGATGTCTCCGCATGTCACCCGATACAATGGCTTCCTAGTCAGTTCAGCCACGGATTCTGCGGTCAAAGTCTTGCCTGTTCCAGGACCTCCATGGAGGAGCATAATCAGCGCATTCTCTTTGCCTTCGATGATGTCGGTTGATTTGGCAGATATTGTATGCACAGTGACAAGGGCTTTGATAAGCTCCTTTTTGCTGTGTTGTAGTACCAGTCGATCAAATGCGACTTCGTTCCAGTCGATGTCTTTGATATGCTCCACGAGTAGGGTTCATTCGGCGAAGTCAATCCTGGTAGTCAATGAAAAAGTGGTAAGGAAATTACTAACGCCACTTCTTATCATGCATTCCAAATCCATATATCTCATGAGGGAGAAGTAGAACAAACGAAGAATCAGGCGGCTCCTCGCTTTTCATTGCTTCCGGGCCGAGATCATCTTGTGGCGGAGAAGAGTTTCCATGCATCTGTTGATAAGTAGTGCCATCAACCATATACCGAGGGTTTGACTATGGAAACTACATTAATAATCCTTAACGGTGTTAAAGAAACAAAGAACCTACCGTATGAAACTCTAGGATCGCATTCGGAGGATCATATGCCACAAACCGCGCATGGCGGCACTTCCAAAATATTCGTCCCCTAGCTTTCAATCGATTCACTACCTCGGATGATGCAAACTGTAATGGATATATCTCAAGTTGGGAGATTGGTATTGGCTCATCTGCAGGAATAGACGACGGCCAGGCGAGTGACCACCCTTCACCCTTTTTGGAAAAAGACCCATTGAATTGCCATGACCACAAGTCAAGAGTAATCGGCCCCTTGTATCTGCCATCGAGAGCAGCATGTTGAACTCCCTCCGCGTTTGGTGGTTTTGTAAGCATATAGGCCTGGTAATGGCCATTCTCAGTGGTTATTAAGATTTGATTTGGACCGTATAACTTTGCCATGTGCTGTTGAGTAATCAATCCTTGCGAAATTTGCGCATAGGCTTCTTCCCATTCATGTCTATTTGTAAGTTGCATGTAGTCCAGTAGGTGACTCAGATGAAGAACTCCTTTTGAATCAGGAGCTCCAAAAGTATGTTCTTTGATATGACTGTAATAGTAGATCGAATTATGCAGCATATTCATGTTTGTGGCATCTTCAAGATTCAAAATTTCGTCATGGCTCATCCCCGTCACTGCTACTAGAGCATCCTTCAGCGACTCCGAAAGTATTTGCATAGTCTCAGACGATGGGTATGACGGGGGACTGTTGGCCCGCAAACTGAAGAAATACGGTCGAATCGATTCGGGCACTTCGGGGTCATCTGGTAAGGGTAGATGATGAAACAGCTTTCGAACGGACTCGAGATTGCAAAATTGAAAACAATGGAACCGTTTGGTCACGATGAAGTTGATGTTTTTTGTATGCTTCTGGAGGTACTTTGAGACGTCTGCAATCTTTTCTCGGCCTCTGAGGGCACTCATCTTGCTGTCTCCTTTGAATAGTCTCGGATGGTCGAGATACACGGCCAACTTTTCGTGATCGCTATGGCACTCCGCTCGTGAACATAAAACGTAATATAATACGATGTAAGGCTTGTTGTTTTGAACGTAACTGGGATTTTGAAAAGAAGAGTGTTCTTTCTTGGGTTTTGCTTCCGGCTTCAGTGCTGCTCTTTCTTCGTCGGAACTCTCTCGACAATCATCACTGCTGCCATTGGTGAAACTTTCGTGCTCATCCAGATAGCTCGCAATGGGGTCATGGGCAGGGATGCGTTCGAGGTCTTCTGAGAAGAAAGGCGAGCTGCGGGTTGTATAAGGACGATCTCTCCGTGGCATTTTGCTTTCTTCTCCTTTGATCTTTGAGAACTGATTGACTTGCATTAATATGTTTGGTGAAGCATTTCAAACGCAACCAGTAGACAACAAGAAATGGTCGACAGCTCAGCCTTGCTTGATGCCCCGCAATGCCCATGGTTTCCTCAGCCTTGTCTGGCATGAAATCTGTATCTCTCTCTTTTGTTAGCTACCCAGTTTACGAAATTATTTCTGCAACCAAAGACAAATAACACTGGACTACGCACCTTTCTGAGCACTTCTAAATGCCGGCTCGCCATGATTATCGAATCGGCTGGATATGCGCCCTTCCACTGGAACTCGCGGCGGCGCAAGCCATGCTGGATGAAAACCACCCCCCGCTACCAAATGCAGCCGGAGATCGGAATAACTACATCCTCGGAAGCATCGGTCTCCATAACATTGTCATCACTTGTCTTCCAGCGGGCGTATACGGTAACACTTCGGCGACTGCGACGGTCATACAAATGCGGTTCAGTTATGAGTCCATTCAGTGGTGTCTATTAGTCGGCATTGGAGGAGGAATAGGCATATCAGGCGCCAAAGCGGATATTCGATTGGGTGATGTCGTGGTCAGTGAACCCATGCTGCATCATCCTGGAGTGATCCAATACGACTATGGGAAAGCGGTGCAAGGGGGTGACTTTGTGCCCACAGGAACGTTGGATAAACCTCCGGAAGTGCTGTTGAAGGCACTAGCACGACTGAAAGCTCAGCATATGGTACATGGAAGCACAGCTCATCTCATCCATCGGCAAGCCCTTAACAGATATCCACTTCTTCAAGAAGAGTTTTCTTCTCCTGGTCCAAAAGAAGATCGGTTATTTGTTTCGGGTTACTACCATGAGGATCCTTCTGTTTCGGCATGTGATCAATGTGATCCAGCGATGTTGCAGCAGCGAGCCCACCGGCTTGATGGCAATACCAGAGTCTTCTATGGTCCGATTGCGTCCGCAAACCGGGTTATAAAAGATTCAAAACTGAGAGATCAGCTGTCGCAGCGTTATGGAATCCTATGCTTTGAGATGGAAGCTGCTGGGGTGATGAACATGTTCCCTTCATTGGTGATTCGAGGGGTTTGTGATTATTCGGATTCACATAAAAATAAGCGGTGGCAAGCCTATGCAGCAATGGCGGCAGCCGCTTATGCGAAAGAGTTGATCCTCTTTGTGCCATTGTTTGACGTGGCGAATTCTGGACAGGCCGAGATGGTGTCTTCTCAAGGAAGTCCGGAAGGTAAAATGTTAGGGAGGGCAAAGCAACAAACACCAGCTTTAATTGTTGACACATCAGTGGTGCCTATACACATTCCAAACTCAGACACCTGAAAGTCAGGTCTTATCAAGGATTTAAAAGTAACACTCTCTGAAAGCTCATATTATCACAACACCTTTTCCAAGCCGGAAAGATATGGTGACATTTCCGCCATCGATTTCTCTCATATCGGCGCTCTTTTTACTCATGAACGTTCAGACAACAACATATCTTCTGATCAGGAATGCCAGGGGAACGCCATATCTACTATATCAGATAATTCCAGCAGGGTCAATTTACATGCTGGAAATATACTAAAGAGGATAATTCTGGAAACAAACCCCCACAAAATCCTTGATATCCGACTTTCTATGGCTCGCAAGGAAGGCGCTTGGCATCCCTGGCCAGGGGATTGTGTCGGCATATACTATGCTTTGGATGATTGGCTGAGAAATGAATCCCCACCCCTAGTAGTGACTCCTGCATCGGGTCCTCGTACCAGAGTCAAAGATCTGGCTGCTGAAGTCATCAAATTCTTGATACAATGGAAGCAGGAGTGGGTTGGCCCCGATTTCCAAGTATTATGGGCTTTGGGGTTGAGCCATCAGGATGGCCCAAAGAATGAATTGCTTAAGTTCCTCTTATTCTCTATCAACCAGGCTTATCCAGAAGTATTTCGTCAAACATTATCTCAAGCTGGGATCGGATCCGAAATCGGAGACGTAGAAGAAGGCCTTTGGCTATTGCTGCGGTTATTGATGTCTCATATCACCAATGCCTTTGTCATCGTGGATCCTGAAGATTACCAATTCCTCTCGCGGATATCGAATCTCGCTAACGAATGCTACGATGATGAAGCCACAAGAAACAAGGTAAGATTCTTCATCATCTGCAACAGCGTGACGAATGAGATAGGATACCGTAGGGTGGTCAAGGTACCGCCACTACCACCACAGGCGAGAATTCGAAGTTTTGTTAGAGAAGATCTTAGCTGGAAATCATTTCAACCTGGATTTGGAAGAACTGGCAAAACCTTCGGCGATTTAAAAATGTCCTAGGTGGAAAGAGATGTGTATCTTCCAAACAACCTATCAAAGCTATGATTCAGATACATACAGAGCCTCACCTTCATGATGGAAAGCATTTACAGAACTAATGCTGCTTCTTTATACCTTGTATAAACCCAGTGTCTGCCTTTCGTGCCGTTTCTGTAGATACCGTAGTTTGGCACCTTGATCTTTATCCTCTCTTGACAAATCTTCTGATATAGTAGACTTGATGGAAATGCTCGAGGTAGTCATTCTCTCTGTTGAGTAGTGTTCTCTTCCCCTAACACCTAACGCGTCCAGTGAACTACCAAACAGATTTGCGGGACCAACGCTGCCCGGTACCAATGGGGCCATTAACCTTTCAAACGAGTCAGGGAAGCTAGGAAGTGTCGCAGAACTAGGGCTGTCCAACTGGGGCGATCCTTCACCAATCTGACCAGCAATATACGGCCAATCAGGTTCAAATGTTGACGATAATGCTACATCGGCCGGGGAAGGACGGCCGCAGGCGCCGGGACTGAGTTTCATATTTCTTGACAACAGCAGTCCCGCCCTCGCCCGATTGCCACCTTTTCTGCTTCAGCTTCGCACTGCCGTCCGTTATTTCTGTTTCGTCCACCCGGCCAGAGGACGATGATGCGATATCTGATAATGGAGGCGGAGTAGGAGGTAGAGGCGGAGATTCGTCGTCCGATGGATAGTCGACAAGCAAATGGTCAGTCCCCTCGACGAATTCATCAGATCGTTGTAGTCCCCTCATATTTAACTTGTACCGAGGGGGATTCCTTCTTTTGAAGTCGGCATTTCTTGTTGAAGGGTTAAAGTTCGCGTCCCGAGCCGATGAGATTTTGAGCATGCCTTGCCCTTCAAGTGAGCGTCGGCCGATATCTCTATGCTTCGAACCGGCTGTAGAAGCTATGCGACTGGGGATTTTGCTGCAGCGGTTAACGATTGTAGCATCGGCTTCGAACTTTCGACTCACGGCATTGAGATTACTTATCAAGAAAGATGTTCATCAAGATTCATCATTTCTTCGAATCATATGGCCAAGCATATAATTGATATATCGACAAGCTACAACGGACAGTTACGGAAGAAGAGTATATCAAGAGCAAAGGAGGGGTTGACTGAGATGGCTTATAATAAGGCTGGCACGTTGGCAAGGCTGCACTCTGTAACACCGCCACATCGACTAAGCACGGCACGCACCTACGTGTATTCAAAGCGTTCTGATGGGATGGGTGATATGGCTTAAAAGTCTTTGATTGAAGATAAAGACAAGAGCTTCCTAAACCTTAGTGCATAGCCTTAATTTTCCAGGTTATTTTAATATTCGCATAGGTAGTGAAAGTACATCTCGCTTCACCACGCTACAACAATGTGGTCACCTAGCTATCCTTACGGCACCTACCCAACTGATCCCCATTTCTCCATCGAAAGAGACCTTGGTAATTCGCGGTATAATAGATTGTCAAATCATTATCCTGAGGCCCTCTCCATGCAGCGACTTCAATGTTTCCCTATCAAGCCTTTTCTGCATATGTTGTAACTCAGCACCCTGATCTTTATCTTGTCTTGACAAATCTTCTGATATGGTAGACTTGAGACTGATGCTCCATGGATTCGATGTTGCTGCCATAGGGGATCTTTCTCTTTGCATCATATAAACCCTTGCGCTGGATTGTCGCGATGCTGGCGCGGGAGTAACTTCGGGATATTCCATATGAACCTCTGATGAATCTAACGGGGGGATGTTACCACGGCCTGTTGAGCTCGCCATTGTCATTTCTCTCTCTCTTTTAGTTGGATGGCCTTTTTCTTTCCTGGGTAGCTCCAACATCGCATTGGCCGTACCGTTCCGTCTCTCATCTGGACCTGTACCCCAAGGTTCCCTTATGGAGGTATCCGGCGGCATTCTACTGCTAGCACTGTATGCCCAAACGTTGAACTCAGGTAGAGGCGCGGAGCGTGGGATTACCCCCATATGAGCAGGTTTCTCCTCGTCGTCAGATGGATTCGCACCATCGGATGCTCTTATAAAGGTGGATGGGCGCGGAAACCTGGGTTTGAAGTAGCATTCCTTGTTCAATAATCCAAGCCCTCTCCCTGAGGCAATAAGATATAAGCTGCTTTACCTTTTTTTAATGTAAGACTGTATTTTTCGAGCCGACTCAGTCGACTAATATAGGAAGTCTGCGATTTGTGATTTTGCTAGGTACCAGTCCAAGACGCGGTTAATAGCTCCATCCACCATTGAGACTCACACCATTGAGACTAGATGTCAAGGATGATGTCGGCTTGATGTTGCCAGGTCATACAACCAGACACAATAATCCGACCGGTAAAAGTTGATTGATCTTCACAAAGGAATTGACGCAATAGGGAGAGCAAAGGAGGCATAATCACAAGGCTGACCACGTTGGCAAGGCTGGGATCCATGTGACCACAGCCGCATTGCCTAATTATAGGCATCCATGTATTTTAAAGCTGCTTTGATAGGTAGGCTAAATGACAGTACAAAAAGAGATCATCTATTGAAAATGAAGATACTAAGACCCTCCCAAACCTGAAATCTCTAACCCTAAGATTCCGAACCGACTTGATTGGACTTTAAGTGCTTCTTTCACCTAATTTATTGGCATATCAACCATACAGGAAGTTATTGCATTCAAATATAGTTAACGGAAGAAATGGTTTATCTAATCCAGGACGAGGTGGTTCCAAGTGGTTAAGCAAAAGGAGGGTTAGAGCTAGGGCTACCACAAAGGGAAGCTAGTGGTCGCCAGATTACGGTACGGTTACGGTTATTCTGACTCAATTCCAGCAGACTGCTTGTAGTTTTGTGTATTGTAATTACCATCCCAGAAGCTTCATATGCTCCGCGTCAATGCTTTCTAGATACTCCAAGTAAACAAGCAAACTAAAAACATCGAAAATGCAGAACAATGAAACTCCTCAGAAATTGATTGTTATCAAAATCTTCAAATATAACTTAACATTAATGTAGCGAAATAGAATTGGCGCGATAAAAGCTATCCTGTCTCTACACGGACAAGTACCCGTCCCTTCTTTCCTTGACGGGACTGAATGAAAAAATCTCATGAAAGAGATTGCCCTCAATGAATCTTTTTTTATTCAATCAACAAGTCTAACATCGCGTCACATAATCGAACTACTAGTTCGGCGATCAATTGGCCATTTGAAGCGCGTTCTACGTCTAAATTAAATCCTACACGATCGCAAACCACAAATCAATGAAGCGGACAGGTCACCAACAACGCCAACGGGGACGATGGTAGGCACATCGCGGTCATCGATCAAAGACTCGGTGTTACCACATCAAGCACACGCGAAAACGTCTGTGAACTCGAATTCCCAACAGCTCCGCGATGAAGGGGATTTTGATAACGCCAGCAACACCAACGATCGCGACAAAGACGAAGACGAAGCCGAAGACGAGCTACAGGTCACGAATCCCACCAACGGCAGGCCAGACAACACGAAGAGTACGCGAAAAATGCTAGCGACCAGCAAGAGCCTTCCCAATTTGATGGCACATACAAAAAACTCCACTACTTCTTCGATAAAACGGTCTCGATTATCATCGTCTACGTCTCCTTCGCCGCCGCCGCCCTCTCACCCTCCCTTGTCGCATGCTCCACGTTCTACTCGCCGACGACCTCCGAAACGCGCTCCGTTAACGAATCGTCACCCATCGGGATCGCAACAAACTACGTTGGACAAGTTCTTCGGTGGAAATGCGATCAAGGATATTAATACTCGCGCAGAGACCGAGACTCAAAGGCCGACGAAGAAGGCACGTCTTGACCGCGTTGGAGATACCGCTATCGGAGCTCATCTCACCACATCTGCCTCATCAGCAGCGATAACGAATCAACAATATCTCGACAACCGCGAATCTCCCGATCCATTGAACGTCATCTCCTCTCCTCCTAATGGCGATCGAGTTCGTACGCGACAGAGATCGAATACCCTGACGACATCCACAACGGCTGGGAACTCCACACTACCTGCAGAGACCACCACTACGAGCCGGACCTCGCGGAACAGGGCACATCCGGTTGTTATTGCCGATGATGCCACCACAACGAAGTCTGGAAATGAGGCAGGTGTGAATGCCCAAGGCAAGCCTACAAATAGCACAACCCAGGCCCCAGAAAAGAGATCTTTGCGATCACACGATGGAGGCTCACGCTCGAGAAGTGAACTCGCGCTTTATTTTCCCAATTATGAGCAAATCCTTAGCCTTGAGCCGGTGAAGACGGAATTCCTAGCCCCAGAGACAAATGTGACTATTCTCGACGACTTGACGGAGTCGCCACTTCCATTGCCCACTCTCCAGTCGGGATCTCCATCGCGAACGAGGAAGCAGCGCAAGTCCATCGAGCAAATTTCGCCATTTGGGAATCCTCTTATTGATCTACACGGAGTTGAGAAAGTTGAACTGCCAAAGGCAGAGGACAGTGGTGGAATGGTAACGGATCCTCTGAGTGAGGATGTCTACTTCAAAGCCCACCGCCGACACGAGAGACAAGAAAAACAACTACGGAATATCGAGAAAGAGCGAGCCCAGCATGAGAAGATACAGCTTGACCGTCTGCTGGATGAGCTTCAAGGCCATGATTGGCTTCGAGTGATGGGCATTAGCGGCATTACGGACACGGAAAAGAAACTTTACGAACCGAAACGCGATTATTTTGTGAAAGAAGTCTCTGCCTTGATAGAAAAGTTCCATACGTGGAAAGAAGAGGAGAAACGACGGAAGTATGAACGCGAACAGATGCTTCTCGAGGCCGCCAATGCTGTTGCCGAGAAAGAAGAGCAAGCTGAAGAGATGTCTGAAAGTGAAGAATTGGACGAAAAGCCATCGTCAGATATCGACTCGAGTGAGCTGGATGCTGCAGCTGCCCAACAACTTTTACAAGAAGCGAGATCCGCCACTGCAACTGGCACTACAACAGGTGCAGCAACATCCTCCCCATCCACGCCAGCACACCCTCAACCCCGACGAAGACTTGTAGACGAATTAACCAGCACACCACCCAAATCTCGACCCACTCACCACCGAACCACAGCCAGACACTCCATCCAAGCCACAACAACTCACAACCCACCACCATCCAGTCCTCAACTTCATCACGCGGAGGTCGAAGAATACGACGAAAACAAACCATTCACATCCTTCTACCGAAAACGACACCTTCGCGACGCCGCGTTCTCAAGTAGCCGTCGAGGCGGTCGCAACAGATCCGCCTTTGGACAGCCATTACCAGAGATCATGGAAGAACGAGATTTTGAGCTTCCGCCGGAGATATTGACGACGGAAATTGTCATGTCCTTGGAACGGAAGAGGAGGCGATTGAAGAGGGAAAGTCGAGGTGGTTAGAAAAGTTCTTGGTCTTTGGCAATCCTATCTTTCTTCGCATCCCATCTTTGGAAATTCTGGTAGATGGACTCCTCCTACTCTGTATTATTTAGCGGAACGTTTGTGCTATGTTCAAGTTACATAAGTTACATCAGTACTATGCCTATCGAAAGCACCATTAGCAGACGACTTTCGGCACGTACTACATAGTAAACCTATATTATCAACGATGCCTCTCTAACCCTAATCACGACAACGCTCTCCTAAGTCCCCATTCACGCATAGAATTGAGTACGCCCCAATCAGGTCTGCTTTTAGCGATGCAGTCATTGAAACACAAAACTATTCGCAGTCAAAAGTGCCTCGTTTGTGGGGGTTTGGAATTAGTTATCCATAACACCATAAGTTGTCTGTCTCCGAAGGTTTGCAAGGTCCTAGCGATAATGGATATTCTTCGAGAGAGCCGGGTTGTTGGAAGGAGTCGCAGTTCCATCTGACACGATTGCTTGTTGCCACTTTATCACCGCTTGCTTCTTGTGATTTTCTTCTAGACATGAGCGTTTTGATTTTGGCAGCGAAGTCTCAGATCCATTCTCGTCGTTTCAAGGCCTCTTCTTATTGTCGCGGTGTTCCTCGTCGTATCTTTCCCTGATATGGTCAAACGACAGCATAGTTAATGCCTCTGGTATGTCTGTCGTCTTCTCCATGTTTTCACATGGGATAGCAACTGCCACACCCCAATGCACGCCGGTCTCCTCATACAAGACATTGACGACGTTGCGCGGCATCATCTATGTGATCCACGTCATTATGTGCATACAACGGTCCAGTGTTACTCTCCTAAGAAAGCCACTAAGGTTGCAGGCACAGATGGCTGTAGCAAGGCAGTTGGAAGTACAGATAGGCTGGGGATGGCCTCTCCTGGCCAAGTACGTGTCCCACATTCTACGTGCATGTAACTGACCAATCAACAAGTCAATAGCTGCCTGTCTTTACATTCGATTCTCCAATTTTCTACCGAGCTGCATATTTGAATATAAGGACAGTTCATATCTAACAACAATGTTATCAGAGAAACATAGCATTGAACCAAGTCACTTTGTTCGCATTGTATGCATAAATCTGGACGGACTGAGGACTGTTGCGGACGATGATATGCTTCAGCAGATGCCTGAAGAACCAGATATGATACCGAAACCGCTGAGGCGTTGGGGTCCATAAAATCTATCCATGATATCAGTTCTGCGCTCACAAAAGCCGTGGATGTTCGATGACTTCCTGAGATGCTAGCACAGTGATCTCACCTATTGATAAAGCAACCTGCCTTATCATTGAAGGCTACTCTCGTCCATGGCTCCGTACTGCTCCGGTTTATTCAGATATTGCGTCTCTTGATTGTTGGCCATGAGTGAAGGATCTAGACACTACTGTGCAGGTCTCTTCTGGACCAAAATTGTTTGCCATACAAGTCTGTAAATATACATCTCATGTGGTGGGCTTAGTTAATAACTATCAATTTTCTAAAGAATCAAGGTACTAGATGAGCTTTTCATTCATCATTACTTGCCCAAAGTGGTCTCTTTTGCGGCTGGATAGTCTATATACCCGATAGCATTATTCTCAAACGGACCGTAAAATCGAGTACGATCGTACGCTGCGAGCGGGATACCCTTCTTCAGCCTGCTTACCAGATCTGGGTTACTGATAAAGTAGCGGCCATAAAGCAAGGCATCATATTTGCCCGATTCAATCACTCCCCAACAGTTGGTGTCGTCCCAGCCGCCGGCCGAGAAAAAAGGAGTTTCTCCAAATATTTCGCGAAACATGTCTAAAGTCACATCGAGAAGACCCCAACTGGCGAGAAACTTGTCTTTCTCTTCGTAGCTGAATATTTGTTCGTACCGCTTGCGCACATGTCAATGACTATCCATAACCAGACTGCTCTACTGAGGATTTTGTGGTTGATACTTACAGGCTCAATGAAGCTGACATAAGACAACGCCGGATGAGCATACTTCAAAGATTTGCAAAGAAAGGTCCAAGTTTCCACGCGTTGCTCACTACGAGCTTGATTGAAGAGACCAAAGGGTGAAAGACGAATGGCAAGATTTCCTTCACCGATTCGTTTAGCCACTTCATCCATCAACTCGAGAACAAAGCGGCATCTCTTTTCCGGTGATCCGCCATATGCATCTGTTCTCTTGTTAATGTTTGAGCTCAGGAACTGCTCGGGTAAGTAGCCGTTTCCAGCATGAATCTCAACTCCGTCGAAGCCTATGTGCATAGCCTTCTCTGCCGCGTCGCAGTAGTCTTTGATAGTCCTTTTTATATCCTCGACGGACAGTTCCACCGGTGGATGGTCGACATAGCGAACAGGCTTCGATTCGCCTAAGGGAATGTGAGAGTAGCATTCGTCCGGAGAATCCCAGACACTGGGAGAGGCTGATACTGGGTGTGAACCTGACATCTGAGGAATAGTAGCCCGGCCAGCATGCCAAAGCTGGCAGTAAATATACCCTCCTTTTTTGTGTACGGCATCGACAACTTTGCGCCAGCCGTCGGCTTGATCTTGAGTGAAGAGACCGGGCACTCCAGGCATTCCATTGCTCTAAAGATCATCAGTTGATATTGCCAAGCCAAGCCAATAGACACGACCCAATCAGGGAAAAGGGGGCCCGAAGAGTCAAAAGAATACCTCAAGTGAAGGTGGAATGCCCTCTGAAATCAAGAGACCGCCTTTTGTCGTTCGCTGTACATAATACTCAACCATGAGATCCCCAGGATACCAAATCTGGTTTGGATTCTGTGGAGTGCTGATGGGATTCAAAGGTTCTCCTCGATTCCTGGTCAACGGGGCGAAGACAACCCTGTGATCAAGCCTCACTTTGCCATTTCCGATCACAAGAGGCTGAAAAAGTTTGGATTGAGCCTTGTCAATCATCCTAGTAGATTTTTATATTTTATATTTCGCGCAATCTTCATGACCTTTTGCGGATGAAACGATCGATTTGTACCCTCCACAGGCAGCCAAATGATCCTACCTTTCGCTGGCAAGAGTCTGAAGGATTTTCTGGGCGGGGTTTAAGGAGGGGTAGCCTTTTCACTTTCTTTGTATTATTAGCATACTATGAAGTAATATAAAAATTTTAAAAAGACACCGTTTCCACTTCCCTGTCACCTTTGTGGCACGGCATGCGGCCGTACTACTAAATTCTAACTGGGAAAATTGGTGTGGGCCGCGTAAAGTATGCTATAATCCTTGTCTCCTGTCGACCTGTAATTGATTGAAGCCTGCTCCAAAGTGGGCCGTTATGGTACCTCTAAGAATGAATAGCTGCATAATATCACTAAGTTATACAACAATTACGGGTGTGTTATGAACCAAAGTAAATCATGTATGGCAGCCTATGCCAGGTAATTCAATTCTAGCTACACACACAGAATCAGTACCGAACATTACGGCGTTCCACTCAACTTCTCGCTTCTTAAGATATCATACTGAGTAATTGTTACATGACTGTGTATTAGCTCAGTACAAAAGACATCCCATGGGAGAATTACCGGGGTCAACGAAGTTGAACCTGCATGTCAAGTTGTGATGGTGAGTTAACTAAGTTAGCTTTAACTAGTTAATTTAGTAAGTTAGGTACTGATTGGCTTGGTAATTAACAAGACAGGCAACCCAGAATCATACCCATGCAGGGCCGGGGCCAAATACAGTATGCCGTGAGGAGTCCTCGACTTTCCAAGTTGTCGTGTCCCAGGAAGTTTAATTTGGGGGGGGGAAGGGGGGGGGCGGAGGAGGTCTTAGTCCCCTGAAAGCAGGGATTAGGAGGACAGAGTTACGGGGAGCTGACCTCTCCAATTTTTAGAACTTTTACCTGACATTCGCACTGGGAATATGTAATTGGTATAAGCTTTTTTATTAACAAGGAGTGAGAACTTGTCGTTGTAAACTTGGTCTTGATCCGTTGGAAATAACTTCACATTTTTTTCTAGAGCTGCGCTAAGCCTTACATGTGATCTTGTCTATATATTTAACACAGCTCCGCGATCACGGACTTGCTCCTATTATTCCTTCGAGTACCACCTAGCAACAGGTTGTTATGAGATCTAGCTTAGTACCCTCACAATGCGGAGGAGTTTTATCATAGCAAGCAACTAGCAAGGAGTCTTTTTTTTTTTTAAAAAAAAAAACAAATCGAGAAACCAAGAAATACACCATACCGCCAAAAACAGAGCCCCATTAACCCATTAATGGGGTGGTACTTTATATGGGTATTTAAGTTTGTCACAAATTAACGATACGCGAGTTTAGGTAACTATGTGTAGATCACTACGTAGTACTAATCCAACAAATAGTCCAAAGGAGCTATATTGGGCATAGGTAGGAATTTGCTCTGTGCTATTCATGTACCTGGATCCTTGAGTCGTCATGGGGAACTAGAGATCACTTGTACAGCCTGGTGTCCTCATGAGTCAGGATGCCTTTCTAACTCAATTGTTGGATTCTTGTGACTTTTAACCGAATTATCTTGTTCTTGGTTTGCATGACTGTCCTTCAATTGTTGCTTATATCGCGTGGCATATGCAGGTGTTTTCCTGTGTCATACCCAGACTTTGAGCACCAATTTAGCGAGGAGCATGCTTGCTAAATCCTTAACGAGTACCCCCACTAGGGAGTGGATTTCCGAGCCTACCTATCCGGGAAAGCCGCAAAGTGATCTTGTCACAGAGAGATCACCTACTGCGCCGTATAGATGGTAAAGTATGTCTTCCATTAATGAAATTGGAAACATGTTATTGGCTTAAAATAGAGAACCATTTACAAGACCCTGCACGACCGGGAACTTAATATTGTACTATGGAGATCACCGGGGCTCAACCATATTGGTAGAATGAATCTCCAGGCAGAGGGTAAAAGTTTTCTTTTGAGAGAATGCATTTACTATTCTTGAATTCACATCTTGAATGGCTTCATCATCTCTCGAATAGATCTATTTTCAGGGTTGGACAATGTCAGGGACTGACCTGCCTGCTCTGGACAGTCCTAGTGGGGTGACGCCTGACTTTGCTCATCCAAAAGACGCTCTTCGCACTGTTCTTCTCGTCACACAATGTCTCTGCATTCCCATCGTTTCCATCCTTGTCATGCTTCGACTACATGTGAGAATTCGGTTCCAGCAGCAGTTAGGCGTTGACGAATGTGGGTGTTCTATCGGAAAACTTAGATATAGGCTAATCTGTGCAAGATTTCAGCTTTGCTGCTTGGGTATGTAGTGTTGATAGTCGATGCTGTTAGTGGCGCGCTCTTACAATCGCTCAAGATCCTTTTTATGGCATATTGTACAAGTGCAATTCTGTGTAGGTGCTCTGAATATCGCTTGCATCCATTTCATGCTAACTGCCGGCTCAGTGTCGAAACATGGCGGTGGTTGCTATCAGTACGAGCTTTATAGATCTGAGGTGGTAGAATTCCTGAAGGTGAGCCTGGCACTCGCTGATAATTTTACTTACAACGTTGAGCAATTGATCAAGGTACAGATTTCCTATATCGCAACTCTATTCTACGCTCCGATGGCCCTCTTTGTCAAGGTCGCGCTGTTGACCCTCCTAGCCCGCGTTTTCAAACCATACCGCAAATGGGTCGTCTTCATCTACGTCATCCTTGGAGTTGTTTTGGCCTACTATGTGCCTGCCTTCATCATCAAAGCCCGCATATGCAGTCCCATATCGGTCTACTGGAACGGCACTGACAATGGCGGCTCGTGCCTCAACCAGGGCAAAGTTATCGTGGCCGACTCGGTTATGAGTGTGGTGACCGATTTGGCCATTCTCATCCTCCCACTGCCACTGACCTGGTCGCTTCAGATGCCGCTTGAGAAGAAGTTGAAAGTCATTGGACTTTTGAGCGCAGGAGGGCTTGCGACGGGTTTTAGCCTTTATCGATTGGTGATGATTGTGCAGGATGGACAGTCCCCGGATCAAACAATAGTGTTTACTCGCGTTGTGCTTACTGGGTATGATTCTTCACCAACTGCAAGCACACTCCGTACTAACTTTATTGGCAGGAATGCAGAAGGTGCCGTCGGCCTGATATGCGCCTGTCTTCCTGCGCTCAACATTCTCATTTCTCGTACCCGCAAAGGAAGCTCATACTACGCGAAACAAGAATTGCACGACGGTTCACGACTGCAATTAAGCAAGATTCGAGGACCGAAGAGTCATAATCGGTCGGGCATGAACAGGAACTTGGATCACGGAACAGCGTTTGGTTCAGATGAGAGAGCCTTAATTTCAAATGCCGGTGCATCGTATAGTGGTCATGATTGCCCCGACCAATCTCCATTTGATGGAGTCATCATGAAAAGTGTCGCGCTTTCTCAGTCAGTTGAGATCACAGACACCTGAATGTGGATATTGGGAAGACAGTGTATAGATATTCCCTTCAGCCTCCCACAAAAATGTGCGTGTAAGGCACAGAGGTCATTCTCTCAAAGCATGTTAGGCAAAAGCAACTTTCAATGGCCTTTATCCTTATATTTAATTTCATTTTAATATGTATATTTTAAAATGTATATATATGAAGTAGTACTTGAGTAATCAATAAACGATCGCATTGCAATCCTTACGCTGTCAAGAGTTGCTCCTGGTATCTAAGACGGAATCACCAGGATTATCAATGTATCTCTATTCCATTCTACACTATATATCTTTATATGTGCTTACGCCAGTAATATCTGCGGAAAGACTTTAGGCTTTATCTTGTTAGGGGCGCCTCACAAAGGCCCCAATCTTATCACTGCCGGAAAACTGATCTCTCTTCTTGGGTACTGGAGAGGGTCAAGCACTAGCCTCCTTGACATTATCAAGCCTGGATCTGTCATTAACAAGTTGCACGACGATTTTATGGTATTCCTCACAGCGTTCTGCGGCATTTACAATACCATGTGCGGTTTTGAAGCGCTGAAGGAATCATTCTATGGCCTGCCAATCATGCATACCAGTGGAACTCATAAACTACTGGAAATAGGCATTACATCTAATTCTGACGTGTTACAGGTTGTAGACAAAGATTTGGCGGTAATAGATGGAGCTCAGAAGATCGGTTCTGAGAAGGGACATCGGGATATTCAGCGATTTAGATCTCGAAACGATGAAGACTACCAAGACCTACTTGTCTGGATTCGGAGATGGCTAGGAAAGGAGAAGAAAAGCGCTCTCGGTAACTGTCCACCTAGGTCGAGCTTCTATTGAAGAGAAGTGACACTATGTTCTAAAAGCACAGCAAAGTGAATCTGGATTAACGTGTGTACTACCCAGAGTGAGATATTGCTCACGAACCAGTAGTGAGCAATCAGTAATTGATTAGCCCCGTGCAGTGAGAACTCCAGGCTACTGTAGGATCGATCCCTACGCGTAAAGCAGCGAGGCCATAAGCGCAAAAATCTGTTAATCTGTTACCTAAGTGAGAAGGCATCCATTGTTGCCTGGTTGCCTGGGTTCATCTCATCATCACCACATCACGTGAATATCAGGAGCCCTAAATATCCCAAAAATTTATCTCTATTGACCTCAGAAGTCCTTCTGATTGTTAAAAAAGCAAGGATGTCTGATCGTCTTTCTATGGAAATCCTCATATGCGGTAATCCAGCTTTCATCCAACTCACAACGTTCCAAGTACTAGTCATCTTTCCCTTTTAAATAGCCTTCCCAGAAGCTATCTCAATCATGCCTCATATTCACCCAAAAGAAACTGAACAATTCGTTCCATCCCCTGACAATCACCCTCCATAGTCTCAGCTTTGTCCTCATCAACCCAGCCATAAGTGTAACTCCCTCCAAAATCAATGAACCATAAATTATCGTTATCGTCGACAAGAATATTATCAGGTTTCACGTCACCCCAGACAATTCCATTCGAGTGCAATTTGCCGACCATTTGCCGAATCTGCGAAATCCATTTATTTCGACGCTTGAGGGGTGTCTCATTGACATCGACAAAGGCCAGAGTTTCGTCATGTTTGATATATGTCAGAAGTAATCCGCAAATCCGATCTGTTTCTTGTTGGTACTGCACTAGTCCATGTATGATGGGAATGCGTAGAGTTTTGTCGAGACCCGATTGTTGCAAGCGGGTCATGGTCTCGATTTCTCGCGGTATCTCATGCGTTCGATGACAGGGTTTGAAGAATAGTATCTCTCCGGGGTCAATGAAGACTTTCTCCGGTCGTTGTATAGGGCCAGTGATATCTTCATCCTCGTCGTGAAACAGGAATATTTTTGAAGGTTGTAGGAGTGGGATTTGTAATTTCTGGATCAAATCTTGTGGTAACTGCACGGAAGATACGAGGTCTGATATAAGCTTATCGCTTGCAGCAGCTGAACCAAAGCTTAATATTCCTCTTTCATCGATTTTTGGAGTGAGAACAAGAGTTTCAGGATATAGCCATTGCTCAACTGTGACAGGCGGCAAGTCGGTGTCAGATCCTAAGGCTTTCATGGAAGGATTGCACTTCGAGGCGATCCAGAAACACATTTCTTCCATGGCATCCCCGATCATTTCATCGTCATCATCTTTCTCTTGTTGGTCTATCTCCTCGATCAGAGTTTTTTGCCAGTCGTTGTATTGGATCGGTAGCATTTCATCTTGAATCTCTAGTCTGCGTAGTCTTTCCAGGTAGCCCTTTTCCAGCTGTGGACTCGCATGAAGATCTTCGGCAGATATTGGAATATGGAAACGTTTGCCATAACAAAGTATTGTCAGTTCTGAACGAGTGCTGACACCACACTGAAACTTGACGATTTCATAGTCTGGCAGGGAATCCATGCTCGGGGTGCTGTGTGTCAGGTCCTGATCTGACGTGTACATGGAGATGAAGATGGCATGTAATCAAGGAGATAAGGGAGGAATGGTGAATAAATTCTCCAGCCGAAGATGGAACGGCTTTATATACGTGCATTTGCCCCTCCACTGATCACGTGAAGCCCTAACTACATATGTAACAGCCTTGCCTTTTTTATCGTCCAGTTGGAAAATCTCAAGCTTTCTGCCCTCATAGTACACATGTGGTTTATTATTTTACCCCGAAAGCCACATTGCCGGAAATAGCAACTTATATACATACAAATCCACTTACGCTCAATACGAATGAGTTTATTGGTGCATCAGTAACCAGCTCTTGGTTCTTGGACTAGCTGACTCGTCAAGCTGAAATCGTTTTATAAGTATCATTGACGAGTAAGGCGGCAATCGAAACAGACATCGTATAAAAATAGAGCAATACACTCTAGCCGCTCAGCCCTAGTAATGCACTTGCATTCTACTAGTTGATTTGTCGCTGAAGCACCGTACTCTTCTCTAAGCGCCAAACTTGGAAGATCAGGGCCACTTTTGCGGCACAGATGTTAGGCAACCGAACTAAAGTGGAAATACGGCGCTCTCACCCAATTTTTACCTACTTCGTCGTTTGGAAACTGATCTATACATGGTTCAGCGGCACTATCTTTAGATCGTTATATTGTCGATATAGATATTGCTAGCCGCTGGCTTCCTCGAAACGTTTCAGAAGAAGTAGAACCCAATTGATGCATTGGATCCTAGACATGAGAAACAAGTATTTGCTGCCTCCACACGGAGTCTAAACTTCTCATTCTGTCTAAGCCAAGCCTCTGTTGATGCAAATGTCTTCTCAGCTTGATGGGCCTCGTTTTCATAAATACAATGCTATAAAGAGGCGCAAAGCGTTATGTCCTCAGCAATACTTGATTATCGTTTCTCTATGATGATTTGTATATCGACTTCGAATGCCTTGATATATCAAATACTAATATCAAATTGCTACTCGTTTATATATATTTTTGAAATCCCATAATATTAAACGCGGAGATGTGCCGTCGAGAAAAGATTCAGTACCGGTGTGGCCATCAAGTCTATACCGGAGGCATTAAATATTGCAAACATGCTAAACGCGGTCCCTCTGGAAGAAAACTTATGTGCGAAAGGGTTAGGACAACTACCGTGAGTGCCAGCCCATATATATGCAACAAAAGTGGTTGCATGCTTTCCAGTAAAGGTGGATACTGGGAGTGCTGCAGATGCTCGATGCGTCCAAACAAGTATCCATGGTGTGATGATGGAAGGTGTAATCACACTGTTTGTGCCAACTGCCGGTCTACCTAATGCAATCAATTCTCCATTGAATGTAAGTGACTCACGGAGAAGTTTTGCTAGATTTGAAAGTTTATGGTCTAAATAGGTTTAAGCTGCAATCGTGCTGTTCAATTTATGATCTTTCTCAAGCTTCCACCAAAATACTGCCAGATTTTGGTCTCGACGTGTTATTGGTCCCTATGCAAAAGCAGCTTGATATTTGCAACCCTCATGCCAGATCCAATCTCATCAACTGTCTGCTGATTCAGCTGTTCACCGTTGATCCGCCCTTCGAGCAACTTATATCATACCGAGTGCACAAGCGACATATCGCCGCTTTTCTTTCTTATTCCTTGTTACCGTCGTGCAAAGTTGAATTTCCTCGTCTCTTGTCTTATCTGATTGTTATATATATGCTATCGCTGCGGAATTTTGTTTACCATATCCATATATAGAGTTTCCTTTAGCCGGCCGTATATGGCGTCCTCAAAGTTTCAGTCTTGTCAAATTTCTCTGCTTCTTGGAGCATATATACAATCAATTCTAACTAGAGGTCCCCCCTTTTGTCAAAATTGCTCCTAACAGGTCAAAAATCATGTCAACATCAACGATTTGTGCAGCATTACATGGGCGAGCTAAAGTTAATTCCCAGATCAATATACCAATATCCTGAGATTGCCGTCGCCGGCGCAGTCCAGTTCGTGATAACAGCCTCATTGACAATCTGCTCGCCAGTCGCGCTCGTCAGCCGGACCCCCATTGGTAAGTTGATGGGCCCAGCATTAGCCGGTAACACCCATGCACCGTATCGCTCCTGCGGATGGCCCTCCGGGTAATCGGCCTCCTGGACAAGAGACAGCCAGTCCGATTGTCCGTCAGGACGTATTTCGAAACCTACAATCGAACCCAACCCGCCGGCATTGACAGCTGTGATCTGGAAGAAGTAGGGTCCTGCACTACCCCGAAGCCATAAATAGACGTTGCCTACTTTGGGACATGGTATGCGCTTGTACTGTGTTGGGATCACGCCCTCGGCTAATGTACCAGCCTGTGCTCGCGTCATGGCCACGTCGGAGAGGTCTAGGTGAATTGAACCGTTAGGGAGCGGGCAACCATATGTAAAGTCAGAGACTTCCTGGCATTGATCGACACCAGGGCCGCCTGTGTTTTATCATGTTAGAACGCATTCGGTGATCCAAGAGCGAGCTGTCGAAAAAAAGGCTGTACTTACAACACCATTTAGTATTCGCCGCACATGGGCAGCTATCAACGATCTCGAGGATCAGCGGCGGCGAGTATCCAGCATCGTTGGTGGCATAAAGGGTGCCATTAGGATAAGTGCGCACCAACTCAAAGCACTCGCCGCAGGAGAGGTAGTTGTCTTGCTCTGCGCTGGTATCCAAGGATGGTATCATGGGCCAGAACTGTGTATAGTAATTGCCATTGGGTGCCGCGAAGTTGCCTCTAAGGGTGAAATTGGCTGGGTCGGTGCATAGATCGGGATACATAGTGCAAAACTGTGCACAGTCGTCGCCCAAGTCGATTCCTGAGACACTTTTAGTCGTACACATGCCGTATAAGCCAAAACCACAGGCTCCTGCTGGGGTTTCGCCGAAATGGGTAGAACGCTATGTAGTCGAAGTCAGAAGTCGAAGTCATATCAGCACCAAAAGCAAGTCGGACTGGAAGGTACTTACACTGTAGTGCCAGGGCATACTGTCATTTACAGTGGTTATATCAGGGTAGATTGTCCCAGAGCCGCAGTCCGCGTTATCACATTCGAGGCTGGTGTAGGGCACTTGCGTGTGACTTGCTAGGGCTGTACCAGTCAGGAAGGTCGTCGACGTACGGTAAGGTGTTGTTCTGGTAGTCGGTGGCGTGGATGTCGTCGTTACAGGACTCGTTCCGGTACTAGTTGGCTGTAGAAATGTCAATTTTATTGCAATAAATTAGGTCGGCCACGGAGAGGCCATCCTCACCGTGCCACTGAGGCATTGGGCATAGTAGGAATTCTGTGCCTGGCATGACCATCCTGTAGGACAACATGTTGCCCCTGTATACCCGCTACCGCCACATTGTGAGCTGTTAAATAGATAAGACCATGTCAGAGAGAAGATATCAAGATTGTAACCACATCTAGACTCCAGGAACAACGTACTAAGACGAAGCACAGGCGCTGCTCTGTTGAAAGGATGGCTGGGCAAGACAAATCAAGCCTACCACCACATAACAAAAGTCTCTCTTGAACAGCATAGTGTAGATACTGCTATAATCGTGTACTTACAAAATACACATGGGAACGGAGTAACAAAGTAATGGACAAGACTGTTTCCATCAAGCTGATCTGTGGCTTGTTTTATATCGGAATTAGACCCCGCTGGATAAATAAAATTTATATAGAACTAGGGTATATTCTTCAGGGCATTGCACTCTTTCGTTGTCAAATAAACTCCAACCTGAAGAAAATGCCATACAGCGTACACCGCGCGTCCATACTACATCATTCGGCATCCGGCATTTGATCTCCATCATATCGAATCATGAGCTTATTTTCTTAGCCTTTTGCGGGGCGATATCTTAAAAAGCGCCATTATGTTCCATTATGTTCACTCGATTGTAACGGTGCATGATGCAGACCATGATTATAGCGGAATATCGGGAGAGTTCCTTTTATACTTCACCCCTTCGGCCAGCAGTATCAGCGCGAGGCTGGCATGTATAAAAATTAGGCTGAAATATAATATAATCTCCTTTGAATTAACAGAACCAATGAAGTCATTTCAAGATTCCCCTCGTGGCTGATACTTACGGACTTGTAGACGGAAATGCATATTCCGTCGCAGCCGATTTTTATTACCCATGTCGATATAGTGATGAGGCAGTCCTGTAGTCTCTTCAGATAATTGTTGTGTGGAAAATCAATAATCCCAATATTTAGGAAGAATGGTGTTAGCCTTTATATGAGGTCCTGATTAAATATATTGGTTAAAATGTTGTTTTGAAGTTATTGAGCCCTTTTGTAAGGATCCTTTGTTCAATTATAATAACAAGGACCGAGTCAATCTTGTTTGGAAATGTTTGAGAACGTTGTATCTAGTAATGATAAGAGCCTTTTTGTAGTTAACGTTGAAGTTATCGTAGGAAAAGTATAAAGTATCTAAATGGGATATGTGTGAATAGAGGAGTGGTAATGGTATTTTGTAGTTGATTCTCTCTGGAGAATATAGACCTGGTGTTTTGATGATATCTAAAATTCTATAGCGACTGACTTTGATTGAATGGTAGTGGTGTTGGAGAGCTGGTTCATACCAGGCAAAGTTCGGGCGTTGGAGTTGCCTGAGTCTATAACTACTCTGGCGCATTTGATTCCACATAGATTACAAATAATTTGTATCCTTACATTTTTGGCACACCAGCATAGCTCCAGGCTGTTATGCTGATACTTCTCCATCCATATGCACTGGTCAGTGTGCACCTAGTCCGTCACCCCCTCTATCCTAGGAGATTAGATTTTTACCACCATATCAATATCCGATATCAAAGCCCTTGACCCTTGGAGATTGGCCCGGGCTCCTGGTTGTCAATGCCTGGGCCGTCATTCGGTCTAATGCTGGTTGTATCTCAAGGGGGTCTTGCTGTAAGATACATCCTAGCCATACAGAAGTCTAAATTTCTGTAAGCGAAACAAATTTCTTTTAGTGCGCTTATCCTTCATTCAAAAGTGGTCTGAAGTTACAACCTATAGGGATGTATGTTACCTACAGTACTTTGCGGTGCATGTCTCTAAATTTCCTCCTTCAACTCCATACCATCCACCTCAGCCAGCAACCCTTTCCCCACGATTCACCTTGTCTAGATTCTCCCAGTATCCTATTACTAGCACTAATCTCTCGTATAATCCAGAGCCATCATAAAATAGTAGCACGAATTAGGTCCGAAGCCGGACGACCTGAGTATTAACTGTAAAGACCTGGCCTCAATAAGGTATTATGACTTAGTATATAGAATTTTAAAAAGTTCTTTCAAACTTCATGCATTTTTTATTTTTAATATATATTGAAATTTACTATATCTATATAATAATTATCTCTTCTTCCTCTTATTCTGAAGATACTATTATTAAGTAGATATATAGAGGTGAAGTTCACTGTTCTTTTTTTCTCTATAATTTTGAGACTATATATTACCAAACTACTAGAAAATTCTAGAGTATATGAAAGATAAATAGTTGAAAGTAAATTAAGAAGCCTAACTTTTATACTGATAAAAATAAAATTGATAATTTTTTGGCTCAGAATTGGTGCTTTACTACAATCAAATGATATTTGAAACTATAAATACTCCTATAGTTCATTTCCATGGTTGCATGTCATCCTCAAGTGCAAATTAGGGCTTTCTATCACCTTGTAAGCGACCCTTTTGTCCCATTTTTCGTTTTCTTTTAAAAAAAAAAAATCAAAATTAAAATCGAAATCAAAATGAAGAGCGAAATTACTCTAGCTTACACACATCAAACCAACTACTCGCGGGCACCTGAAATTCTAGAATATTTCCGCAATGTTGCTAAGAAGCACGATCTTTACCGATTCATCAAACTAAATCACAGTGCAGCCTGGAATCAGGATATCTCCTGGAAGGGCAAGACTGTTGCAGTCCTTGGCTGCGGTTCATCGCGTGTGCAAATCGTGCCAACTATCCAGCCAGGTTAAGAAACCCGACTCCCCTTTACACCACAAATTTGACTGTACTTTTAGTAACCTCGCCTTGTAGATGTAAAACAACTGGTTACATTCATTCGAACTCCAACATGGATTACAGCTGGATTTGCTCAAAGCAAGGCAGGTCCGAATGGAGCTAACTTCGCCTGTATGTTGTGGTAATATCGTGTTTCTTTGTATTAACCTATAGCTAATGACAACACAGTCAGCGAAGAACAAATACAGCAGTTCAGAACGGACCCCGAGAAGTATCTGGAATATCGAAAAGAGGTTGAGCATGAGCTTAATTGCCACTTCAAATTTGTAGGTTCTTACCGCTGCCTATATGGACGTTAACGACAAAAATCGTATTTTACCCAATTTTACATTTCCGCACATTCTGCACGGCGTACGTTCATTGGATACGTGCCGATCCACCGACCCCAAAGAATTCTAACCAATAAGGATGCGAGAAATTGTGATT